>CM045742.1:22810000-22815000 GCA_024760905.1 Plotosus lineatus
TGTGTGTGTGTGTGTGTGTGTGTGTGTGTGTGTGTGTGTTTGTGTGTGTGTGTGTGTTGAGTGAAAATAGAATGTCTGTAAATGACTGTATCGGCCTTGTTTTTCCTGACTTCTTCCCTTGCCTGTCTCTTGTAGCCATTTATCGGCGTATTACAGAGCGAAGGTAAATAACTGCGTCAGGGCGAAGGAGCAGTGCATCTGGATGAAGTGTGTGTTTTCACTTGTTTGCTTTGTTTTATTATGTATGGTCTATGCCTGCACGCAGAAATATTCTCTTTTCAGATCGACCCTTTCGTCTTGTCTTTCCTTTTTTTCTCTCTTCATTCTCATTTTTCTTTTTCACTTTTTCTTCCTAATCTATCTTTTTTTTCTCACTTTCCATCTAAGTGATAGTTTTCTATTGCTATTATATCGTAGAGTGTGTGCTAAATATGACTCTGGTTCCACCTCACCAACTCGCATCTAACTGCCTTTACCCAAACTATTCTTGATGCTAGTTTTATCATTAAAAAATAATTACAGAGAACAGAGTAAAAAATGAGCTGCGTATCGTGTCACTTCCTATAGGAGTCCTGGAAGAAGTTCTGCTTGTAATCCATTTTAAATGATAAACAATGCCACAGACACTCTCGAAATGTGCTGAAGTGCTTCAGAGACATTGTCAGTTTGAAAGATTCGTCTGTGTGCAAGAAAGTGAAATGTAAAATAAGGTCTTCATGCGATCAGCCATTTTCTAAAAATAATTTTGACATGACTTTCTGAAATTATAACAATACAATCAAGCTGTGACCAAGAGCCGTTTTTATTTCATTTGTTATATTAAAGAAATAGCATTTTACTAAATTATAGTTTTGAAACAAAATTACATAATTTGGCATTAATGCTCTTTTGGCATTTCTTTTTAGGTAAAGTGGCTTTCAGTGGACACAAAGCCGAAATAGAGCGGAGTGGTGATGGGTTAAGGGGTTTCTCAAGGACCGTGCAGGGGGTACTCTGGACTTCTTGGGATTTGCTTTTTCAGTGATGAACAATAACGATTTAAAGAGCAAAAAAATGTTAATAAAATGCTGTAAAATTGCTGGGCTTGGTGAAGGCATTTCTCTGTGGAGTTTGCTTGTCATGCCCATGCCAGTTTGCTCCGGGTACTTCGGTTTCCTTCCACAGTTCAATGACAGACACGTGAAGCTAATTGACTTGTCCAAATTGTTCCAAGTTGTGGGTGTAAGTGTGAATAATTGTGTGTGTGTGTGTGTGTGTGTGTGTGTGTGTGTGTGTGTGTGTGTGTGTGTGTGGGGTTGGCCCTTTGGTGGGTGAGGTGTTTAGGGTGCACCCAGCCTTCGCCCCGAGTCGGCAGAGATAGGCTGGAGCCTTCCTGCAACCCTAATAGGATTAGGCAGTTTGGGAAATGAGTTCCTGTCATACACATCAATATGATATCAGTGAAAAATGTACCACAAAGGCAAGTTTAATTTTAATTAAATGTATAATCTTTATAACAATATTGGTTTATGCCTGCAATTTCTTATCCTTTTTTCTTCAAACAGCTAAAACTATATTTAGAAATGTTGAATTATATAATTCTAAATCATGAACATCAAATAAGGGATTTTATTTAGCCTTAAGGACTTTATGATAAGTTTTGAACGAGAGAAGGTCTGTACAAACACAGTGAGGGCTTCATTCTCCCATTTACAATTAAGACTTTTTTAATGCATCAAACTAAGCACTTTTGATTCGCGTGTATTGCGTGTACTTCATTCTCCAATGTGCACAATTTAAAAAAAAAAAAAAAAAAAAAAAAAAAAAATGCATGCAACAGCAGCACGGTATTCATTCATTCATTCAGTCATTCATTTTTTAAAACTGCTTAATCCGAATTATGGTCCCGGGAGGCTGACACCCATCACCTGGAGTTGACTCTGAGTGAGGGTTGGGTACACTCTGGACAGCTCGCCGAGCCATCACGGGGCCAACACTCATACAACCATTCACACTCACTTTCACACCTATCTGTGATTTGTAACAGCCAATTAGCTTTGTGTGCATGTTTTTGGACTGTGGGAGGAAACCGGAGTGCCTGGAGAAGACTCACATAAGCACGGGCAGACCAAGCAAACTCCACACAGAAACACCTGAGCTGGGAATCAAACCCAGGCCTGCTGTGGGGCGGACACGCTGATCACAGTGTGACCGTGCCGTCCACATGATAGTCACCCTCGATCAATTCTTCCCGAAACATAAGTCTATGCCTTGTGGGTAATGGATAGAGTCGCATGTTTTGGGTGCGCAAAGCCAAAATCAGGTAATTTCTTATTTAAATCTACACTTAAGTGTATCCCGTCTCGTCCTTTATCCCGTCTCGTCCTTTAAACTGCCATGTTCCGGACTTATTTTTGTGCTTCAGTTGACCAGTTCTGGGGTATGTAGCAAAACAAGGGCCACAACATGAAAAATAAAAACACCAGACTACATTTTGCCCATCCCCCAATTTTCTTCATAATATTAGTCATATTTAATTCTACTTTCAAGTATTGCCTTTCCTATCACATGTGCACCACCAACCGAGGGGGTGTGGGTGGGGGTGGGGGTGGGGGTCATGCACATGCATTCTTCATGACATGCAATGCTGCCACCTGTCTCTTTTTGAACCAATGCGCATGTGTATTTGAGTGTGGAGAAAACGTACTTGGAGAGAAGGTGATATCAGTCCCTCAGGTGGTAAAAGGTGGTGGATCGCTGATCCTAAGGTTGGGGGTTCGAGTCCCACTCCCCTCAGTGCAGCTAACTGGGTTATCAAAGGCCGGCCATGTCTCTCACTATCTATGGTGAGAGGTTCATGTAAAAGAACCATTGCTGACTTTCGTAAAGAGGAGCTGCAAAGCCATCAGCGTGTTTCTGTCCCTTGCTAAAAGGGTTGTGTCAGGAAGGGCATCCGACGTAAGAACCTATTCCAAATCAAACGTGCGACTCATTAATATGACTTACATGAAGGTGGAGGCAGATGATTGGCTGTGGCGACCCCTGAGAAAAAGGAAACAGCTGAAAGGAAAAGAAGAAGAAGAAGAAGATGAAGAAGACGAAGAATACGTACATATGAGTTCGTAGACACCCATGGTTGGCTGGTGATCTCTATGAGTGACAGGGAAGTGAGTGTATGACATCCCTCCCTCCAGTGACAGCTTGGCCAATCAGCTCCCATGGATTCCTTGGTCAAGGATAGCTGATTTGAATTTGCGATCTCGGGTTTGGTAGTCACGCACCTTGTTGATGTGACACTTGGGAGCCCTGGCATCGTTTTTCACATTATTTTATGCGTACAAATAAACTTTGACGTATCTGAATTTGTGTGATTTGTTCTGAATTAAAGTATCATTTATTATAACCCTGTGTTGTATTATAAACCAGAAAAAAAAAAAACAATTTCAATGGTGTTGTAGGCAAGTCTGCAAACAAAAGTATATCAATAAAGCTTAATATAAATAAGACCAACTATATTTTACCTGGATTACACTCACCCAAAATACCCGCTCTTAATTGGTGTGTTCTCCTGAGAGCCTGCTGCAGGAGTATTCGAACCATGTATGGATAAAACAATTGTGCACAACTGGCTTCAGCCTGTGTTATGATTAATTCACAGAAAAAGCCTCGTGTTGATATGTTTCTTTGTGATGCTCATGCCTTGCTCTCGATGGTTGTTGTGTTTTCTTTATGCATGACCTTAAATCGACCCTCGGCATTTGTATCCACCTCCACTCAACATTCCAGACCTGATCCAGTCGACCCAGTCCAGTTCCTTCTATCGTCTATGAACCATTAAGCTCTTAACCCCAACAAAGAGAGCCAGCGTCTCATTTTTTTTTTTTGTATTACTTTATGACATTTTTTTTAAGAGGCTTCTCTTATTTCTCCACATTATGTGAGCACCACAATTAGACTTCTGATTCATTTATTTTCTTCGAGTGAGATTAATGACATGAACAGTTCTTACATCAAACCGGGAAAGATGAAAGGAAGTTAAAACAAAAGCTCATTTATTGCTACTTTCATATGCTGCTTTGATTCAATGCTAATGAGATCACAAGCAGTGTCTTCTTGCTTAAATCTATTCACATCCTCTAATTAGAAAGCACAGACACGTCACCGCTAGATTATGCGTCAATATTTCATGTGTTTTGGTGGTAGAACGACCAGCGGATTGTCAAATCGTGATGACGGTCCATTGAGTATGAGCATGGCCTGGTGATGCTTTAGACTCTGCGTTCGAAGGATCGAGATGCTCAGTATCACGACAGAGCTTTCTGTTTATAGTTTGAGGGGGTTAATTGTGTGTCTATGTGAACTGATTGCATCTGCTCAGATAACTAATGAAGAAACTTCCGCTTTTGAGCATGCAGTCCAACCTCAGAGTCTTTTCTTGTCTGGTAGATACAACTCAAAATGCGCTCTGTTCTGCATACTGAGGCATCATTAAAATAGGATTGGACAGTGTACAGCCCTTTCCTTCTGAAGATCTTCCCACAAAATTGTGTTTTTCCAAAGAAAGATGGTTTCCGTTCTCTCGCAGCCCGGCGTAAACACAGCAGCTGCATAATTTTCATGCAGATTTATACAAATGAGCGTCATGCTTAATGCAGACTTTAGATAATACGGGAGGAAAAAGAAAGGCATTTTAAATGAGAGGATCTGAATTCTGAAACACACTGAAAGGCTACGTATCAAACGGCAGCTTGTGTACCACTGTCTTTTTTTTTGTTTGCATTCTGCTCGTGTTCTGGGAGCTCGCTGATATATTTTGCACTCTTACGCTTGCTGTTCTCTCAGCCATATATTCTTCCGATTGATTGCACAGCTTATGCTATCTGCAGGAAATCTCACAGGAAGGGGTGTGTGACAGGGAAACGCTGGCCTTCCACTTTCCCAGGTCAATATCAGACTGGTGAGCTGACCATGGAGGAGGCAAATCGCAGGCAAACACTAGAGACTTGGAGCCTCGGTTGACA
>CM045742.1:22820000-22842500 GCA_024760905.1 Plotosus lineatus
AAAAGCATCAAGACCAACCTGCGGTCACGTGTAATAGATGTAAGCCGAAACACCTGTATGAAGCTGAACTTCAGCACGTATCAACCAGACTACAAAGCCATCAGCAACACCATGCAACACCAGAAGTCGCATTAATAGTAAGAAGTACTTTTCTTATTAATAAATAACTTCGTTATAACAATGTTGTTTAAAATAAATTCAGAGTCATATTATATTCTAAAATTGTTGGTCTCAGTATTTAAAAAATATATTTGGCTCTCAGAGGATTAAATTTTTTTTTTTTTTTGGCTCTCTTAGTCAAAAAGGTTCCCGACCCCGACATAGAAGAATATCATTAATTATGAATAATAACATATAATTAATTTGTTATGTCATAAGTGTGTATAGACCTGGTAGCCCTTCACATTAATTGGTACCCAAGAAGGAGCTCTCAGTTTCAAATAGGTTGGTGACCCCTGCCTTACTGTAAGTTATATTATTATCTGTATTTTATTAATCTGCAAGAAATAAAACCACACACATTTCAGTAGCAAATTCATTTTAAGTGTTTTTTAATGGTACCGACTAGCCCAACGATCAATGGAATTAGACAATCATTGTCAAAATATTATTTGTTGTTCTAGGCCCGAGTCTGGCTCATGAGTATTGATCCGGGTTAATCAGTCTGACAAACAAAAATATCCAGCAACCACTCGGAGACACTATCACTAATATAGGGCTTTATGACCCACAGTCTTTAACTGAACACCTACAAATGTCGGTGCGCTTACTACAGAGGCCAATATTTAAAAAGCCTAGCTCAACAAAAACTACAATGGCATGTCTTGTCTGTGTCATTACTGTTCTGCGAATAATACACAGTCCAGTAGATATCTGAAGATATCGTGGTGGTTGTGCAATGGGCCCTTTGCAGTGGAGGGCTAAAAAAATCATTGGTAATATTAGAAAAATAGATATATCCACAACGGGCAGTTAGATGGTAGCAGTGTCTAATAAAGCAGTGTGTTTATACTCGCCATTATGGAATGTTTATCTGGTAAAGCTGGTAATAAAAATAGCCACGAGGTATGTGTTCCTCACACAGAGAGAGAGAGAGAGAGAGAGAGAGAGAGAGAGAGAGAGAGAGAGATTGAGAGAGAGCGAGAGAGAGAGAGAGAGAGAGAGAGAGAGAGAAAGGTCTGAATATTTCTCCAAGTATGCCACTTCATTTTGGATGTGTGGCAGGGCCTTTAAGGAGTAGCAGTGTATGTTTGAGGAAGTGAGCAGCTCATTTTTGCGTTATGGAGAGGAGAGAGGCTGCGGGATATAGAACGTGAGAGAGTGATCAATAGCTGACAGTTCGCGCATGCATGTGACGGTAAAATGGGTGAACAGACTACTCTTGGGCATGTGTGTCTCCAGACTCCAAGCTGTAAAATCACTGACAATGTGGAACACACCCATCCACATCCACACACACACACACACACACACACACACACACACACACACACACACACACACACACACACACACACACACACAATAACATGCAAAAGTACTAAAACACAGATACACACTTCACACACACCTCCTGAGCTTCAGCGACACTGAATGTAGTCCTGTAGGGAGAGAAGTCTGCCAGGCAGCGGATGTGGCCTGCAGGAGAGAGCAGCCTCTAGACAGGAGAAATATGACAGTCACGAGCCGTGATCTGGATCTTTTTTTCCCCCTGTGACTGATTTCCAGTTGCATCTATTATGTATTTTTATTAGAATTTCACATTTGCAGGATTGTGCCTCCTTTTATTGTTAATTATTCAAAAACATTAGAGTGACACAGAAGCGACAGTGCGAGAAGCAACAGTTTTTAATCGATTGAGCCATTCAGTAAGATGAGACCTTTCTGGAGCGCTTGCTTTCAGAGACTATTTGAGCACTAGTTTTTATTTTATTTCATTCATTCATTCATTTTCGAAACCATTTAATCCTAGTTAAGGGGCCGGAGGTGTAGTGGTTAGGGTGCTGCGCTCATGGTCGGGAGGTTGTGAGTTCGAATCCCACTGAGACCCTCACTGTGCTAAGACCCCTGGGCAAGGTCTCAACCACAAGTGTGCCTCTGTTCACCCAGCAGTATAAATGGGTACCAGTAAAAATATACTAGTACTGGGAAGGTAACCTGCAATGGACTAACGTCCCATCCAGGAGGAGTTGAACTCCTGGTGGCTTCATGCTACAGAAACCGGGGATAAACACCGGCCTGATGAGCCACTAGGCTCGGGTGTAAAAACCCAACAGACTTTATCTTAAAACTAATTAGGGTCACGGGGAGGCTGGCACCCATCTCAGATGACTCTGGGCGAACATCAGGGTACACCCAGAACAGCTCCCCAGGTCATCGCAGGGCAGTCACACACATACAACCATCCACAATAACTCGCACACCGAGGGCCAAGTTGGAACCACCATACAGCATACTGTGCTAGTTTTCGGACTATAGGAGGAAGCCAACACAAGCATGGGGAGAACATGCATACGCCACACAGAAATGTCCCGAGCTCAGGAATCGAACCCAAGATTTTGTTGCTGTGAGGCGAATATACTAAATGCGCCACCTTGCTGCCTGTTTCTTTTATTACATATTAAAAATATACAGAGGTTACAATTATTATAGATGTGCAGGATTGTCAGTGGGCAGCACGGTGGTGTGGTAGTTAGCATGTGTTTTGTGTGTGTGTGTGTGTGTGTGTGTGTGTGTGTGTGTGTGTGTGTGTGTGTGTGTGTGTGTGTGTGTTGGTGATGCAATGATCTGGCAAGCTGATCAGGGTGCATTCCGCCTTCGCCCGGTGTTGGCTGAGATAGGCTCGAGCCTCCTTACTACGCCATTAGGATTAAGTGGTTTGGCAAATAAGTGAGTTAGGATTGTCAATACTGAGTGGAGGAAAGGTACAGTATTTTAAAGTTAAAGTTTTCCGATCTGTATGCATGCGAAGTGAGAGGTGCAGGCAGTGTTCTGGATTCCTGCAAGGAAATACAATTACTTACATGAGCGAGCACGCCTATAAATGAGCTTTGCATTTAACAAATCAAACAAGCAATCGGCAGGTGCTGCAGCGTGTTGGTGGTTTACGCATTCTGCTCAGCCAGGCAAATCAATAGCCATAATTTAATAAGAGAAAATAGACTTGATGGGGAAAATGTATTACCCATTTCGAGTGTCAAAGAAGCTATTTAGAATCATATTATTATTTGTAGTAATGAGATGGAGGCTTGGTGTGTTACAGACAGGCCAGTAACGACAAACATGTGTACTGAAGGAAGGAGGGGGAATGTTATTTTATTATCAACGCTTCATTTGAATTGTATCACAAGATGTTCAATGATTCGCAATATCATTTTTAATCAACCTGATATTCTCATACTTTCAAATTTCACAAACACATCAGTATATATTTACAATATTTGAAATCAAAAGGTTTTTATGCATGAGTCATGTGCCATAAATCACACAAAAAAAACCACACACTGCAGTCTGCTGGAGGAGATCAGAGGGATGCAGAGCTTTGGCTATGGATGACAAAAAATAAATAAAAAGCTCTGCTCTCTGTCTCATCCCCACATTCTCCTTGGTCTGGCCACCATGCCTGTGGCACTGCATAGACGTTTAACATCCCTCTCACTGTGGACAAATATTTCTGCACATATATTGAACTAAACATACTTGAATATTGCATCTAGGGGTTTCGAATACACCTGGACTAATACTAAACAGCTTAGTAGAAGTCTACTAAATAATCTGACAAACAAATACCAGCAGGGTGCCTATGTGCTGGGTCCATAAGAGGAGAGGAGATGGCAGAAGGAAAGATGAAGGGACCTAAGATTAAAAATTCTGTGTACCCCACTCTCAGGACAAAAAAAACAAATAAACAAACAAAAAAAACCCAAGTACAAAAACTACAGTACAGAAGCAAATTTTGGTCAACTGGCCACTGTAAATTGCCCATAGGTGTGAATGTGATTGTGAATAGCTGTCTATGTCTCTGTGTTATCCACGTGATATACTGTCGATCTATCCAGGGTGTCCTCTGCCGTCAACAGGGATTGACTCCAGCTTATGATACTGAAAATTATTTAATGAGTTGATGATTTAAGGATTTAGTATATTAACAGGTGAATGATGGATATGTCGGGTTCACGAGATGTATAAATCACTCCAGATACAAAAGAGCATGGTCCAGTTAATGGCCTATCATCCTGTATAAGCAGGAGTGACGTACAGGGATCCTTCACTTTCCGCTGTTAATTGGGACTGAGATCCCCCCCGCGATAACTGAAATCCGCAAAGTAGGATCAATAACGCCCCCCCCAGACTGACGAAAACGTACAGTACATGTATATGTGTCTATAATATCAATAAATACATATTCAATGCTATAAATGCTTATAATAACAATTAAACATTCAAAAATAATGCATAAGATGTAAATAAAATATAAATACACACACATATAGATGCACGCACTCAGATGTGCACCTCACAAAAATGTCGTTTTGATGGGAGATTTTGGGTTGTTTTTGTTTTGTATTTGTTTACGTTTTTTTTTTTTTTTGCATAATTGGCCTTGTTTTTGTAGCATTTTCCTTAACCTTTTCCCCTTTTCTACCTTAATTTCCCTATTTTTTATTTTGATGAATATTTAAAAAAAAAAGCGCGATTCACTGAAGCCGCATAAATTGAAGCACGAAGCAGCGAGGGATCCCTGTATATCTAAATTACTTTGTTCAACTTCTTAAATATATGTATCTCACTGTAATCTCTTCCTTATCAAAAAATGACATACTGGCAATATTCATTCATGTTTGCCTGCGAAATCATTATTTTTACTTTTTGAAAAATTTATACTGCATTAAAAAAGCAACATTTTTAAAGTAACAACATGATTCTAAGATACTGTACTGTATCAGTGCCATTTACTCTCAGTGTGTGTGTGTGTGTGTGTGTGTGTGTGTGTGTGTGTGTGTGTGTGTGTATTTTTTATAAGCGGAATGGGTGATTGATTTGTTGAAAGCAAGACTTGCACAGAATGTCCTGAACTTACACTTATGATGTCTTAACTCTACATACACCCCCACAGGGTCCCACACACAAGTTCTTATCTCACACATTCCTTTGAGATATCATGAAGGCAATTAGTGAACATTACACCATGTATCACTTCATTGTTCATTTCCTGATTTTTCTGGTAGGGTTTGGTGTTTATATATACAGGGATCCCTCACTACTTCGCGCTTCAATTCATGCAGCTTCAGTGCATCACGTTTTTTTTTTTTTTTTTAAATATTCATCGAATTAAAAAATAAGGAAGAATA
Organism: Plotosus lineatus; assembly: GCA_024760905.1. Taxonomy (NCBI): domain Eukaryota; kingdom Metazoa; phylum Chordata; class Actinopteri; order Siluriformes; family Plotosidae; genus Plotosus; species Plotosus lineatus. The sequence continues at coordinate 22,825,352 of CM045742.1, forward strand.
TTGGAAAAGTTGAGGAAAATGCCACAAAAACAAGACCAATTAAGCAAAAAAAAAAAAAAAAAAAAAAATACCATAAACAAGCACAAAACAAAAAACAACCCAAAACCGTCCATCAAAACTAGTTACATTTTTGTAAGGTGTGCATCAGAGTGCGTGCATGCGCTCCTGCGTGCACGACTGCATGTGTGTGTATTTATATTTTATTTACATCTTATTCATTAATTTTGAATGTTTAATTGTTATTATAAGCATTTATAGCATTGAATATGTATTTATTGATATTATATACTCATATACATGTATGTATATGTCAGTGGGGGGGGTGATCCTACTTCACGGAATTTGGTGGTCGCTGGAATATCTCGGTCCCAATTAACCGCGGAAAGTGAGGGATCCCTGTGTGTGTGTGTGTGTGTGTGTGTGTGTGTGTGTGTGTGTGTGTGTGTGTGTGTGTGTGTGTAAGTGGAAGAAAATGCAGTGTGACCTCACAATTTTTAAGTTGGCAAATTGTTCTTTCCAAACTTGAGTTGATACCATGTTAGCATTCATTGTCACGGTTTGCTTTTATTATTATTATTATTATTATTATTATTATTATTATTATTATTATTATTGTGCGTTCCAGTTTTGTGTGTTAAAATCACACAATTTGCAAAAAGAAACCTGCAGGTATAGAACATACTCACACACCCTCGTGTCAGTGAAACCACCTCTTGCTTTGAGGTACTTTAATAACTTTGTATATCTACACTGAGCAGTATTTGCTCATTTTTCTTTATAGAACTGTTAACTCAACTCAGATGGTTACCATTGGTGGACTGCAACCTTCAAGTTATTATGCAGATTTTCATGAGGATTTCAGGCTGGGCTCTGACTTGTCCATGCAAGAACATTATGCCATGTTTCCTTTTTCTGTTTCAACCGTTGTGGTGTAAACTTTGAGTGATTGTCATGTTGGAAAGTAAAGCTTCTCCCCGTTTACCTTTCAGAGGGCAGCAGATTTTTAACAGGATTTGATGGTACAGTATTTCTCCCCATTCATTTTCCTCATATTCTGACAGCTTCTTGCTGCCGAGAAACACCACAACAGGATGCTACCAGCACCATGCTTTACTGTAGGTATGGTGTTTTGGATGCCAAGTTGTATTGGTTTCCTGCCAGATATACCATTTGGTATTGAGGCTACATAGTTTGAATTTGGTCTTGTCTAACCATGAAACTTTTTTCTATTTGGCTTCAGAGTATTCAAGGTAGATCTTTCGGTAAAATCTATTCAGGATGTGTCTCTTTTCTTTTTCTTCACATGAACACAATGACCAGTCTTTGGCAAAAATGTATCTAACTGCTTCAAAGTTACTAATAGAGATTAATACAATCTTTGATTTTTTTCTAACCATCACCTGACCTGTGCTTGTCCGTGTTTCTCCGTGAGAACATTTGACAGTGCCTTGTCAGCCATAGTTGATTGCTTGCTTTCAGCTGCACTTCTGCACTGGGATGCTCAGAAATAGCTCTTTTCATGTTGAATTAGTCAGAATTATTGCAGTTGATCAGTAGTGGAAACCAGTTGATCACAGCTGGTTGAGAAGTATTTTTGTGACTCTGTTTATTTATTTTTCTGAGCTGTGCTATTATCATTCGATTGGATGTTATGAGTTTTACAGTAAAACAATTGGGGAAATAATGTTATTGGGGGTTTTTTTCTCTATATATCTTGGTTTTTAGTCAACAAAGCAACAAAACCTGAACAAGTTACCTATTAACAAGTTATAAGGGGGTGATTCTTTTCTATACCCATTGTACAGCTATTAATTAGGACTACATTTTCCGGAAATGATCCGAGATCTTAAAGTTCTTGCAAAGGAAAAGAATCATCAAAGTACACTTTCATATTCCATGTGTTTTTTACTCCTTAATTAGGGACACTTATCCCATGTTCTTATATAGTGATGTCAGCATTCTTATTTCCCACAGTTTTTAAACCTGAGATGATGTCAAGTATATTTCGAATCAGCATTCAGTGCTGCTTGTTTATAAACTGCATTTGCAGTAGTTTTTAATGCTGAATCTGTGTTTGTTGTTTGTTTAGTGCATTATGTAAAATTTTGCAGCTTTCATCCAGAACTCAGACAAGTGGGATAGAAAATTGGTGCCAGGGTATTATTTGTCAAGCTGGCATCATCGGCACGTGGGCTCTCTGGCTAGTAAAGGCGTGCTTGACTTGGCACGTTCCATGGTTGGACCCAAGAAGTACCTTGGAGAGATGTGTGCCAGGAAACACATGTATACCCACACACACACACACACACACACACACACACACACACACACACACACACACACACACAATTACTTTTTTTCATGGGAGTGTCTAGGGGAGTGTCAGAGTGAAAATGCCAGGCTAAGTGCTTGACTCGACTAAAATCCTTGTAGACACCATTAATGGAGTGCACACTCTACCCTTCACCTACCAACACTAGAACAACACCAGATGGAGCCTACTATGTGTTACTCCTTCCCTGCTCCCTCCTGCATTTTTCTTCTTATCATAATCTCTGCAATTATTCAATTTGTTTGAATATGCCATTAGAAGAAAAAGGTATAGTACGGTTAAGGTAGGGTGCAGCATAGGGAGAATAATGCTGAGGAAGTGAAGTGGGCAGGAATGTAAAAATAAGAAGCCCAAATAAGAAGCCCAGCAGGAACAGAGCACCAAGGTGACCCATGCTGCAGCACGAGGGCCATGCTGGGCTGGGCCGATCGAAGACGTGGTAAACGGGCTGCCGGAATTGTGGCCGCCAGTCTCTCAGGACTGCTTCAGGAAGATCTGCTGCCATACCTGAGGCAGCCACTCATTTATCTGGAAAGCAGCGCTTCGAACTGCTAACGACCAGCTCAAATTGGACTATTTTTTCCCATTTGTCAGCCAAGCAGCTGCACCAGCTCTGCTGGCACATCTGCGCGAAGAGGGAAGGCGTAGGGCAAAGAAAGTTTTGCGCTCATTTTTCTCATCTCAGTCTCTCCCCTCTCTTTCTCTTGCTGCTCAATCTTTCTCTCCATCCTGTGCTCCTCGGCGTATTCCTGGCGTCTATCAGTCTTGGAGACATGGCCTAAGCTGCCTCGAGTCTCAGAGGGAATTGTGCCTTTGGCATTTGGCAAAGTCGTTTCCTGTGACATATTTTAGGACTCAGCACAGCAGGAGCTCCTTATTGAGAGTTGTAATCTGGTTTATGGCATAACAGTGTGATTTATTCCAGAAAGTACTGTAAATGTCTTTCATACATGAATGACACATCACAATATTTTATTCGATTTATGTCACTTACGCGACTGACCAGGTTCAAGAAATCTGTGAAAATTAGTTTCATCAGATTTTTTTTTTTATTCCCTTAAATTATATCCTTGACATTATAGATTTGTGTAAATGTTGAACTGTTTTAACTTTAGAAATTTGATCTTTATTTAATCAACCACCCGTGTACCCCCCCACCTCCACCCCCAATGCTCAAAAGCCAAAATTACCCGGCCAATTGTCCGGCTTCAGTCATACTTTCCTAAAGAAACAAATTAAACTCGATGATTGTTGAAAATTTAAAACAAGTTCAGCTGGCTGTAAAATTGAACCAACTAAAATATTTACAAAGCTGTTCTTCCTCCAAAAATACATATTTAATTTGGGCACCAGCTTCTGATGTTTAGATGAGTTAACCTTCTTCTCGCTCTCTTTATAAGCCGCATGACCAGATGCTGTGGTCATACTGTCACCTGTATTACCTTCCTGGAAATCTGCTTACTGACTTACTACATTTAAACTTTTCAGCATTATTCTATCATTTACACCACTACAAAACTGTGGTGTTTTTATGAGGCTGTTCTGTACACTGTCAGAGCTTGACGTTGTGTGTTTAATACAGATGGGTGCTCCGGTTTCCTCCCACATTCCAATTAAGCTAGTTGGATATTCACAATGGGCGGCAAGGTGGTGTAGTGGCTCGCACCTTCACCTTCCAGCAAGAAGGTAATGGGTTCCAGCTCATATTCTGTCCCCATGCCGGACCCGGTGTCCCGTCTCCCCCCTCCCCAGAAGAGCTGGAGGAGGTGGCTGGGGAGAGGGATGTCTAGACCCATTTGCTTAGGTTGGTGCCCCCACGACCTGACCTCGGATTAAGCGGAAGAAGATGAGACGAGATGAGAGATTCTGCCCCCATGCTTGTCCCCATCAGTGATTGGAAAATGAATAAATGACTGAATGGATATTGATGATTATTCTTAGTTGTGAATATGAGTGTGAATGGTCATGTGACTGTGTTGACTGTTCAGGGTGGAAATCGCAGGGATAGGCTAAATCCTCCTTGTAACCTAAATAAAGGATAAAGCAGTTCACAAAATGAAAATGACATGAAATAGATGATAACTGGGATACAGAGAAATGTATTATGATTGGTTGACTGTGTGTGTGTATGTATATGTATGTATGTATGTGCTTGTGTTTGTGTGTGTTTAGGGGTGGAAGTTTTATACACCATTTGATTGGTGAAGTTTGATTATATTTTAATTGGAATAAATGGTTTTCTCTGGTCTCGAACTGTAGCTCGGTGACGAGAGAAAAAGTTGAAGGTATCTGGCGTAATAGTGCTGAAACTAGTGTTTGGTGCCAGAACAGAGGTATTGTCTTTGTGTATTACTGATGCAGCAGCATATTGTCAGCGTATATTCAGCTTGTCTCAGTTTGTTTGGATGATGAAACCTTTTTGCAATTGGCCCGTGGCGGCGTTCTGCTCTTTCATGTGTCCTTTGCTGCTGTACCTTTAGATTTCTTTGAAATCACTGAACACATCTGCGCACTTGAGGTCGACTTTCATTTCCGCTCAGGTAATAGTTTGAAGCCCCCGGTTCATCGTTTCAAACATAGTTGCTATTCGACACAAGAAGCGATAATACAATGAAAGGGCTATAGTCCGCACTGAAAAACGACACCTAACATTGCATCTGGTGCTTCGGGTGAATGAATATTTTAGCGAGTGTACGTTTCGGTTTCTATGAAGTGCAGATGAAGTTGATTAGCTTCTGTCATGCAGGCGGTGTGTAAATTGTTGTGAGAGTCTGTCCTCCCTGAGGAACCTCGCTATCGACTGTGCTTGTGTTAATATTCATCACAGTAATGTGTATCTATTGCTTTGGCAGAAAGATAGATGTGATAAAACATTTCTTTTAAAAAATAATCCCATATCATATTTCAAGGAGGTAACACTCATGCGCATGGACTTGGGTAAAACTACAATTTATTTTTTATTTTTTTCTATATCAACTCTTGCTTATTCAAGTTTGGTTTAAATTTCACCTTTTTACATTCCTTTTCATCATTCTATAACCTCCTCTTTTCTCATTAATGAATAAAAGATTCATAGTGCTGGGTCGAGAGAATGATAATTGGCTGTTCTATGCAGGTGGGAGGGGCATACTCTCACAATCATGGGTGTCTATGAGGTCATGTATGTGTAAGACGACGGTTAGCTCTTCCACGCGAGTATATTACACTGCTCTGTCATGTGGCTTCATGCTGTTGATTGGTGTTAAATGTCTTCAGGGACTTTTTACATATTGGTATCTGCATGGACAGTTTTCTGTAAAAAGCGTCTTATTAGAATTGCTGCACGAACATCTCAAATCCACCATCACTGTGACGTAAAGAGTCATAATCCTTCATTGTCAACTTTGAGATGCTGTGTTGACAGACCATAGGAGTGATTATACAGTGATACCTCTGCTCACGAACATAATTGGTTCCCAGAAAGTGTGTGTAAGGCGAAAAGTTCGTCTTCCGAACATTTATTTCCCATAAGAAACCATTAAAATGAGAATAATCCGTTCCCAGGTTCTCATAAAACATAATTTTCTACTAAATAAGCCTTAAAACTACACAAAAATATACCTTATTTTATGTATAATAAATGTGCTATTGTATTGTAATTAAAGAAATAAACTGTAATGTATAATAAAGTCGTTTTATTTACCTTTGTGATGGTAGTTGATGGCTTGATGGAATGGAGTGGGAGGAGGAGGGAAGGAGGGAGGGACTTACTGTTTGGAAGGAGTGTTTGGAAACGCCTACTGTTTGGAAACGCCCTTAGCCACACACGCACCCTTAATAGCTTCCTTGTTCTTAAGGATGGGAGCAATGGTAGACTTAGCGTACTGGTACTGGGACGCTGAGTCACACAAACGCACACCTCGTTCGTGTTTTTCAATGATCTCCGCCTGTGGTGGGGTCTTTTTCGGTCCCATAATAGCAAAAGTACACTCAATATGGTCCAAAATGTCCAACAAACACAAACCACTTCCGCACTCAAAGAAAGGGGGTGACGAACTATGACGCCGTGAGCGTGCGTCAGCTTCTCGTGGCCGCCACCGTGGCGCTGTTCGACCGCGTGGTTTGATTCGTCCGCCAAAAACTAGTTCGTCAGCAGAGACTATATGCTCGCAAATTTAATGTTCTTGAGGCGAAAAGTTCGTGAGCTTAAGCGTTCGTCAGCGGAGGTTTTACTGTATATGGTACTAGCATACAGTGTTCTACGTTCACTTATTCTGTTCTACTAGTATATTAACTTATTCATCGCAGCATTCTTGACAGATAACACCACTCATCAGTTTCAGACATGTTTTCCTTTTTGTGCAATACCACATGGTGTCGACAGCTTCAACTGATACACTTACTCACTTTCAGTGGCCACTTCCTCAGGGTTAACTGTCTCAAGATTGGAATAAACCTTGAATAGGTGATCATTAACCTGCAGTGCACCATGCAGACTCCTCGTCACACATTCAGTCATGTATACATTCATTCATCCATTTTCGGAACCACTTAATCCTAATTAGGGTCGTGGGCAGGCTGGTGCCCATCTCAGCCGACTCTGGGCGAGGGCGGGGCACATCCTGGACAGATCACCAGGCCATCGCAGGGCCAAGACACAACCATTCATACTCACACTCACACCTGTGGGCAATTTGAAACAACCAATTAATATACTGTGCATGTTTTTTGGAATGTGGGAGGAAACTGGAGAACCCAGAGGAAACACACACAAGTACAGGGGGAATATGCAAACTCCACAAAGAAACGCCCAGGCTGGGAATCAAACCCAGGACCTTCTTACTATGACGTGCCAACTACTACACCACCGTGCTGACATCATGTATACAATCAATTGATAAAAGCCTGTCCCAACTGTTGGACTTTTATGGAGGTGAATCCAGAATACCCAAAAGAAACCATCATAGGCATGAAGAGAACATACAAACTCTGTTTATGTCATGCTGTATGTTTCATTCATTCATTTTCTGAACCGCTTGATCCTAATTAAAGTCACAGGGAGGCTGGTGCCCATCTCAGCTGACCCCGGGCGAGGGCGGAGTACAACGTGGACAGCTCACCAGGCCATCGCAGGGCAGAAACACGCTGATGGCTATGCAGCCTTCTCTCAACGAAAGTCAGCAATGGTTCTTTTACAGCCTCTCACCATAGACAGTGAGAGCCATGGCTGGTCTTTGATCACCCAGTTAGCTGCACTGGGGGGACAGCAGTGACAACCGTTGACAGTGGGGCTCGAACCCCCAACCTTAGGATCGGCAATCCAGCACCTTACCACCGGGTCACCACTGCCCTTGCTGTATGTTTGAAACAAACAAATTGAAATACAATTCAATCACTTGTTGTATTTTAATCATTTTTTTCAAGTATTACAAACACTTAAAACTTTTAAATGCAGCTGCTTAGCATCACGCCACTTTAGACTCACAATAGACTTGCTATTGCCGTAAAAATCGCCATTATGTGCAGGCCCTTATGCAACCGTATTTGGCCTGCTATTTTCACAGAAATTGAGTCAGGCAAAATCTTAACAATGTACAAATGTGAGACCATGTTAGAGCTTTTCCCTGTGCTGCCTGTGGCCAAAGATAAATATGCTCAAATACAATTTTCTATCGGGAAGAATAAGGGGGGAATATTGTGAGGTGTGAGACAACAATGTGATATACTTTGCTGAGTGTTATTGTCCAAAATTGCGATATTTGCTGTGAGTCTGAAGGTCTAGAGGGTGCTAACAGGATGCTGAGGTTTTAGGAAATACATCATTATGCTTCTCACATTCCTAATCAGCTATCTTCTAATATAGATAGATGAGCTCTAGTTCCTGTCAGTGCCGAGTTTCTCTTGTTCTTCCCCAAAACCATGTGGTTTTTCCTTTGTACTTCTCAAATGAGATAAGGCTGAATTGGATGTTAAGAGAATCCCAGTGTGCAGACGTCTATGCTCTTTCCATCATTTCAAAAAAATCAGTTTAAATCAACATAAAACATTAGTGCTTTCAAAAAAGTTTGTGCTTTAAGTGATAAAATGGATATACTGTGTAATATTTTCCAATTACTATATCAACAAAGATCTACATAGGATTTGGCAAATTTATAAAAGCAATTGAATTATGATTTTGGTGGTGATGGTGGTCACCAAGTTGTCACTCAAAGGATAATTTGCAGGTAAACACTTCTACATTAAGCATCTGGCCTTGTCATATAAAAAAGGTGATAAACCAAATAATAATAATAAAGTAAAAAAATAAAAATAACCAAACCTAATAAAGCATTAGAAGGGATTTAATGACCAAAAACATTAAATGGGCAATGTCTTGTAGTGCATAAAGTTTGACAGTAATTTAATTTTGCTGCTAGGACATTTGCATATTAATTATTGTGATAATGAGCTGATAAATAATAATTATGCACTGTCCATTATTAACTTGACTGCCTCACCCATAACAGGTTATAGAGAAGGTAAAGGCACACGTTATTATTATTATTATTATTATTATGATGATGATTATTATTATTAGTAGTAGTAGTGTACAGTAGATATAACGTTTGTTTCACTATTTTTGTGGAATTGTTTTTTTAATAGAAATCACCTGAAGGATTTTTTATCACTAAAATCATGTTTGTTATATATTCATTCATTCATTGGTTTTCTCAACCACTTAATCCTAATTAAGGTCACAGGGCGGTTCAGCCAACTCTGGGCGAGGGCAGGGTACACCCTAAACAGCTATTTTATATTCATTCATTCCCTGTAACCGATTAATTCTAAATAGGATCACGGGGAGGCTAGCACCCATCCCAGCTGACTCCAGGAGAGGGTAGAGTACACCCTGAACACCTCACCAGGCCATCGCAGGGTGGAAACACGCTGACTGCTTTGTAACCTACTCTTGTCAAAAGTCAGCAATGCTTGTTTTACAGCCTCACACCATAGACAGTGAGAGACATGGCCGGCCTTTGATAATCCAGTTAGCTGCACTGGGGCGACAGTGACAACCCATAGAGAGTGGGACTCGAACCCTCAACCTTAGGATCAATGATCCAGCACCTTTCCTACCAGGCCACCACATATATATACTATAGACGTCCACTCATTTACCAAACTCTTACCTCAAGTAGGGTTAGGGTGACCCTAAGCAGTTGCCAACCCAGCGTAGAGCGAAAACACAATTATTCACTGTTACACCGAAGGAAAATTTGGAACAGCCAGTTAGCCTAATGTGTGTGTTTTTGAACTGTGGAAGAAAACCATAGAGTTTTAACCCAGAGGGAGCATCCACTCAAGCATCGTGAAAATCCGTAGACAAAAACACTGCAACCACTGGACCACCATGCTGCCTATATAAATACATGTATTATGTGCTGTATTCCTGTTTAGGCTCGAGGTGCACCACACCCTTGACAATTCACTGAAGATAAATGAATAATTAAAGACCAGAGTGAGTCTATGAAAAATACATATGCAAATCTGAATCACCTCAAAAATGTTACTGTTAAATTCAAATCATTATCCAAGTTTAGGCTTCACTGTTGATGTGGTTAATAGGTGTCCTGCGGTTCACAGTGACGTTAAGTTGTGTAAATCACTCTCTGTATGGACACGTGGTGTTTATCCATTTAGTCAGGACAGTGATTTGTTGACTAAAACTGAACATGTGACTATGAATGCAGCAGATTTCGCATGCACACTCTGCCTCAGTGCGTCTCCCTGCATCTCACTGTGTCTGTGTATTGTCTCTCTGAGGGTGTGTGTATGTGTGTGTGTGTGTGTGTGTGTGTTTTGTGTGTGGTTGTGTCTGCCCGTGTCTCTGAGCCTGTCCTCTGTTTGTTTGTTGTCAGCGAGGTGTGGTGTGACAGGCCCGGCCTCAGCTCAACGTGTCACTCCGGTAGCACAGTAACAGGAAGTGACACAGTGTGAGAGATGGTGTGACATGCACAAATCAGTGCTGATGTGTGATGACAAGATGAAGGCACTCAGCATACCTGTGTGTGTGTGTGTGTGTGTGTGTGTGTGTGATGGCAGAAACATTGACTTCAACTCCTCTGCTAATGCTGGAGTACTTTTGTACTTGCTCGGATGTTTACGTTCATCTAATAGCGTGCATTTTAACTTGTTGTTATTATAATGCTACTGATATTTATTCAGTATGCCATAACATACAATATGTGATTTTGATATTGGCCCAGGACAATTGGAGTAGATTTACAGTGGTATGTGTGATGAAATCAAGCTTGCTCTTCTGTGCCTTGCCTGTTACTTTTAAGATGGTTGTGCGGCTGATCAGTTGCATTAGTAAAGTGTGGTTTATATATGCATATGTACATATGTGTTTGCACCGGCGGAACGGTGGCGTAGTGGTTATCGGCTTATCACGTTCACTTCACAGCTAGAAGGTCTGGGTTCGATTCCCAGCTCGGGTGTTTCTTTATGTGGTTTGCATGTTCTCTCCCTGCTTATGTGGGTTTACTCCGGGTACTCTGGTTTCGTCTCACAGTCTAAACACATGCACAGTAGGTTAATTGGCTGTTCCAAATCTCCCCTAAGTGTGAGTGTATGACTGGATGGGTGAGTGTTGGACCTGCGATGGTCTGCTGAGCTGTCCAGGGTGTACCCTGCCCTCGCCTGGAGTTGGCTAAGATGGGCGCCAGCCTCCCTGTGATCCGAGTTAGGATTAAACGATTCAGAAAATGGATGAATGAATATGTGTTAGTGTGCGTCTGTTCATATCAATGCATCTCTGTGTGTCTATCTGCCAATACATTATAAGTTGGGGTGAAACGATGGGGAAGTTTTACACATTCCTGATGTGTTTACTCACATACCTTGACAACAAGTGAAGCAGAAATTTAATCATAACTAATTAACTCCCGATAGGATTAATTGGACCCGCAATCTTTATTCCCGATTTTATCTAAGATGTACTAACACTCTGCTGAGGTGTGTGGGAAAATTAATGGGAAAACAGAGAGAGGGTGGGTGGGTGGGTGGGTGGGGTGTCTTGGCTCAAAGGAAGTGAACTTGAAATTAATCTGTGACAAGCTAAATTCTGGTCCTATCTCCCTCCAGCCCATCTCATTGAATATACAAGTTCCAATGTCAGGCCGCATTACACTTCAACAAGGACCAGGTCAGCCTGAGACTTTGTTCAGTTGTCTGATGATATTGCGATGTTGACCCTACACTGACACTGGATGTTTATGGTAATGAGAAGCATTTCAGCGTTCAGTGTACCGAGACTTTTATATGGTGGCTGGCTCCGACTCCAGCGCTGAACAGTTGAGACGTTCCTTAGAGAGAAGCCACGTTTAAAAAAGGACAGTTGTTTCGTTTGGATAGTCTCACCTGAGAGCTAAAGAGGCGTATACAACCCACCCTCCTTTCACTCCATACACACTCACACACACACTACCATCTGGCCACCTTGACTTTGTGAGTCACTAACTTAACTGGGATAGTGGCTCCTCTCGCTGACATTCCAGTGTACCAGTTCATCCCTGTTTGTCCTGGATTAGGATTTGGGCCTCTGGCATATTGTTCATTTTCTCCTTGATAAATTGCATCGACTTCATGAGAGGTTAAAACAACCACGAAACAACTGAAACAGGATATTGGGTCTCAGAGAGTTAGTTTAATTTAGAGAGAGAGAGAGAGAGAGAGAGAGAGAGAGAGAGAGAGAGAGGCGGGTGTGAGAGAGAAAGGGGGGTGAGAGAGAGGGGGTGTGAGTGAGAGAGAGAGTCGAGAGAGAGAGAGAGAGAGAGAGAGAGAGAGAGAGAGAGAGAGAGAAAGAGAGAGGAGTGGGATGAGAGAGAGAGAGAGATGGTTGAAAGAGTGGGGAGGGGAGAGAGAGGGGTGTGTGTGAGAGAGAGAGAGAGAGAGAGAGAGAGAGAGAGAGAGAGAGATAGAGAGAGGAGGGGATGAGAGAGAGATGGTTGAAAGAGTGGGGTGAGAGAGAGAGAGAGAGAGAGAGAGAGAGCGAGAGAGAGAGCGTGTGAGGAAGAGAGAGAGAGAGAGAGAGAGAGAGGAGAGGGGAGGGAGGGAGAGAGGGGAGAGAGGGAGAGAGGGGGGGGAGGGAGTGTGTGTGTGTGTGTGTGTGTGTGAGAGAGAGAGAGAGAGAGAGAGAGAGATTGGCACAGGAAAATTTCTGCTTCCCAGACTGTCATCTATTGACAATAACATATATAGGCTGTTGTGTTTCTATAGTGACTCGATGTTCGCAGCTCAGCAGTGGGATCATGAACTAATTGTAATGGTATCAGTTCACCAGTGTGACAATTATTTTCTCTCAGCACAAAGCATTTAGTTAACCAAGCTCGTTTCCATTCATTAGGCCAGGATCACAGGCTGTGCGTGCTTGCTGGCTTAGGTTTCCGTCTGGGATATGATCTCATAACTCTGGCTTTTAATTTGTACTGAGACACCGCGTAGACGTCTTCATGTTGGGAGCTTCTATTTATAGCGGCATGACAGGCAAACAAAAGTCGTCTGTGACACGCTGCCTTTTCTGTGTTTGTCATGAAAGCTCTGGAATGAGAGGGGGAAAAGTGCAAAGGATGAACAGCAGATAAACAGCGAGTGCACGAAACAGAAGAGCAGAACATTGCATTTCGAAGTTATGTCATTTGATTTTTCCATTCTACAGTCACTGAGGCTTGGACACAACTCTGATCTAACTGACTCCAGCAGCACGCACTGAACCGCACACTGTTGAACTCACTTCCCCTCCTTTTCTCTGTCGACATCTCTCTCTTTCTCTGTTTAAATAACGGCTTTCTGGAAAATATTTCACCTCGCGCTGTCTCCAGAGTCACCGTGTGGTGCAGCAGCTTTATTTTGAACTGCATAATGAGAAAGCATTACACGTGGCGTCTCACGTCTGTCAACACATAACTGTTTTAAAAGCATTAGGCTTCGTCATTCTGCAGGAACCGCCACTTTGTCAATTTGGTGGCATGGCTAGAATGAGTCGTCAATGAACAAGGCTGGTGGGGGGTGGGGGGGACAACTGAATAACGGTGAATTGATAAACAGGGAGAATGTTCGTATGCAGTGTCACTAAAGTATGCAAGACATGCAGGTGAGTCGGAGAATGAGATTAGTCTGTCCTGCTGGGAGGTGATAAGCGGCCAAGGCCCAGGCGCAGCATTCTCACAGTTTCATTCCTCACCAGCAATATACAGATATTACCCACCAAAAAGTGTATGAATAAACAAACAAATATGTCAACCCTGTGTATTCTGTAGTCATTACACAAATGCAAGTCATTTTTAGGGGGTTAAAAAAAAACAACCCTCTTTCTATCAACTTTTCTAAAATTGCAGAACTTCCTTCTGCTCCACATAATATTTAGAATATAAGCTAATGTTAAGATAGCTTTTGGTGATACAACGTTTAAAATATGAGTAAATCTCACTAAATTTTAATCTGATCAGTAATCTGAATTATTGTGATAAATTTTAATGCGTCTGTTCATAATTTTTTCAGATTAAGTTGCGAGGTAATGTTTTCAGTACGGGCCAAAGTAAGTAGGAAACGACTTACCTGGACGAAAATGTGATATCGCCACAAATACATCATTCAGAGCGTAATTTTCAATATGGTAAAGGGTAAGTCTGTTGGGTTTTTAACACCCGAGCCTAGCAGCTCATCAGGCCGGTGCTTATCCCCGGTTTCTGTAGTGTGAAGCGACCAGGAGTTCAAGTCCTCCTGGATGGGACGCTCGTCCATCACAGGTTACCTTCCCAGTATATTTTACTGGTACCCATTTATACTGCTGGGTGAACAGAGGCACAGTTGTGGTTAAGACCTTGCCCAGGGGTCTTAGCACAGTGAGGGTCTCAGTGGGATTCGAACTCACAACCTCCTGATCATGAGCACAGCACCCTAACCACTACACCATCGGCCTCACATAATCGTCAAAATGACCAACTTCAAAATATCCATAAACGCAATCTGTCCATGCTGTCGTACTTGTTGAAGAAAGGGTTCCATATCCAAGTTGTTGTAAAACAACTGAAATATCCAATTTTTTTTCAACCAGCTTTCGTGGTTGCTCAGGGTGTTTCCTTCTTATCCATATTCACTACCAGAATACTCCACCTACGTACAGAATCCCAGAAGTATTCTCTGAATCATACAACAGAAAACCAACGAGAAGACGCAAAGCAGACATGACTTGGTGTAAATATAACTCATCTGTTAGTTGGAAGACGCTAGGAACATTGCACGAGAAAGACGGATCGAAAGCCACATTCTTTTAGATCAGTGTTTCTCAATTACTTTCTGTGGCGCCCCCTCTAGGCAGAAAAAAAACATTTTACGCCCCCCACTGCCTTGCGAGCGACTATATATAGTATTATTTGTCTATAAAATAATTTGTACACCTCTGCATAACATTGTATATTTATATAGAAGTATAGTTCTACCTACAATAAAGAAAAACTTCATTAATATTGTTTTTTAATCTGTAATTAAAAAGATTTAAAGTGCAACAATGTGCCTGAAATTTAAAAAATACATCCTTATTTAAACTCATTCAACTTATTTATGTCTTAATATCTTCTTCTGTCTCCACCTTTCTCTTTGTTCCTGTTAGAAATTTTTCCATGTTGTTTCTTGAGGGGTTGTTTACTGCAGCTTCATATCGTTTGCTGTGCAAAGAAACGCATAGCGCCATAGCGCGACAATGAGAGCGCCACGAGCGCCACTGCCAACTACTGGAGTGGACGTGCAATTCCACTTACAGTAATTCTCATACACTGCATGTTCCCCAGGGTCATAGGCGCTCCCCCAGCACTCCCCCGGCATCATAGCACTGGTTTAGATTATTTAGATTATAGATGTTAGTGACTTTCAGATTTAGATTATAGATTTATGGATGTGGTGAAGGAGGACATCAAAGTAGTTGGTGTAAGAGAAGAAGATGCAGAAGATCGGATGAGATGGAGGCAGATGATTTGCTGTGGCGAGACCTGAAGGGAACAGCCGAAAGGAAAAAAACATATTAATGACTTTCAAATGGGGACATGGGGAATCTGGTAATGTAATTGTTACTGCTATTTTCTCAAAGGTAGTACTTACTGAGTACTGACATACAAATTGATCTAACTCAGTCAACTTTCATGTAATAATCATGTATTTTACCTCACTGGAGGTGGGACTAGCCTAATGGGGCAGCTGTATTCTAATGGTTAGCAATGTGGCTTTGGGACTGAAAGGTCACTGGTTCAATTCCTGAACCAGCAGGAAATATGTATGACATAGGGGAGTGAGCAGCACCCTCCCTTGCTCCACCTTCATGGCTGATGTGACCTTGACTGCCCTGGTTGCTCTCTGGGTGCCCCCAATGTGTGTAACGGCCCACTGCTTCGAGTGTGCATGCTCATTGTTTACGTGTGTGTGTGTGTGTGTGTGTGTGTGTGTTTTACATGGTTTAAATACAGAGGTATTTGTCGAATTAATACAGTATAGTAAAAAAAAAAAAAAAAAAATTGAGAGATATTCAATTCTCATTCCAAACATATGAATATCTCAGTATGTAAAATTTCCTACTTAATCCATATTATGCTGGAGTGGGTAAAATACATGCTCTTGATCATACAAAGGATTCTCCATCACATTTATTAATATATAAACCTCATCAGTATGGACAATATTAGGATAACTCAATCAAGAACATAAGACGAAATTCAGTTGAGTTTATTCATAGAAATGCTGGTTACAGCACGGATATGTATACTGTGATCAGCTTTAAAAATTTAAATGGCATTTAGAATCTGGGTAGAAATGTCCCAAATGTGACTAATGATTGTGTGGCATTTACATTTTGGAGGTTGAAAGTGGCTTCGCTGTGAGCTCTACTCTCAGGCACGGTCTCATTAAACCTGACTTGTGGCTGTTTTCTGGCACTCACATTCAGCTGAGTTCATCACCACAGTGTTATCCGGTCCAGATGAAGTAGTTATTGTGGGCCAGCATTAGACAATTGCTCATTTGCTATCAGGAAATAACAGTGACAGCCGGGCACAATACAGAAAGAAAGGGCATAAAAATTACAATAGCTCTCAGTATCAGGATGCTGGTTATAATTATGAAATCATTATGGTTGAATTTTATACCCTGGGGTCTTATCATAGGCACAAAACCGCCACGCATGCACTTATGTACACACTCAACATTATTTGTGATTTCTATTTTTCAAGTAAAGGGGTTCAAGTCCAGAAATGTTAATCATTTCTCTTCTGGATGACAAGCATGATAAATAGAAAAGCGATTCTTGCCATAAACGGGATTCTTTGTTCAAATCTCACAAACTTTGCTGGACTGTTTTAAGTCCATCATTTAATTTGTACTTCAATAAAGTTGGGCTGGGATGAATGGTGGCATAGTGGCTTGCACTTTTCCCTCACAGCGAGAAGATCCCGGGTTCGCATTTCTGAGTGAAGTTTGCATGTTTTTGCCGTGCTTCTGTGGGTTTCCTCCTCATGCTCTGGTTTCCTCCTACAGTTTAAAGACATTGATATTAGGCTTCTTGGCTGATCCTGACTTCACCTGGGAGTGAATGTGAGTGTAATCAGTTGTTTATGTGTTGCGCTGTGGTGGTGAGCTGTTCAGGATGTACCCCACCATCTTCTGGAGCCAACTGGAATACTTTCCATCATTCCCACTACCCTAATAAACGATAAAGATGATGACTGTTGGGTAAAAATAATTATTTAATAAAAACAATACTATGATGATTTATTTTAAAAATTATGCACACACACACACACACACACACAC
>CM045742.1:22852500-22902500 GCA_024760905.1 Plotosus lineatus
TAGGACAAAATAAGCAATGCTCTCTCTCTCTCTCTCTCTGTGTATGTGTATAAACTCCTCTTTCTTCCTCTTCTCTTCTTAATTAGACATTGTTTCGACTTTAAAATCACAGTGAACTTGTGTGTTTGGGGAGCACCATGGCTGTGGTTCCATGAACTGGTTCGTGTGTGTTTAGCGTTCTGTGCTCAGTTGGCAGTAAACTGTTTATTGTACACCTCACTCGAGCAGAGCGAAGAGAATGATTATGAACTAAGAGAGAGAAGAATGATATGGAAGAGGGGTAAGCAACAATTAGCTTCTCCAGGGGAGGAATAAAAAGCACAGGAAACTAATGACTGTATTGAGTTTACCCGCTGTTATATAATTTATATTTCTTGTTAAGTCATCCATCAGCTGAGGGAAGCCACAAGTGTGTGCTGCTCTGATACTAAAACTGCAAGCAGAAAGAAAACAGCTAACAACAGCATTGCTTAAATTAAAGCAGTTTTGGAGTTTTTCCCACTAAAATGCTGAAATAATGTACTTATTAATAATATAATTATTGTATGATATGCATAGAGAGTAGAATATGAAATAAATATATAGTGCTATTATAATAATATGCTATTTTATACAAATACATTTTATGGATATATGAAATCTGTGATGTTTGAAATGGAATTGATTCATCTCAAATCCCATTCAAGTGCAAACCTTAGAAACACTCATGTCATATGAATTAGCCAACAGTGGGCAAAGGCGGCGTATACCCTGAACAGTTTGCCAAACTATTGCAGAGCCAACACACATAATTCACACTCACACCTAAGGGCAATTTGGACCAGTAAATTAGCCTAATGTGCATGCCTTTGGACTGGGAGGAAACCAGAGTACTGAAGGAAGCCCACACAAGCATGGACAGAACATGCAAACTCCACCCACACATAGTCATCCAAACCTGGGACTCCAATCTAGGCCCACTGTGTTCGTTTGTTACCCAACATTAGAAACAGTAGAAATTAATCTGAACATTTATGGATGAGGTGAAGGAAGACATGAAGGTCGTTGGAGTCAGAAAAGAAGATGCGGAGGACAGGGTGAGGTGGAGGCGGATGATTTGCTGTGGCGACCCCTGAAGGGAGCAGCCGAAAGTAAAAGAAGAAGAAATTAATCTGAACAACATAATGCACAATTGGCTATAAATATATATTTAGGTTTTACAGTTGAATGCTCAATTAGATATTAATGCTGTTGTGAATTTAGTTTTAAAATAAGCAGTTTTTCAGATGCCATGTTATATATTTGCTTATTTAAATTATTTTCAAAGGTTAAATATAGTTTGCATTCATTTATGAAGCAGGTTAATGAAATTTATGAAAGTGTTACAGGCTTACTTTGATACGTTCTTACTCTGCTTCTTACGGATGTTTATCAGGATTTTTTTTTTACAGGATGAACAGGCATCATTAAGATCTAATGTTGCATGTATGGTTGCGATCAGCATAAATTACACATACAGTGGTACTTCACCGTACGAAAATAATCCGTTCCAGAGCGTTTTTCGTAACCTGCATTTTTCGTAAGTTGAACTGCATTTTACATGTAAAACGTGTGATTCCTTCCAAGGCTCCCAATAGTACCCCCTAAACCCTTTAAAAATTATAAAAGCATACCTTTTAAGACCTCCTTCTGCTTCAATATCGTAGCGATGGTAGACAGTTTTGGCCATATTCCTTTGTGATATCACTCGAGCCCGTTTCTTCTCCTCACTCACACCGGAAATCACACGTATGTGTGTGTGTGTGTGTGTGTGTGTGTGTGTGTGTGTGTGTGTGTGTGTGTGTGTGTGTGTGTGTGTGTGTGTGTACACGCATGTTGACCATGTCTTCTTAGCAGAGTTATAATCTTACAAATGTTTATGGAAGGTTAAAAGCCTGAGTCAAGAAATAAAGCATAAAACAACAGTAACTCTGTCCTTTACATGAAAAGTATCGTCGCGGATTCAGCTCCATAATAGGCAATGGGGGGTAGATGCGTCATTCCTCCTAGCCAATGGGATCCCTGTCCAAGATGGTGTCAGGTGGACCTGTCCACGATGGCGCTTGAGTGAAGGTGACATGAACGACAACTCAATTGTTAGCTAATGGGAGGCCAGTGGGGCGGGATGTTTGAACGTGCAGCTCGTGCATTGTTTGAATTGTTTGAATGGCACGTTTCAATTTTTAAGATGGCACTTTCATAATGTGAACTTGTTTCGTATCCTGAGACAAAAATTTTCAGAAAATGCTTTTCGTAACCTGAATTTGTTGTTTGGTGAGACTTTCGTAAGGTGAGGTACCACTGTATACGGTAATCCCCCGCCACTTTGCGTTTCCTACTTCTTATCCCCACAGTATCACGAGATTTCTCATCGGTAAATTAAAAAATTAAAGATTATTCAAAATTCATGAGCACTACATGTACATTGAACTACGCTAACCAACATGCTCTGTTCTCCTACTTGACTTGAGTGTTCTCTGATTGGCTGTGAATCGAGCAACTGATTGGTCGAGATTATATTTCCTAGCATCCAACACACCTTACCTCCCTCATGAAACAATGTCTTTTATTGCGCTCAGGAGAAGCACTGAGGTGCGGGAAAAGTCGTGTTCACCGTAGTGGTGAGGGAAAAAACAAAAACCAAAATCACTGGGAGAGTATCACGGAGCTATTTACAGCTGATGTCTGAGTGAATTGAGGTGCGCTCTCTGGATTGCTCCTGCGGGTAACAGCCACGCCCCTCACCAGTGCATGCAGTGTATGAGTAGAGAGAAAGAGAGTTAAACGCCGCCAACTAGCGCAGACCATAACAGTTGTGAAAATGGAAAATACCTTATCGTTGTGGATTACGAACTGCCATAAAAATAATGTGAGTTTGGACACTAACATGATACGTCCTAAAGCAAAGGCTCTGGAGGTGCCAGTGATTCTCCTTCTTGACGTGGCCATGGATTTGTTATTTATAAGGTTTGTTAGACAGTATTTATACTAGTACATATTTATTGTCTTTATAAGGGGTATCTTAAGGTAACTTCTATATAAATTTTATATAATATATAAGTGGGTGGGTGTCCTTAAGAAGTGGTAGAAGTTATTTTGTGGCTTTTCGCATTTCACGCGTGTGGGGGGCTGGTCCCCATTAACCGCGAAATAAGGGGGATTCCTGTATACGAAGTAACAGTATATGTTATGTATGTTGCTACGTCAATGCAGGCTAAATATGATTTTCCTGCTTTCAAAGTATGATCACTTTTTTTACTTATATCAGCGATGCACACCCTGTCAACACTGCCTTATTATAAAAGTGTGACTATAATGTGCATATAAATGAATGTGTGTTTATGTGAATATATGTATAGATCTGTAAATGTATGACTATGTGGATAGATATATAGGTGTGTATATGTATGTATGTATATATAGATGCTACCCTACTTACGAACATTCTTTTCATGAACATACGAACAGGGCTGTCCAGAGGTCGAAAGTGTGTGCGCAAACAGCGAACAGAGTGGCTGTAAGTTAGATTTTGCATTGCGTGCCTATTCTGCGTGCTTATTATTCTGCTCACCTATTCTGTGTAGTGCATCACTCTCCTCTGCCCCCTATAGAGATAGAGAGAGAGAGAGAGAGAGAGAGAGAGAGAGAGAGAGAGAGAGTGAGATTATATACAAATTTGTTAGCTTGATAATTTATGGTGCATTTAGGTTAGCACTTTGTACCAATAAATGATGAATTCGAAATACGTAACATGATTATGCAGAGAGCGAGTATGCATGATAGAATGAAATACGTAACATGATTATGCAGAGAGAGAGCTCAGAGTACCAGGGTCTATCTGTGACTGAGAGTGTGGAGTATTGTGACAAACAGAGCCGCCAAATCGTGGATCACCATGCTCCCCTAAGAACATGCACCATTACTACTCATCCGGAATCCTCTTGATACAACGAGGACATACGTGCCGCTAAACGCAAGCGTCGAAAATATGAACGGTGTTACAAGAAAACCAAATTAGTGATCCACAAACAGATTCATAACTGTCAAGAGGCAGCAAAATCAGCTTATTATAAGTAAGCATTGGAAACAGCTGATGGGCAGAAGGAAGTATTCGCAATTGCCCATAAACTCTTGTTTAAGCAAAAATGTGCAGCACTTCCTTCCCATTCATTTGTGGATGAACTTGCAAACTGGTTCTCCACATTCTTCACTGATAAAATAGCAGGGATAAGACAATCACTGACTGTAGCGCAATGTCTTAACCAACCACCATTTCACCGTATATCTCAACATCTTATGTACTTCAGACCAGTCACAGAAGAAGAAGTTTCCAAAATTGTCATTAATTCACCAACCAAATCCTGCAAACTGGATCCTATTCCAACATGGCTCCTGAAGAAAACCTTACAATCATCACTCCCAATGCTGACGCACATAATCAATGCGAAGGTGTCATGCCGAACAACCTGAAGTGTGCAATGATCACTCCTCTCCTCAAGAAGAAGAACTTAGATCCTGAACAGCTTAAAAACTACAGACCCATTTTCAATCTCACATTCGTCTCAAAGCTGATAGAGTGAGCAGTTGTAACACGACTCAAGGACCACCTTTCCCTCAATGATTGCCAGAAGGAATTCCAGTCTGCTTATCGTAACTTCCACAGAATGGGAACAGCTCTAACAAAGGTTCAAAATGATCTTCTCAGAGGAGTAAATGAAAACAGAATATCCTTGTCCTCCTAGACCTCTCCGCTGCATTTGATACCATTGACCACAAGATACTCCTCTCAACTTTGGAATGTATTTGTGGTATCAATGGAATAGCATTGAAATGGTTGAAGTCATACATATCGGGCAGACAACAGTTTGTCATGATAGATGGACATATGTCAAATGCCAAAGACCTAACATAAGGAGTCCCTCAGGGCTCCGTAGTAGGTCTGCTCCTCTTTACTATCTACACTTCCCCCCTTGGTGCTATTGTGAGATCATTCCAATTGGACCTCCACCTTTATGCGGATGATACACAAATCTACATGACATTTAAACCACTGGACCATTCATCAGTCAACCACACTTTTGAATTAGTTCAACAGTGTGTCAGTAGCATCAAGGCGTGGATGCCCTCCAACTTTCTGAAGCTGAATGATGACAAAACTGAGCTTCTAGTTTTCAGTTCAAAACAAATTCGAAATTCTCTCACCATTCCAGAGTTCCACATTGGTGATTGTGTGATCTCTGTGAGCAATGAAGCCCGGAATCTTGGTGTAATAATCAACTCCCACCTCAGTATGGAATCCCACATCAACAGCGTCTGCAAGAGTGCATAATTATCATATTCACAACATCAGCAATATCAGGCAATATCTTGATGTGAAGTCCACTTCAGCTCTCGTCCAAGCGTTCATCACGTCGAGACTTGACTATTGCAATTCTCTGCTATTTGGAACATCTGAGTATTTACTTGACAAGCTTCAACGTGTGCAGAACACTGCAGCGAGGGTCATCACACATCACCAGAAGTATGATCACATTACTCCTATACTACACAGCTTACATTGGCTGCCAGTCAGATACAGGATTCAGTATAAGATAATGCTCCTTGTGTTCAAGTGCATGAAAGGCCTTGCTCCCAACTACCTCGCCAATCTTCTTCGA
Organism: Plotosus lineatus; assembly: GCA_024760905.1. Classification (NCBI taxonomy): domain Eukaryota; kingdom Metazoa; phylum Chordata; class Actinopteri; order Siluriformes; family Plotosidae; genus Plotosus; species Plotosus lineatus. The sequence continues at coordinate 22,858,176 of CM045742.1, forward strand.
GAGTACCAGCCACTCAGATCTCTCCGATCAAACTCAAAGAATCTCCTGGAGATACCAGCCACCCAAACGCCCACATTTGGTGACCGTTCATTTGAGAAAGCGGGTCCAATACTGTGGAACAAGCTCCCGATCCATGTCAGATCCCAGATGAACATAAACACGTTCAAGTCACAACTTAAAACACATCTGTTCACACTTGCCTACCATGCCTATCAATAAGTTCTCAGACTCACCCCCAGCGCTTTTGAGTGGCATGTGTCAGAATTAGCATGATATAAATATTTGTATGTATGTATGTATGTATGTATGAGAGAGAGAGAGAGAGAGAGAGAGAGAGAGAGAGAGAGAGAGAGAGAGAGAGAGAGAGACCGAGAGAGATTGTATATAGTACAAACTCGGATAGGTTACTTATACAAGCTTTAAACATACATTCCCCTCTAAAGAACGCCCTGTAACAACTTACAAAGAAATTTATCTAATGAATTGCCGTTCAGGACATATCTCGATCGTAAGTTATATATATATATACATATATATGGTAGTGGTGGCCTGGTGGTAAAAGGTGCCGGATCGCTTCGAGTCCCACTATATATATATATATATATATATATATATATATATATATATATATATATATATATATATATATATATATATATACATGTGTGTATGTATGTATGTATGTATGTATGTATATATATATATATATATATGTATGTGTGTATATATATATATATATATATATATATATATATATATATATATATATATATATATATATGTATGTGTGTGTATGTATATATATATATATATATATATATATATATATATATATATATATATAATGTATATGTATACGGGCAGTGGTGGTCTAGTGGTATAGGGTGCTGGATCGCTGAGCCAAAGGTTTAGGGTTCGAGTCCCACTCTCCACAAGGTTGTCACTGTCCCCCCCAGTGCGGCTAACTGGGTTATCAAAGGCGGGCCATGTCTCTCACTGTCTATGGTGAGAGGTTCATGTAAAAGAACCATTGCTGACTTTCGTAAAGAGTAGCTGCAAAGTCGTCAGCGTGTTTCTGTCCCTTGCTAAAAGGGTTGTGACAGGAAGGGCATCCAATGTAAAAACCTCTGCCAAATAAAACGTGCGAATCAGATGATTCGCTGTGGCGACTCCTGAGTAAAAGGGAAAAAGCCGAAAAGAAGACAGACAATATAATGTATATGTGTGTGTGTGTGTGTGTGTGTGTGTGTGTGTGTGTGTGTGTGTGTGTGTGTGTGTATGTATGTATATGCCTTCATGTGTAATATTGGCATGAGTATATATGTGTACAGTATGTTGGTAATATGTACAACTTAATGTCGTTCCTTAGTTGTCTTCTGTGCATTTTCTTTTTATAATTTCTGATAAACAAAGAGCTGCTTCACTGATTTTCATTGTCCATGCAACAGTTGACAATAAATATCTGTTGATCTTATCTTTATCTTTATAACTGCAATGTAGAAACTCACTCAATAGCTCATAAACACATTTCATCCACTGTAGGGCAATCATATGTGTAGTTGTCACCAAAGATGTTATTTTAAGGACGATGCTTCATATCAGTGGCACTGTGCGTTAATATTAAATAATTCTACACATAATATGATACAGTATAGTAAAATCCACAGTATTTAATTAACATCCAGAATGTTGTATTAACCCTTTACAATGTGCAACACCACTTTGGATTTTGCTGTGTGATATCAGACTTCATGGAATGTACTGGTCTATTAAAACGCAATAACATCAGAGAAGCTTTGGCAAACCGTTTTTGAATCTTTTTGAATTTGAATATTCCTGACAGACAGAATACTAAAGTAAAGCATTTGCCCACTAATGAAGTAAGGGGGAAGGACGTCAGCCTTTGTGTTAGCATTGCTGCAATGACTCAGCCCGGATTATAAAGCATCCGATGCCGTGAGTCAAGCGTTCGCCATCTTCTCAGCTTCTTACGAAATCCCACCCCCTCACATCTACATCCAACAAACAAGCAACGCCTGCTGCCCTGTCCCATCTCATCAACGTTATGGCACAGATTCACCGAATTTGCTGTCATTCCCATGACAGCCTTCTGATTAAACACCTCAGTAAAAATTGCTAGGTGTTATGAAGATACATCAGTGGAAATTTGGCTTGTACTTTATCCAAATGTTTGTCATTTGAAGCAGCACAGGGAAGAACAGTGAGAAATTATATAAGACAAAACCAGCTGCTGATGGTGAGGCATACAGAGGAAAACAAAGTGCTATAAGGATGAATTGGTTTGATCAAATACGGTGTAAGAGTTAATGCTTGCAGGATTAGAGATGAATCAAGGACTGGTGAACATATACTGTGCATAAGATGTTTCTTGTCATGGTCCTGTGCTCTGTTTTGTTGAATAATTTATGTTTTGACTTTTTCCCGAGTCTTCACTATGATCGCGTATTCCATAGCTACAGCGCTGAATATGGATGCTCTTTCGAAACTCTGTGTAAAGACAGAGATAAAACCAAAAGATGGGTTTGATCATGTCACATGCTGTTTAAGCGGTTCGCACATGTGTATTCCTTTGTGGTGATGTCACACAGATGGACTTTTTATCACTAGAGCTTTTTTATATTTTTGTATGTAGTTGCACAAACTCTTATGGATTTAATAAACTACTCGGCAGTGCTGACAAGGTGAAAGGTCACACATCTGCTTGTTCTCTTTGCTTGTTCAGCATTATGTTAGCCACTCATTTACACTGAAGGTTAGATTCCAGCATGGCTTGTGCTCGGTTTGCCTCACGCTATGTCTGTCAGACAGATGAGCAGTGCTCTTTTTAAGTCTTTCCCTCGGCTTCCTCAGCTGTCTCAACCCTCTCTCTAACATGACTCGCAGTGAAACTTTATTATTTCCTTATTTATGTATTCCACATTTTTATTCGGAATCACAATTTAATGAACTCTGTCATTACGGCCTTTAAATTTTTAATTTTCCGCTCTGCATCTGCTTCTGAAGATTGCTAGTGGAATGTCTGTCTAAGGAGGGGTTGAGAGCACTCCCATCCTCGACCCCCCCCCCCTCCTCCTCCTCCTCCTCCTTCCTTATTGCCATTGAGCCGAGCCCCAAAACCCAGACCTCTGTTTTCAAGCGAACCAGAAATGGGCTTCCTGGACTGCACCTGGATTTAAAAATAACTATCACACTTGACCAAATGTACTGAACTCTTTAAACAAAAGGCATAAAGTCCAGAGGAGAAAGCCGGGCTGAAACAAATGCGTTTCACACAACTAAAGGAACTAAGTGCCAGACGCTGCCGTCTAATTCCATTACCCGAGCGCAAATTCATTTTAAAGTCTCGGAACTGGCAGATGAGCATAATTATCTCCAGCTTTTAGCTTCTTCAGAGTCACAGACCTTTTCTCATCATCTCCGTCCATCCTTCAGTCAAGTCCAGTCGTGTTTCAGTTGGGTTTTCCTCAGCTGAGTAATGTGTACGCTTCAGTCTTGATAAGGTGCGAGTCCTGTCTGCTTCTGACTGACAAGCTGGCATTCACCGCACCAGTGTCTCTCACATGATAAGAGAAAAAATCATCTTGATTTTGCACCTTCCAGGCCATGCACTGGTACCAAGACACACTTTTATGCTTCCCAAAGATGAGTCTATTCCTCCTAATGAGAAATGTTTGGAATTTAGGTAAATGGATGCAGCACAGGGTGAAGCCATTAGCTGTAACCGCAGAACACGCGATTACTACTATTACCGAGCGGCTGTGAAACATAGTTGGCACAAAAGCTGTTGTGTTCGACAAAAGCGCTGTGCTACCATTTAGAATTTCTTCAGTTTATCAAATTTGTTTGTTTGTTTGTTTTAGATGACGTTTCAAGCGCACAATTTGGGTTCTTTTTTTGGCAATTGGACGACCAGCTCAGCCATATCTCATGCATTTCTTTGAAAAAGGATCCTATTCCTGTTGCTATGCAGTAAACAAACATAAGCTGTGGTATTGATCTGGTGTAAATACAGCCTCAGGGGACAGTTCCACAGTACTGTATCCCATTGTGGTGTTTCAGCAGTGTGTCTGAGTCAGTATGAGATATTCAGACAATATTCTTATCTCAAGCTCAAAGCATATCACATGAAGAGCCTTAGAGATATAGGGATTCAACCAACACGAGACAAAGGTCCAATGTAAGAGACGTTACACAAGATCTCTGACGCATATGAGTATGTTTGTGATGGTAACTGAGCTTCCAGATCCGCATGCCAGTTTGCTTTTGCTCTGTTGGCTGTTAGTGTGTGGGGGCTGCTGTAGGTTTTTTTCTTCCTCTTCGTCTTTACACTGGTGAGGGGAGGTGTTGCTACGTTATTGAGAGAAACAATTCTTTCTCCAAAGATGAGTGGGCTAACAGGAACCATTAATTGGTTTAGAAGGATTTCACAGTTCAAGTTCCAGCTTAGCCTGAAGGCTGAAAAATGGTTATATTCAGATGTATTCAGCTAATGCCTAGCACCGCTCACTCTGTTAGCAAATGATCTCAGTCAGAGAGGGTGTTTAGCTTTACTTTTATGCTTAAGGTTTTGATACGAGGGCCTGGTGATGAAGCAAAGCACAGTTTGTACTCACGTCATCACTTTTAATGTTGCATTCAAAGCCCAATCTGTCATTTATTATTCAATGAGTTTTCTTCTTCTCTCCTGAGCGCTATGCTAGCTCTACCTTTCTACTTTAGTTTCACTCAAAGCAGCCCTTCTACAATATCGGAATCAGGATTGTTTTTAGCTTATGTTTTTTCTTCCGAGATGTTTTGTTTTGAGTCATCACTGACTCAAAGTGACATTTATGGAGCAAACTGATGAAGCAATTTTTCCTGGCTCCCCAAGAAATGCTCCTACAGTCTCATGCAGAGCACTTATCTGTGTGCATATTTATATGTGTGTGTGTGTATATATATATATATATATATATATATATATATATATATATATATATATATATATATATATATATATATATATATATATATATATATATATAGTTCAGTTCAGTTCATTTTCTGTAACCACTTCATCCTAATTAGGGTCGCGGGGAGGCTGGTGCCCATCCCAGCCAACTCAGGGCGAGGGCAGAGTACACCCTGGACAGCTCGCCAGGCCATCGCAGGGCGGAAACACGTTGACGACTTTGCAGCCTACTCTTTACGAAAGTCAGCAATGGTTCTTTTACATGCCTCACACCATAGACAGTGAGAGACATGGCCGGCCTTTGATATATATATATGGGCAGTGGTGGTCTAGTGGTATAGGGTGCCGGATCGCTGATCCAAAGGTTGGGGGTTCGAGTCCCACTCTCCATAGGGTTGTCACTGTCCCCCCCCAGTGCGGCTAACTGGGTTATCAAAGGCGGGCCATGTCTCTCACCGTCTATGGTGAGAGGCATGTAAAAGAACCATTGCTGACTTTCGTAAAGAGTAGCTGCAAAGTCGTCAGCGTGTTTCTGTCCCTTGCTAAAAAGGGTTGTGACAGGAAGGGCATCCGACGTAAAAACCTCTGCCAAATCAAACGTGCGAATCAGATGATTCGCTGTGGCGACTCCCGAGTAAAAGGGAAAAAGCCGAAAGGAAGACAGACAGACAGACATATTATATATACAGTGATACCTCAGCTCACGAACATAATTGGTTCCCAGAAAGTGTGTGTGAGGCGAAAAGTTCGTCTTCCGAACATTTATTTCCCATAAGAAACCATTAAAATGAGAATAATCCGTTCCCAGGTCCCCATAAAACATAATTTTCTACTAAATAAGCCTTAAAACTACACAAAAATATACCTTATTTTATGTATAATAAATGTGCTATTGTATTGTAATTAAAGAAATAAACTGTACTGTATAATAAAGTGGTTTTATTTACCTTTGTGATGGTAGTTGATGGCTTGATGGAATGGAGTGGGAGGAGGGAGGGAGGGAGGGAGGGAGGGACTTACTGTTTGGAAGGAGTGTTTGGAAACGCCTACTGTTTGGAAACACCCTTAGCCACACACGCACCCTTAATAGCTTCCTTGTTCTTAAGGATGGGAGCAATGGTAGACTTAGCGTACTGGTACTGGGACACTGAGTCACACAAACGCACACCTCGTTCGTGTTTTTCAATGATCTCCGCCTGTGGTGGGGTCTTTTTCGGTCCCATAATAGCAAAAGTACACTCAATATGGTCCAAAATGTCTATCAAACACAAACCACTTCCGCACTCAAAGAAAGGGGGTCACGAACTGTGACGCCGTGAGCGCAAGGCCAGCTTCTCTCGTGGCTGCCACTGTGGCGCTGTTCGACCGCGTGGTTTGGTTCGTCCGCCGAAAACTAGTTCGTCAGCAGAGACTATATGCTCGCAAATTTAATGTTCTTGAGGCGAAAAGTTTGTGAGCTTAAGCGTTTGTCAGCGGAGGTTTTACTGTATATAGAAGATGCAGAGGATAGGGAGAGATGGAGGCAGATCATTTGCTGTGGCGACCCCTGAAGGGAACAGCCGAAAGGAAAAGAAGAAGATATATATATATATAATAGTATGTGTGTATACAGTGTGCGTGTGTGTATGTGTGTGTGTGTGTGTGTGTGTGTGTGTGTGTGTGTGTATATATATATATAATAATAATTTTCTGCCCAAAGCTGCTTCCATGATCTACAACCCAGACAGATCACAGACAGAGAGGGGATACGTCTTGAACGCAGAGCTCCCTGGCAGCCCTGCGGGAACCTACTGAGTGTGTTGTCTCTCGCTCTTAGTCAAATTTATTGCCACTCCATCTCCAATACTCCTAACAAAGGCACTCGGCCTACGATTCGCTGCTTATTTGTCAAATCGCTGCACCTGTGAGGGTTCCTGCTCAAGATAAATTTTATGTTGGAGTGGCTGGGCAGGAATAAATCTTTTCCACTGCCAACACCCCCCCCAACTTGTTTTTTTTGTAGTCGCTCTGTTTGGGGTAACAGTGAAGCTGCAGAGGAGCATTTTCTTCTCATGAAACAGAACAGTGAAAACTGTGATAAATTGCGCTCTTTGTTGACACCTTCATTGGGTTATTTATGGATCATTAATTGAACTGAAAAAGAGAGTTGTTGGCACAGCAGGGGGGGAAGAAAAGGGAGAGAGCCTCGGTTTGGTAAAACCCTCAGGCCTTAGAGTAAGGAGAAGGAGAAAGTGGGGGGCAATTTTTATTTTGACTTCCTGTTTCTGTGTGCAGTAGAAGAAGGGAATACATTCAACTGAGATGGAGGTAGAAAAGAAATGATGACGACAAGCGCAATCCGGCCCACCCATCTCCTACTGAACCGCCTCTCTTGTTCTTTCTGCCTGCGTCTCTAGAACCTGAAAGGCTTTCGGAAATCTGTCAGCATGGATTCATTTGGTTTTTGCGGGAGGGAATATGCTTTAATCTCATTGAAGCAGGAATATCCCAAACACAGAAGTCATACACTGATACAGCTCTAATGGAACAAGTCAACGTGATTATTTTTGCTTCCCTCTTTAATGATGGGGGAACATTTCCTAAAATGTCTCTGTCAAAATCAGTTTGGCATGTGCTCATTTAATTCCTGGCCAAAGGAGAGAGAGAGAGAGAGAGAGAGAGAGAGAGAGAGAGAAATCCCACTCCAAGCAGATTGGTAAAAGTTGGCTCTGTCAACATTAGTGCTCGACTGTATCAGTAGAACAATGGAGGGAGCTCTTTTGATATCAGCCTGCTTTCAGGCCTCGGAGCCTTGCGAGGAGAACGGGGCACTTCAGACACCCACTGTTAATTAACAAGTGGATTAAAGATGCTCGTTTTCATGGGCTGAAGTACCTCAAAGCACTTCAAAGGGTGATTGGAGTGCAGCGTGAGGTACACTAATGAGAGGGTGCTTGAGTGCAGAAAACCTCTATCTGCTGGGCTTGCATGTCCTTGAGCAGAGCGTGTGCATGGCTAGGCTGTGTGCTTGTATCTCTACTACCAGAGCTGTCAGTCAGCATGCGGCTCTTTCTCCTGTGTCCCTTCTTTTTTTTACCACTCAGGACATCCTTTTTTCTTCAGCCTTTTCCTGTGGGATCTGTGTGTGCATGTGTGCGTGTGTGTGTGTGTGTGTGTGTGTGTGTCTGTGTGCTTCTCTGTGTGTTGTGTGGGGTGAGTGGGTGTGGGTGTGGGTGTGCTTGTCTCTGTGTGTGTGTGTGTGTGTGTGTGTGTCTCTGTGTGCTTGTCTGTGTGTGTGTGTGGGGGGTGAGTGGGTGTGGGTGTGCTTGTCTGTGTGCTTGTGTGTGTGTGTGTGTGTGTGTGTGTGTGTGTGTGTGAGAGAGAGAGAGAGAGCGAGAGAGAGCGAGAGAGAGCACTTCAGTTCAGGCCATGGATCAGGTGCAGGATCTTCTCTGTCGTTCCTTCTCATTCTGAAAGAGTGTTTGAGGCTCTCAACTTCCTGAAACAGGAAGATTAACTGATTCCTAACCATTTTTATTGCCCCAACTTGAACCATTCTGCTTACATTGTAACAGCGATACTATACGAGATTAATTGAGGGCCACATATAGACGCATAAGAGTTCCTGGTTCTTCAGAATTGATTTGATGAAATATGAGTATTACTCATCCATATCCCAGTTACATTGCTCTCATCAGACGTGATGCGGCTGCCGGTTGACTGCAGCTGACGCTCTGAGGCAGCTGCATCTCGACAGCTCTTATAAGGAATCCTGCTGAGAGTGTACATTTGTTTATGTGTAAAATGAGAATGTGTATATTGCTCATAAGTGTAAATATATGTGGAAATACAAGCGGGTGGTTGAATCCATTATCACAATATACAATTTAAAAAAAAAAAAAAACAATCATTTCATGTGGTTTATGAATTTGTGTGGTTAAGATTTATTCAAATATTTTATAAATGTTTCCATTTTATATTTATTATTAAGTTTTCCATTGGGTTTGGCTGTTTTGCCCTGACCCAGTGATCTCATGCTGTTTTAGTTATGCTGTGGTCAGAGGTTTACTCATTTTCCCAAGATCTGCAATGATTGATGAAAATCCCTTCGAATTTACTGTTGATCTCAACCAGATTTCTTGTATTTTTGATCAAAATGCCCTGAAAGCATGACAGAACCAGTGCAAGGGCTGCACACATGCAGAAATGTGTTTTCCGCACAGCGCATCTAATATGCTCAGGCATTGGGAAACTCACTCACTCGCTCACTCACTCACTCATGCATTTGCCAAAGCTCTGTAACCCATTAGATTTGAGGGGAGACAGGTCTATCTTGGCTGACAATGGGCAGTGGCGGATTATGCCCCAGACAGGTCACCAGATCATCGCAGTGCCAAGAGACATGCATAACCATTCACACTCCCATTCACACATCTATGGGTAATTTGGAATTTTGGACCATTAGCCTATCTGTTTGTGCGGTTTCTTGAGGAAAACAGGGTACCTAGAATAAACCCAGGCAAACATTGGAAGAACATGCTAACTCCACACAGAATCGCCCGAGCCCTGGGCTCAATCCCAGGTCCTTCTTGCTTTAATGCTGCATGCTGATCACTATGATACGGTGCCGCCCTGGTGGGAAACTAAAAGCTCAAATTGGAGCTCCACATTTCATTGTACAGTTTTTGCTTCGGATACTTATGCTATTCCTATAGTGGCCATTCTTTGGATTAAAGCATATAGGCTTTCCTTTCTGCAATGGGCCTGCATCTTAAAACTTCAAAAAGCATCTTAGCAAGACGTCTGCTGATATTTGAAGAATCGACAAGCATTTAACAAGATTTTTTTTTCTCCCGCTCTGTTCCCTAAGCTGGGTTTAGACTGAATCATTTGTTCCCTGGGTTTTCTTCCCAAGACAAGAATCATACAGGAAAGGGACTGTAACCATTGTTGATTGAGATCAGTAGCCTCATACATACTGTATGTGAGTTACCAGTGTCCCATTTAGTGCCATCGTGGCTCATGTGATGTACTACATGTGACGTGTGTTTGAGTTCTGTATATTATGTTCATTCATTCATTCATTTTCTGAACCACTTAATCCTAATTAGGGTCGCGGGGAGGCTGGTGCTCATCTCAACCGACTATGGGCGAGGGCAGAGTACACCCTGGACAGTTCGCCAGGCCATCGCAGGGCAGAAACACGCTGACGGCAATGCGGCCAACTCTTGTCGAAAGTCAACAATGGTTCTTTTACAGCCTCACACCGTAGACAGTGAGAGCCATGATTGGTTAGCTGCACTGGGGTGGGGTGGGGGTGGGGGTGGGGGTGGGGGGCAGTGATGACTCGTTAAGAGTGGGATCAGTGATCCAACACCTTACCACCAGGCCACAGCCATTCTAATACCAATTAGAATTTTCATTAGGCATTGAATTTGTACAGCTGTTTTGTTCTGTTTTGCATACAGTTATGGATTTGTTTGCTCAAAGCTCATGCTATGCTTGGGCCAATCTCCTTCATCATTCATTATCTTTCAAAATATTTGACTTATGTAGTAAGGTACTCATGAATCATGGGAGGCGTGCTGAAGAGCTTTTTGAGTCGTATATGTATTTTATGCTTTCCTGGACAGGGCCACACGGTGACATAATATACTTAGTCCATATGAAAACGCGTCACTCACGAAATCTGGAATAGCGCCACGGATTGATATGTATGTACTGTATATACTTATAATGCATTTGAGATAATGAATGATTTAAGAAGACATGTAAACATCATTCAATTTCATTCACGATAATGTTAATGCGATAATGTTAATGCGTCAATATGGGGGCCAAAATAAGGACGTCGTGCACGCTAGGCCTGCAGCTCGCAGACGGTTCCGTACGGTGTTGGGGGGAATGAATCCACGTTGTCCTTGAACTTGATCAGCCATTCTTGTCGCTGGTAGTGTTGATACTACATGATACCGTACGATCTGACAGTCCTAATGTGCCGTTGTCACACGTTGTTGACCCGGTCGAGGACGGTCCCGAGTGCTCCCCGTTTGCAGAAACCTTTGATGGAGTCTTGCGATCGTTGTGTGTGCGCAGTGTAATCGTCTGGCAATTTCCCTGGTACTGGCACCATTTTGAAGCACGTCTATGGCCACGTTCTCATTCAGGGGCTGTAAGTCGCGGCATCATGTCGACTTTTCACAAGTGTCAGTGAACACGTGAAATTTTATTCGGATTCACATGCTTTTAAAGGCAATGTGTGCACAAATTCAGAGTGAAATTCATTTTTCACGTGGTGTGCGTGCAAAATGTTGCGTTTTTGCGAAAAATTGCCGAGTGTTACAGTTAACATAAATTCTCGCATTTCTTGCACCTGGCATGTCGGGTGATGTCACTGTAGTGTTGTTGTATAAAAATTATATTGAAGTTCATTTGAACTTAAATATTGACTTTTTTCAAGTGGTGAGTTTTCATGTGTACTCAGTATAGTTAATACATCCACCTCACTTCAAAAAGGTCCTGGGTTCGAGTTTGTCTGTTCTTCTTTTGCATGTGTGGGTTTTCTCCGGGTACCCTGGCTTCCTCCCACATTCTAAAGACCGGCACATTAGGCTAATTTTTTGCTCCAAATCACCCCAATGTATGGTTGTGCTGTTCAGAGTGTATCCCGGCTCCGGCCAGTGTTGGGTCAGAGAGGCTCCAGCCTGCCCCTGTAGTAGGATTAAGCTGTTCGACAAATGAGCGAGTGATGCTTGCTTTACAGAACCGTGTGATAGGCTCAGCATGGCATTAATCAACATACGGCATGATTTTAGACATTTTTACACACCTGTTATCTCAAAATGATGTATTTTATATCATATGCAGCAATTCTTTGGAGTTATTTAAAATATAAAAGTTATTTCGTGTTCCCTCACCATGTCTCTTTCTCTTTCTTTTTTTTTGCACTGCTGGTTTCCACCCTGCAATCCTTCACCAAAACTCTATCATGAAGGTAAGCATTTTCACACTCTCTCTCTCTCTCTCTCTCTCTCTCTCTCTCTCTCTCTCTATATATATATATATATATATATATATATATATATGTATATGTATATATATATATATATATGTATGTATATATATATATACATATATATATATATATATATATATATATATATATATATATATATATATATATATGTATATATGTATATATGTGTATCTATATATATATATATATATATATATATATATATATATATATATATATATATATATATACATCCATAAATATATGTATCTATATATACATACATCCATACATATATGTATATATAATTTTGAGATAAAATGAAGGCTAAATAGTGTACGAGTTAAGAACATGAGGGGGAGATCTATAGACACAGGAATAACTAGTCTGATTACAAGACATTATTTTCCTAGTTCTGCTAAATATTACTTGTAATGTTTTTTGGTCGTGAAGGTTAAAAGCGGGTGCACTTTGTTGATTTTAACACAGTGTTCTCTTTTTACTCATTATGCTTATTCAAATAATCAGCCTTTTTTCATATGATATTGTACGGATAACAAAATAGGCCTACTTCAACTGCTGTCACTCTTATTATGTTCACCATGAAAGCATTGAGGCTATTATCACTGCACCATCATTTTTCAATGTTTATATAGATTTTCATACAGAAAACACAATTATAACAGTGTGCAGCCTAAGGTATAAGGTATAGTCCCAAACACTCATCAAAACATAAACATCTACTGTGCTCTGTCCTTCTTTCAGTGGTTGGTTGTCAACGAATGCAAAGGCTGAATCACACTCTTAAAAAGCTGAATCGTACATAATATCTTTCTCTTTATCTGTTATTATGCAGCTGTACTGAGCAAACACTGAGATGATAGCTGAACACAAATGTGATACAGTTCAGACGACATTGTTGTGGCTTCCTTGATTCCGATTGGTCCGATGATGTTCGTTTATTTTCTGAGCACAGCAGCTCTTACAGTAGTTCTAACTGCAAAGTAAATTTCACCTTTATATTAATTTGCTTGTTCTAATACCTTGTTATTTCTTAAGTAAGAATTTTGAACCACTAATAATATCGGATATACATGTATGGGTTACAATGTGGTGAATTTGGTTGATTTTTGTTGATCTTAGAGGACCTGGTGGATTCGTGATAATCTTGCTGATTTTGGCAAAAAAAATATGTTGTTATTGTGATGTACAGGAATCCCTCACTACTTCCCGCTGCAATTCATGCGGCCTTAGTGCATCGTGGTTTTTTTTTTTTTTTTTTTTTAAATATTCATCGAATTAAAAAATACGGAAATTAAGTAAGAATTGTGGGAAAAGTTAAGAAAAATGCCGCAAAACAAGGCAAATTATGCAAAAAGCCCAAACAAACAAAAAACAACACAAAACCTCCCATCAAAACTCACTACGCGGAAGGTGAGGGATCCCTGTATTGTGATTTGATACCAGTTATCGAATCATAGAGCGTAGTAGAGCTAATAGACCCTTAACAGAGCATAATAGACCTTGATGTGCCATCGTAGGAGATCTTGATGAACATGAAAACACAAAAGTTTCATCTCATGGATGCACCCAGGCTTCCTTTTAATATTCCAATCCTAATCAGGGTCCATGAGTGCTTATAAATCGTGACCCTCCTGATTGCGGACATGCTGCCCCAGTGTAACTTTGCAAACTTGTAAGTGATAACGTTATCTAACTTGTCTTGGGGACACATTGACATAGTGCTTAGCACTCTCGCCTCACAGCAAGAAAAACCTGGGCTCGTGAAAGGCGGTTTCTCGATGGAGTTTGCAGATTGTTTCCATGTATAGGTTTCCTCTGGTTGCTCCAGTTTCATCCCAAAGACATGCACGTTAGTCTGATTGGTTATGGCAGAGTGCCCTTAGGTGTGGCTGGCCTGGCCATGCAACCGTGGCAGCCTGCTGTTCCAAGCCCGGATAAATGGGGCGAGTTAGGGAGAGATCTGGTGACCCACCCTGTAAAAATGTTTTCAAAGATCCAACTGAATGGATAGTGAGGGAGAACCTGCCCTGAGGATGTTCTGTAGTGTTAAAAGTAGCGATAGAGTGTAAGAGGATTAAGAATACATTCGGTTACATCAAATCTTAAACTTGATTAAATCTTAATCTTGATCATGATCATTGTTAGGATTGGCTATGATACATGCTGTGTGACAGCAGCACCTTCCCTTTGAATGCTTAGAGAGTTTTAGCTTCTTAAAGGATTTTCAAGTTGCAGACACACTTATGAGAGTGTTGCAAGATTGATCTGTCTGTTGAAAGAGTGCACAGTACTATTTCCTTTTCTTGACTTTTTTTGCATCTTTTTCCCTTCTGGACTTTTTAAACCTCAGTACTCTTGTGGTAGGATCATATCCTTATAATTCAGAAACCTGAACAATTATAAATGTGATAGAATATCATCCTTTGTTTATAGTAACAGCAGAGTAATGTCAATAAATCAGCACTAACCTCTACGGCAGAAATGTAAATAAATTTTACTAAAACATGAGAAATAGTCAGTGCACCTCCAGATGATTTCTTTCTTTCTTTCTTTTTTTTTTTTTTTTTTTTTGATTGGTGATAGAAAAATCTGGCTGTTCTTGAGTGACATATTTCCAGGGATGTGCTGCACATTGTGGGTCTCGGAAGAGCACTGCTGTCACCCTGACAGCTTATTGACAGGCTCCTGAGTGGGGCTAGTGTCTGCATGCTGTTTGAATCATCTCTGGCACTCCTGCAAATACAATCTCCTCTGATGGCCTTGCTCTAAACTCAGCCTGATGTTCCCGAGCTAGAACAGAAATGACAGCTTACAAATAAACCCATAATTATCACATCTCCAGTCACCACCACGAGCGACATTTGCATAGGCTGCCTCATTGAAGGGAACCACTCTAATAAACCCTCGGGGGCCAGCACGCTTTATTAAGTGAGGGGCAGGCCATACCCTGTGTGACAGCACCTGAGGATGTAAATGCAAACGCAAGAGCTGGAGATACGATGAAATGCAAGTGCCAAGATTACACAAAACATTCCAGTTTGGTGGCAAATAAAAATCAGATCAGGGGACGGGATTGCTTCTATTGGGTTTCGAGTGTGCTTTTCCCTGTAGATGAAAAATTCATCTTCAACCTGTGAAAAAGGTAAAAGACTGAGGGAGAGGTATCCAAAATGTGATTTGTATACACTATACACACATATATATATATATATATATATATATATATATATATATATATACACACACACACACACAGTGATACCTCTGCTCACGAACATAATTGGTTCCCAGAAAGTGTGTGTAAGGCGAAAAGTTCGTCTTCCGAACATTTATTTCCCATAAGAAACCATTAAAATGAGAATAATCCGTTCCCAGGTCCCCATAAAACATAATTTTCTACTAAATAAGCCTTAAAACTACACAAAAATATACCTTATTTTATGTATAATAAATGTGCTATTGTATTGTAATTAAAGAAATAAACTGTACTGTATAATAAAGTCGTTTTATTTACCTTTGTGATGGTAGTTGATGGCTTGATGGAATGGAGTGGGAGGAGGAGGGAGGGAGGGACTTACTGTTTGGAAGGAGAGTTTGGAAACGCCTACTGTTTGGAAACACCCTTAGCCACACACGCACCCTTAATAGCTTCCTTGTTCTTAAGGACGGGAGCAATGGTAGACTTAGCGTACTGGTACTGGGACGTTGAGTCACACAAACGCACACCTCGTTCGTGTTTTTCAATGATCTCCGCCTGTGGTGGGGTCTTTTTCGGTCCCATAATAGCAAAAGTACTCTCAATATGGTCCAAAATGTCTATCAAACACAAACCACTTCCGCACTCAAAGAAAGGGGGTGACGAACTGTGACGCCGTGAGCGTGCGTCAGCTTCTCGTGGCCGCCACCGTGGTGCTGTTCGACCGCGTGGTTTGATTCGTCCGCCGAAAACTAGTTCGTCAGCAGAGACTATATGCTCGCGAATTTAATGTTCTTGAGGCGAAAAGTTCGTGAGCTTAAGCGTTCGTCAGCGGAGGGCTTACTGTATATATGTGTGTGTGTGTGTGTGTGTGTGTGTGTGTGTGTGTGTGTGTGTGTGTGTGTGTGTGTGTGTGTCCACAGGAAAAATAGAAATTTATCTTTCCTTCAGAGGTCTGTTTGTCAATCACAAATGCTATATTCCAGCCGCCCAGCTAAGTCAAAGCACAGAAAGCAAGAGCATGCAGACACCAAGGAACGCAGACTTGGTCTGGGCCCAGGATTAGGCAACGACAGTACTATAGAAGGAGATTCCTGACTCACATGGGTTGAGGAAATTAAACTTTTTCAAAAAGAATAACTCCGGTTTCATAAATGCAGTATAAGGAGCATGTGATCAGAACCGAATCTGACGTCCTTGCTGAAATGTCTGCATGCTTATGACAGATGTATTTATAAAGAGAACAGTTTCAAGACAGGCGAATCCCGTCAGATATATTTTCACATAGTGCACTTTATGTGTGTAGTATTTTTACACATATGTTTCATGTATGAGTATGTTTTTTTCAGACAAGCGCCTTTGCTCCTCTGACCAATTCCCTCTGGATTCTCTCTCTCTCTCTCTCGCTCTCGCTCTCTCTCTCGCTCTCTCGCTCTCTCTCTCTCGCTCGCTCTGGGTTCCTCCCACAAAAGGTGCTATGAAAGCATCACTCTCTGGGTTCTCTTCTTTAATTAGCTTGACTTGTGTGCATGGCTGCCATGAGAAATTCAGATGGGGTGAAGTGATAGCTGACACTCTCTCTCTCTCTCTCTCTCTCTCTCTCTCTCTCTCTCTCTCTCTCTCTCTCTGTATCTCTCTCTTTCTCCAGCTCTGCCTTTCGTTCATTTCCCTGTCTGATTCATCTCATCTTCATTTCCCCGGATCCTGTTTTTAAATTTTTATTTAGGGTGTCATTTATTTAATAAGGGATTATTTATTTAGTGCATCAAATCATTCTGAAATGAATATTTATATATTTGTGGGGGCTTTAAAAATTTACACGGTCTCTCTCTCCTTCCTCTGGTGCCAAGCCCCCATAATGA
Organism: Plotosus lineatus; assembly: GCA_024760905.1. Taxonomy (NCBI): domain Eukaryota; kingdom Metazoa; phylum Chordata; class Actinopteri; order Siluriformes; family Plotosidae; genus Plotosus; species Plotosus lineatus. Next base: position 22,875,224 of record CM045742.1, read on the forward strand.
ATGTTGTTGTTGGATATGCAGAGAAATAACAAGACCAGTTTCAAAGTAAATAATCCTTTGCATATATTTGAACTTAATTGCTTTGAATGCATTACGAGAGACGCAGCTCTGATCTAAATGTAATTGAAAGTATAATGTGTGGGCCTGTTTGGCACTGCTGCTGTTATAGCATATGTACCATGAATCCGAACGAAGATAAATTATTCATATAGTAGTTGGCATGGTAGTAAGTAAGCGCTGCCATCGTATTTCAACGTGCTTTCATCTCTTCCTGATTCCTTCCTCACTGAAATCCATTAATGCTCAGGCACTCTTAGATTAACACACTTTCGGTCTCTTGTTTTCCATGGCTTGAGTTGTGTAATTATAGATTACATGCTGCCTCACCTTGTTAAATATGAATTGCATGCTACAGCTAATCTGACGGTCATTATTTTGTTGTTCCCATGGACCAAACAGCTATAAACACTCTCCAACAGTGAGCAAAACTACTGGTCCAGCTGTGCAGACATAACTCCACCTGTGTGTATCAGCGCCCTCCACAGCTAAAGGCTTATTAGTGTTAGCTGCAGGCTGTAGCAAGAAACACAGTGCCAGCCAGCATGACTGTTCACTCCTGGTTTACACTTCGCCGCCAGAACCTACGCTTCCTAATGAGGAGCTCCTAGCAGGAGTGTAGGGCCAACAGCAGAGCCCTGATTTGTTCTGCATGCTAAATATGGCCTGTAATTTTTATTCCTCTGAGTAGCTTATTAAAAGTGAAAGGAAGATGAAATCCCCCGATGGCCAGACCATTCCTTTTCCTCCTGTTTATTTGAGGGCCCCCCCCCCCCCCTCTCTCTCTCTTAATATTAAGGTTATGGTAACCTTAGAGGGTGATTGATGCAGCAAGTGACTGCTGGTAATAATAGCCATGATGGATCCCCACCTGAACCCTGGAGATGTAATCTAGCAGGACGGGGATGATAAAGTAGTGAGCGGTTGAAAGATACACACATGGCTGCAATACCCATCCAGCAGTGCTGATATCATGGGCTGGATAACGCCAGGACGCTAAACATATGACAGCTCACCCTGTCTTAAATGCATCAATGCTTAATTCAGTGTGTAATTAAAAAAAATATATATATTTAAGCAAGAAGAAGAATTGTTTCTCTTGGAAATCGACTGTATTTGGCATGATTCTTGCATGCTAATTAGAAGGAACATGCAGATTTACCACGATTATTATTACAGTAAGAATAGGAAGAAGATAAGTAACAGTGACAAACTCAAGCATAAGATCCTATTATAAAGCAGTTTTGGCAGTGGTCTTATTGATAATACCCACTGGAAATAAACATACTGTCTGCCCAAATATATGTAGTGACATGTATAAAACCCTGAAATCGCTTGAGAGTTTTTATTTCTTTTTTGATTCCATCAAAAAGTAAAGTTCAAGCATTTTATCATTTGCCCATTAAAAGTGAAAATAGACATTTTCAAATTACTTAATATGACTGTGGTTTATAATAATATTCATTATTATTATTATTATTATTACTAATAATTTGTGTTTAAATTAAAATATCTAACTAAAAATGAAAGAAAACATTAAATATAGCCATTAAAAGCATGCCCATGATGTAAAAAATATATACATGGGTGAACACTTGACAGATGTTGCTGCAACTGGAATTGACAGACAGACAGACAGACAGACAGACAGACCGATACATAGAATATACTAGATTTTTTTTAATAGCCTACAGATCTATCAAACAAATTCATTTTTGCAGAATGCCTTGGACACCATAGAAGTTAAAAAAAATTCTATTGAGGGACGTATATGTGTGGTAATTCTATATATCTGTCTGTCAATTCCAGTTGCAGCAACATCTGTCAAGTGTTCACCCACACCCATATATATTTTTTGAAAGATTTGACAAAATTACTTATTCAGATCTAATTCCCAGAATTGCTTCATGATTCATTAAAAAAAAAAAAAAATATATATATATATATATATATATATATATATATATATATATATATATATATATATATATATATACCATATTCGATGTGACAAGCGCTTAAAAAATTGGAGTGGGTGGGCGCTTATTAAAATGATTACCAGCGGAGTGGAAAGCTAAGTGCTTTTTAGCATCATGATGGAAAACATGAATAATAACAGAACAATAAAGAGATTTACTGGTATTTGTGTTATTCATTTTGTGTCATCAACCAAATTACTTACATGAAAGCTGAAAATAAATATAATGAAAAAAAAGACCCTTTAATTTTCCCTCCCGCTGCTATTACTTTAAATATTTTCCCCCAGATGTAAAATTGAGCCAATCAACATGAATGTCAACTTTAGCACATGGCACATTGAACCAGTCAACACAAACAATCACATGTCCAGGAACGTCTTTAAATTTATGAAGATAGTGAGCAGGAGAATCGGCTGAAAAATACTCATCACTTCTATTGTTTTAATACTGATAATTTTGGCATACAGCTCATGAAAACCCAAAATTCCTATCTCAAAAAATTAGCATATCATGAAAAGGTAGTCTAAACGAGCTATTAACCGAATCATCTGAATCAACCAATTAACTCTAAACACCTGCAAAAAATTCCTGAGGCTTTTAAAAACTCCCAGCCTGGTTCATTACTCAAAACCACAATCATTTTGCATGTCATTCGGAAACTTTCATCTAAAAAAAGTACTTTGGACCACTGAGCAACAGTCCAGTGTTGCTTCTCTGTAGCCCAGGTCAGGCGCTTCTGCCGCTGTTTTTGGTTCAAAAGTGGCTTGACCTGGAGAATGCGTCACCTGTAGCCCATTTCCTGCACATTCCTGTGTGGCTCTAGATGTTTCTACTCCAGACTCAGTCCACGGCTTCCACAGATCCCCCAAGGTCAGGAATCGGCCATTCTCCACAATCTTCCTCAGGGTCCGGTCACCTCTTCTGGTTGTGCAGCGTTTTCTGCCACACTTTTTCCTTCCCACAGACGTCCCACTGAGGTGCCTTGATACAGCATTCTGGGAACAGACTATTCGCTCAGAGATTGCTTTCTGTGTCTTACCATCTTGCTTGAGGGTGTCAATGATGGCCTTCTGGACAGCAGTCAGGTCGACAGTCTTACCCATGATTGCGGTTTAGAGTACCTTTTCATGATATGCTAAGTTTTTGAGATAGGAATTTTGGGTTTTCATGAGCTGCATGCCAAAATCATCAGTATTAAAACAATAAAAGACCTGAAATATTTCAGTTGGTGTGCGATGAATCTAAAATATATGAAAGTTTAATTTTTATCAGTACATTACAGAAAATAATGAACTTTATCACAATATGCTGATTTTTTGAAGAGGACCTGTGTGTGTATGTGTGTGTGTGTGTGTGTGTGTGTGTATATATATATATATATATATATATACACACACACACACACACACACACACACACACACACACACACACACACACACACACACACACACACATGTATACATACACACACACACACACACACACACACACGCAGGGATCCCTCACTTTCCACAGTTAATGGGGACTGAGACCCTCCCGCAACCGCCAATTTCTGCGAAGTAGGATCGACCCCCCCGACTGACGTTTTCGTACATGCATATGTGTTATAATATCAATAAATACACATTCAACACTATAAATGCTTATAATAACAATTAAACATTCAAAAATAATGCATAATATGTAAATAAATTATAAATACACACACACACAAATGTGCACCTCACATAAAAATGTGAGTAGGTTTGTTGGGGGGGGGGTTTAGGTTGTTTTTGTTTTTGTTTGCTTGGGGTTTTGTTTACATAATTGGCCTTGTTCTGGGGCATTTTCCTTAAATTTTTCCCTATTCATCCTTAATTTACTTATTTTTTATTTTTCATTTCGTTTTTTATTTGACAGCTCAGCTCCTCTCTTCCCCCAAGTCTCCAGAACATACGGCCGCAAGTCCGATGACATGACTACAAAGTCAATCATTGAACTGTGACCTAGGGTGTCCTGGTGCCAAGTGCACTTATGGACACCCTTATGTTCGAGCATTGTGTTCGTGATAGACAAACTGTGACGAGCACAGAAGTCCAACAACGAAACACTATTCGGGTTCAGACTAGAGAGGCTGTACCTATCGATCACACCCTTACAGGTCACACTATCATTGCCCACATGGGTGTTGAAGTCACCCAAGGCAACAAATGAGTCTCCCAAGGGCGCGTTCTCCAACACACCTCGAAAGACTCCAAGAAGGGTGAGCACTCTGAACTGTCATTTGGTGCATCAGCACAAATAACAGTCAGGACCCGTTCCCCCCACCAGAAGGCGGAGGGAGGCTACCCTTCCGTCGACCGAGTAGAACCCCGACATTTGGGCACCAAGATGGGGGGCCAAGGATGCCCACACCGGCTTGCCGCCTCTCCCTATGAGCGACTCCAGAATGGAATAAGATCCAGCCTCTCTCGAGATGGGTGGTTCCAGAGCCCAAGCTATGCGTTGAGGTGAGCCCGACTATATCTAGTCGGTATCTCTCCATCTCACGCACCAGCTCAGGCTCCTCCGCAAGAGGTGACATTCCATGTCCCACGAGTCAGAGTCAGAGTAACCATATATACATATATTTCAGTTATATAGCGTATTACCCTTGTGTGAAGACATCATCTCTGTGATCTTTGTGTTTACACTGTTTTGTGGATTTTGTAACCCTAAGCAAATATGGTTGGTCAGAAGTGTAAGCCTACTAGCATGGGTGCAAGTCTCATACACAGAGATGAATTAACTATCTGCTCAGATCGGCACAATCTTTATATTTATTATCTTTTAGCAGAATCCTAAAAGTGTATACTTATTTTTATATGAACATTAATTAGGATTTGTACTTGTTCTTTGTATGCATCTCTTGAATAAAGTTTACTTACTTATTTACACAAAAGAAAGAACTCTCCGCTTTGCTGGGAGACTGCAACAGTGCAGGCTGTGTTCTAAACGAGTTCAACGGCACCCTTGTGCACTTGAAAGACCGGAAATCTGTATAACCCACAGCAAGTACACTACTTTTGCAAGTACACTACTTTCGGTATTGAGCACCTCACATATTGTAAGCGTTGATTGGTTGTTTTAAGTTTCATGTCAAGTAACTCGGTATAAATAAGTGACTTATTTGAAATTAATGTTGATATTATTTGATATATTTGATATTATTTTACAATGTTATGTTTATAATTGATTTAGGGGTGTTTTATGAGATACAGTAATGGTATTTATGGATGTATAGTACAGTATAAGCATCATACATCACACGTCATACGTCATACGTCACTGTAACAACTTACGTTCACTTTCAACTTACGTTCGGCCGTCCGAAACCAACGTAAAAACTTCAAAAGTCGAGGAGCGTCTGTATTGGGGGCCTTGGAACGAATCACGCATTTTACATGTAAAATGTGATTCTATTTACATAAAATCCAGGTTATGAAACCACCTCTGAAAGGGATTAATTTCGTAAGGTGAGGTACCTGTGTGTGTGTGTGTGTGTGTGTGTGTGTGTGTGTGTGTGTGTGTGTGTGTGTGTGTGTGTGTGTGTGTGTGTATATTTGGGGATCCCTCACTTTCCGTGGTTAACTGGGATCGAGATCCCTACACGAAATCCGCAAAGTAGGATCACACCCCCCCAACCTTCCCCTGACTGATGTATACGTACATGTATATGTGTATATAATATCAATTAATACATATTCAATGCTAAAAATGCTTGTAAACAGTGCTGTAGTGTTAAAAAAAGTAAGTGGGTATACTATGAATCTGCTTTTGCAGCCTAATGAGAATCCGCACTGCCCAATTGTGGCATGGTTCTTATTAGACCAGGCTCTCTACACTGAATGATCATAGATAGAGTACAGAAACACAAATGTGACATGATTACAAGCCGAGTCAAATAACAAAGCAATATTTTTAAAACATAAGTGTGTACACACTACTTATTTTTAAAAAAATAATGCTTTGACATTTGTCTTGGCTTGTAATCATGTCACAATTGGGTTTCTGCGCTCTATCTATGATCATTCAGTGTAAAATAAGTGTGTACACGCTACAGAGTAAACAGGAGTACAGGAGAGTAAACAGGAGTACAGGAGAGTAAACAGGAGTACAGGGAAACAGCATAAGAGCAAACAGGAGTACAGGGAGACATAGGGTAAGGTGAAGGTAGCGGTGTCAAAAGCCAAACAGAGTGCGTATGATGACTTGTATTCTAGGTTGGACAGTAAGGAGGGAGAAAATGATTTATACAGGTTGGCACAGCAGAGAGATAGAGATGGGAAGGACGTGCAGCAAGTTAGAGTGATTAAGGACAAAGAGGGAAATGTATTGACTGATGACAGAAGTATGCTGGAAAGATGGAAAGAGTACTTTGAATAGCTGATGAATGAGGAAAATGAGAGAGAAAAAAAGAGTAGAAGAGGTGACCTTTGAGGAGCAGGAAGTAGCAAAGATTAGTAAGGGTGAAGTGTGGAGGGCACTGAAGAGGATGAAGAGTGGAAAGGCAGTTGGTCCTGATGATATACCTGTGGAGGTATGGAAGTGTCTCGGTGAGGTAGCAGTAGATTTTCTGAGAAGAACATTCAACAAGGTCTTAGAGAGTTAGCACATGCCGGAAGAATGGAGAAGAAGTGTGCTGGTGCCCATTTTTAAGAACAAGGGAGATGTGCAAGTTGTGTCAACTACAGAGGGATAAAGTTGATGAGCCATACGATGAAGCAATGGGAAAGAATAGTGGAAGCTAGACTAAGGGCAGAGGTCAGCATTTGTGAACAACAGTTTGGTTTCATGCCAAGAAAGAGCACCACAGATGCAGTGTTTGCTTTGAGGATGTTAATAGAGAATTACAGAGAAGGTCAGAGGGAGCTGCATTGTGCCTTTGTGGATCTGGAGAAAGCATATGACAGAGTCCCAAAAGAAGAACTGTGGTATTGCATGAGGAAGTCTGGAGTGGCAGAGAAGTATGTTAGAGTGGTGCAGGACATTTATGAAAGATGTAAGACAGTGGTGAGGTGTGCGTGGGACTGCATCAAGGATCAGCTCTGAGCCCCTTCTTGTTTGCTATGGTGATGGACACGCTGACAGACAAGGTTAGACAAGAATCTCCATGGACTATGATGTTTGCAAATGACATTGCGATCTGTAGTGAGCGCAGAGAACAAGTGAAGGAAAATCTAGAGAGGTGGAGGTATGCCCTGGAAAGGAAAGGAATGAAGGTTAGCCTCAGTAAGTCAGAATACATGTCTGTGCATGAGAAGGACCCAAGAGGAACAAGAGGTTACAGGGAGCAGAGATAAAGAAGGTGGAGGATTTTAAGTACTTAGGCTCAACAATCCAGAGCGATGGAGAGTGTGGAAAAGAGGTGAAGAATCATGGGAAGGCAGGTTGGAATGGTTGGAGAAAAGTGTCTGGTGTGATATGCGATAGAAAGGTATCAGAGGGACAGCACATGTAAGAGGTTTTGGAGACAAAAAGGTCGTTGGCATAAGAGAAGAAGATGCAAAGGATAGGGTGAGATGGAGGCAGATGATTTGCTGTGGCGACCCCTGAAGGGAACAGCCGAAAGGAAGAGAAGAAGAAAGAAGTGTGTACACGCTACAGGCTTGTTAAAATAAGTGAGGTATATGGCGTATACACACGTGTAATGCTCAACTACAGCCCTGCTTATAACAATTAAACATTGAAAAAATAACATTAAATGTAAATAAAATATGACTACAGATGCTCTCCAACTTACCAACATTCATTTTGCAAACATGAGGAGATACCAACATGTCCAAGGTTGAAAGTGAAAGTGAAAGTGAGATGAAATGGAAGAATACGTAGAAATATAAATGGAATAAAATCTACAGATAGATAGATGAAAAATATAAGTATGAAATATGATTAAACATTATCCTGAGGTACACTTAATACTAGGCTCCGGTAGAGGGGGCGGGGCTGCACAGCACACACAGATGCAACAATGTACTGTAAGTAGTTTCGATGGGAGATTTGGAGGTTTTTTTGCTTTGCATTGGTTCAGGGATTTTATTTATTTATTTATTTATTTTGCATCATTGGCCTTGTCTTTGTGACATTTTACTTAACTTTTCCACCTATTCTTCCTTAAGTTCCTTATTTTTTTAATTTGATGAATATTAGTTTTTTTTTGTTTTTTGTTTTTTTTAAACGCGATGCGCTGAAGCCACATTAATTGAAGCGCGAAGTAGCGAGGGATCCCTGTATGTATGTACATACATACAGCTACTTCGCGCTTCAATTAATGCGGCTTCAGTCTATCGAGGTTTTTAAAAATAAATAAATAAATAAATATTCGTCAAATTAAAAATATAAAAAACCAATATATATATATATATCTTCTTATATATCTTCTTATATATATGTATCTTCTTCTTCTTTTCCTTTTGGCTTTTCCCTTCAGCGGTCGCCACAGCAAAAAATCTGCCTCCATCTCACCCTATCCTCTGTATCTTCTACTCTTACTCCAATTACCTTCATGTCCTCCTTCACCACATCCATAAATCTTCTCTTTGGTCTTCCTCTAGGCTTTCTGCCTGGTAGTTCCAACCTCAGCATCCTACTACCAATATACTCACTATCCCTCCTCTGAACATGTCCAAACCATCTCAATCTAGCCTCTCTGACTTTGTCTCCAAAACATCTTACATGTGCTGTCCCGCTGATGTGCTCATTCCTGATCCTATCCATCCTCGTTACTCCCAAAGAGAATCTCAACATTTTCATCTCTACTACCTCCAGCTCTGCCTCCTGTCTTTTCCCCAGGGCCACTGTTTCTAAACCATACAACATCGCTGGCCTCAACACCGTCTTGTACACTTTTCCTTTCATACTTGCCGATACCTTCCTATCACACATCACACCGGACACTTTTGTCCAACCTTCCTGCCCACGCTTCTTCACCTTTCCACACTCTCCATTGCTCTGGATTGTTGAGCCGAAATACTTAAAATCCACCACTTTCTTTATCTCTGCTCCCTGTAACCTCACTGTTCCTCTTGGGTCCTTCTCATTCACACACATGTATTCTGTACATATATATATATATATATATATATATATATATATATATATATATATATATATATATATATATATATATATATATATATATATATATATATATATATATATATGTTGTGGACAGTCAGGCAGTCATGTCATTGCTTCTCTCTTTGGTATTGATTTGATGTCTGTTGTCAATAAAATGATGAATAATATTGTCTTTTGCGTTCATTTGTATTTGTATATCTCATTCTAAAAGTGAATGTGAGTTTTTGCAAGAATATATTTGTGAGCACATTTAATTTTAAAAAGTATATATACTAAGGAACACAAAAGTGCTTTCGTGAGCAGAAGTGTGTCGTACTGATAACTGTATGCATAATGTACACACACATAGAAAGAGAGATAGAGAGAGCAGGAGAGAGCAATATATATATATATATATATATATATATATATATATATATATATATATATATATATATATATATAGTGTATCGCTGTGGCGACTCCCAAGTAAAAGGGAAAAAGCCGAAAGGAAGACAGACAGACAGTGTATAGTGAGAGAGAGAGTGTGTGTGTGTGTGTGTGTGTGTGTGTGTGTGTGTGTGTGTGTGTGTGTGTGTGTGTGTGTGTGAGAGAGAGAGACAGCGAGAGAGAGAGAGAGAGAGAGAGCGCGAGCGCTATGGCTTTCCCCTTCTGCTCTACAAATGTATAGCAAGGTGCCACAGTCATTACTCCATTAGCAGGTAATTAATGACGCTCATTTGTGTAACTTTTATTAAGCCCTTTGAAAGATTGTTTGTGCTCAGATGAAATGAAATGCATCCCAGAAGCCATTTATTGTGGCGGGCCGAGATTAAAAGAGCATTGGCTTGCTTTGAAAAATGTTATTTTATCGAGGGCAATTTTTCATCGTAGCCTCTGGGGCGGCGCTGACAGGGAAACACTGCAGTCCTCCTTCATGTTGTACTTCTTTTTTTAGTCCTGGTACCCAGGGAGTAGACTAAGTGTGATTGATTCATCCCGTGACCAGTAAAAGGTGTCAGGCAGGTGAGAATGGATGTGCACCAGTATTGACAGGAAGAAATGGCTGCCTTGTTGTCCTGCTCATTCACACCGAATGAAAAAGAGTCGTGCAGGACTTGATGAGCAGCATGTCCTTTGCTGTAGCAAGGTGTAGATGGCAAGGCTGGGCCAGTGGAACGATTTGAATAACCTTTGTATAATATTTTAATGAGGAATGCTTATTCCATCATATTAACGTATATGAGTTATAGATAATATGGTATGGTTTCATCTAAACCTTTGATCTATATCGTCTTTTTTTTTTTTTAAGTCTTGTTCTCTCCAGGTCTGTTTTGCTCATGCTATTTTTCTCCTGTTCTTTAATTTCATTTACCCCGTGCCTGCTATAATCCAGCCTTTATGATTTTCTGTGTGATATTATCATTTTCCCCTCACCGATGTGAATGGGAGTGAATAGGCTGCTTCTGTGATTTTCCTCAAGAGAGGATCATATTGGCTCTTTTCTTCTTTGTAGCCATGCACTAAAGCACAAGGGAGAATTTTTAATGGGCTTTCTGACGTGATACAGAGTGGGAGAAACCAGAGGGGATTGAGTAGAGAATCAAAAGTAGTTTGTGAACAGACATGGAGGCAGATCTCCTAGTGACAATGCTCCTCATTATACACACACTTATATCCTGAAACTCGAGCAGACAGATACAGGCAAGAAGATTTTTTTTTTTTTTTTTTTTTTTTTTTTTTAAGATTTATATTAAGCTCTGACTTGCTTATGAAATATTTTATAAATGATGTGAATTTATTCCACATGTATTGACATGGCAACACAACATTATGCTTTTATTTGGTTAGAACCCAAACTGTTGGTTGCCCACGTCTTCCTTTTTAATCAGCGAGTGTTTGGGATAGCCTGCAGCAGGGACCCGGATAACAGGATTTGCTGAGCCTCGACTAGTTAAACCACGCTTAGAGTGTGCCAAGAAGCTCCAAATATGAGCAGAAGATGGATTTAACTATCACTCATTATGTGTATGAAAGAGTGTGTACAAGTTTTCATGTTTTATTTTCATGTAACTCTCATTATTATGAACTGATGAAACGGATTTCTCTGGACTTTTATATTCTGTATAAAGGCAATGGGAATGTTGTTATAATTATTGTTATTATTTCTATAATTATTATTATTATTATCACAGAACAGTCTTTTGTTTGACACTTAAAGATGCAGAACAAATACTAAAAAAGCATCTCATTTGTTTGCTTTTATATCTCTGCAGCTTAATAACTGATAATTCTTTTTTTTTTTTTTTTTTTTTTGACCTTCGTAGCCGTCACTTGTAATTCAGATCATGTGAGAACATTTTGCTTTTAATAAAAACACTACATTTAGATAAATATTATACAGGTTCTATTTAAATAACTTCAGTTCTCGTGCTAGTGTCGCAGAACTTTCTTTCTGCATGATGTGACACGTGTTCAAAATATCGGAGAAGACAATTGGTCAAATATGTGTCACATTTCTACACATTGAAATGATTTTTAATTTTTTTTTTTTTTTTTTTTTTTTTTTTTTTTTTTCTAATGAGGAAGTACAATGTGGCAAACTCGCAATGATCGCAGAGCCCAGGCTCTTTTCTGGCCAGACCAGTGTCTGGATAGTGCGTTCTTTTTCAGAGGAATCGCCCCTTTTGTCATCGCTGCTGGCATTAGCCCGAGATTTGCATATATTTCTGCAGGAAAGCATTAAAGTAATACAAAAAAAAGTGACTAATACACTATTGAAAGACCCCCTTTCAAGATTAAAAGGAGCTCTATTAGAAATGTATGACTGCTCATGTAGTTTTTATTTTATTTTCTGTCACTGCTCTCCTTCCTTTTGTAAAAGCTTTTGATTATCCTCCAAAAGAGAAAAAGAGAAGAGACACAGAGCCACTGATGCCTTTTGTGTGTGCTGTTTAGAAGTCTACGATTTTCTTTTTTTCTTTTCTTTTTTTCCACATTAGCTTTTTCATCGTGTGATAATATTTGTGCAGGCGTACATTTTTATTTCCTGATGATACTATTGAGATTTAATTTAAACGTTGAAAGTGATAATATTGCTTATTATATTATTGTATTATATTATGTTATAATTTACTCAGTATTATCCAAGTATTAGTCTTTACATTGTTAAGTTCACGCACTTGCTTTGTTAAACAATGAGGGAAAGTTGTGTAATTGTGTTGCGTCATACTCTTATTACATGGAGGACATGTGACAGTGTAGCGCACAGAGCACAGCATCACACATCATTCTTTCTCACAAAATCACACCATAACCAGTTCGGTCCACGCCACAGGCACACATGCACCTGGAGTGGAGCATGTGGAGGCGCACTCCTCCAGGACCGTGCGCACAATGCTTATCACTCTGACCTGAATTCTGGGACAGCGGACAATTTCTCAAGCAGCTGGGGATCAATCAAAACCCACTCCAAATGTGCCCACCTGCCAATTTTACATTAGGATGCCACGCTGTTCAAAATAGGGCGTTTTTCACTTGTGTTTTTGATTACTGCTCAGGCATAGTTGTACTCCTTATGGGGCCCCAGGAGCCAAATGAAACCTTCCTTCCTTCCTTCCCCAAGTGCTATCTCTTCTCCACAGGAATAGCTAATCTGTACTGGGGAGGTAAATGTGGACATGAGGGGGACAGGCTGGAACATGTGCCTTCACATCTGGCAGGAGCTGTTTGGCACACGTGTAGCATGGCTGTAAATCATATACGTGCTCCGTGTTGCAGTGCTCGGTACCACGGTGAAGATTTGGTTTGGTCAGCTATTAGTGTGTGGTCAGTTAGTGCGTGTGCTCAGTGAACACAACTACTCTTGTAGCTGATCTGAGTATCTGAGTTCGACGTAGCGTGTGATCTGTGCCTTTATTCCTCTGCCTCCTCCTCCTCCTCCTCCTCCTCCTCCTCATCCTCTTCTTGCTGAAGATTAATCCAGAGTCCCTCCTTTCCCAGCAGGTGTCAGTGTAATATTATCAGGCACTTGCACGCACGCACACACACACACACACACACACACACACACACACACACACACACACACACACACACACATAAACCACTTGATAAAACAGGCGGGAAATTCTTACACATCTTGAAACCCACTCATCTGTGCACACTTCTGTGTTGAGTGTGCAGAGTTATTTAGACTAGAAGGTAACTATGGGCTTGAGGGTCAAGGATTAACAGGTGCTGAAAGAGTCGTTCCTGTGTGTTTGGAAAGCAGGTGTGGTGGTATGCTCAGTTATGCTGCCTTTGTCATGCACCTGCACATCATCATGTGGTCGGACAAAATGCAATTGTGAATGCAAGTTTAATTATAACAATAATAATATTTCTGTATAAAGTCAGTATTGTGTTAAAGATTATAGATAAATTCTACATTACAAACCGCACATTCCTTTAGTTGTGAGATACTATAGTTCTGTCTGTAGACAGCCTTTGTTTGTAATATAACCCTGATACTGTGTGCACTACTGAATCAAAAGAGTAGCGAGTAACATAAAAAAAAAAAAGATTAGAATTATTAAAAACAAATTATTAAAAACTTTCTTTAGGAAAGGGGTCTTTCACATTTTCATCCATGGACGGCTGAATAATAATAGCAGTAGGAGTAGTAGTTGTAGTAGTAGTAATAATAATAATCATCATCTTCCGCTTCTTCCGGAGTCTGGTTGTAGGGCAGCAACCTAAGCAAAGAGGCCAAGACATTCCTCTCCCCAGCCACTTCCTCCAGCTCTTCCGGGGGGCCATCGAGGCGGTCCCAGATAAGCCGATGAACATAGTCCCTCCAGCATGTTCTAGGTCGACCCTGGGGTCTCCTCCCGGTTGGACATGTCCGAAAAACCACACCACACAGAATGAGGGGTGGGTGGGGGGGTGATGATGATGATGATGATAATAATAGGTAAGACTGTTGGACTTTTTATACCTGAGCTTTTTACTGGCTCATAAGGCTGGAGCTTGTCCCCGGTTTGTGTAGCATGAAGCATCTAGGAGTTCACCTCCTCCTGAATGGAACGATAGTCCATTGTAGGCTACCTTCCCAGTACATTTTACTGGTCCCCCATTAGATATACAGGGATTCCTCACTTTCTGTGGTTAATGGGGACCGAGACCCCCCCCCCCCCCCCTCCACACACACACACACATACAACCGCCAATTTCTGCAAAGTTAGGACCAACCCCCCTCCCGACTTATGTATATATACATGTATATGTTTATATAATATCAATAAATACATATTCAACACTATAAATGCTTATAATAACAATTTAACATTCAAAAATTATGCATAAGATGTAAATTAAATATAAATACACACACATACAGACGCGCGCACGCACTCAGATGTACACCTCACATAAAAATGTAAGCAGTTTTGTTGGGTTGGTTTTTTTTTGTTGTTGTTTTTGTTTGTTTGGGGTTTTTTGCATAATTGGCCTTGTTTTGCAACATTTTCCTTAACTTTCCCCTATTTTTCCTTAATTTCCTTATTTTTTTATTTTTCAATGAATATTTTTGAAAAACCTGTGATGCACTGAAGCAACAGAAACCGAAGCACGAAGTAGCGAGGGATCACTGTATATCTCTGTTAGACCTCCACTGTGCTCAGAACCCTGGGCAAGGTTTTCACCACAAGTGCAACTCAGTCCTCCAGCATTAAAATATACTGGGAAGGTGAACCTGCAATCGAGCATCCCATCCAGGAGGAGTTGAACCCCTTGTCACTTCATGCGACTTAAACTGGGGACAGGCTCTGGCCTGATGAGCCACGAGGCTCAGGTGTAAAAGTCCAACAGAGTTACCTATTTTTTACTGGTACCGATTTATACTGCTGGGTGGACTAACGCACACTTGTGGTTAAGAGCTTGCCCAGGGGTGTTTGCACAGTGGGGGTCTAACGGGGAATTAAACTGTTGACTTCCTAATCATGAGCTTAGTACAGTAATCACTGCACCACCAGCCCCACAATAATTATAATAATAACAACAATATAACAGTTATTATCAGTTCAGTTCATTTTATGTAACCGCTGAATCCTAATTTAGGGTCGAGGGGAGGCTAGTGCCCATCCCAGCCGGCTCCGGGCGAGGGCAGAGTACACCCTGGAGAGCTCGCCAGGCCATCGCAGGGCAGAAACACACTGACGGCTTTGCAGCTACTCTTGTCGAAAGTCACAGTTATTATTATTATTATTATTATTATTATTATTATTATTATTATTATTATTACTGTGCATCTTTGAACCTATGCATACACAAATTTTTTTCATTTTTTTTTTTTAATATATATATTTTTATAATTATTTTTAGACATTGGAAACCTACCTATTTCTTTGCATCTGAAGATTCCATTCAAGCACCCAGTGAAACTGGTTAAAGTCGAAGAGAGCTTAGTACTCAGATTAATGGCGTCATATAATGAAGAATTCTTAATCACATGACACATGCTCAGCAGCCATCTTTATTCTGGGTTCTTATCTTATCCTTTTTATTCGTGCCTCCACAGGGGCTGTAATACAAATTCAAATGTCAGGCTGAGAATTGCCACATATGCTTGCCACACTGTTGCTTTGTCTTTAGGAATGAACCAGAATAATCTAGATTAGCCTGGATAATGATGTTGTCCAGACATATTTATTCTGTCAGGTGAGGGAGCAATAGGGCCAAATAAATAAACTAAGCATGTCTTCTCATACTGGGTTGTAAAAAATGGGCATCTTTCCAAATACATTGCTCAACTCATTCTAATTGGCCTCATTGTTGATGAAAAATTAAATGGCCAGCCGGGCTATTAATGCTGACAGTTATGGATGGGATGCCATTGTACTTAATACAGCCTTTCACTTGTCCTTTTTATTTCCCGCGCAGTGTTTTGTCTGCCTGTGATGTATGCGCTCGCGGAGGGAAATCGCAGATACACAATAGAATTTCAGCCCACTGGCCGAGGGCCAGCTTTGGGGTGTCAGTATGGTAGCGTAATTGCCGGTGTGTTTTTTTGTTTTTTTTTCGCAGAAGCTGCCCTGTTGCACTGATCTGAATGTTGGCATGATTTTACCGCATTTTTCAGGTTATCAGAAAGCAGTGTTGGGTTTCTGTCTCTAGATTATTAAGGTTAGTGTTTGGGTCAGAGAGGCTGCTGCACTGCCATGTCTGGGGCTTTGTAGCTGTTCTGCACTGGTCTGCTCTTCCAGATGGAGACTTGAAGATGGAGGAAGCAGCAGAAATGAATCTGCCTGAAGGTCTGAAGGCCCTCATGCATAAATAACAGCCTCTTCCTACTTCTGCCCAAGGCAGGTGTTGACTCTTAAAGACAAGCGGAATACACAGCTGAAAATGTTTTTCCTTTTTAAGTATCTGTGCACTCTTTATGTATAATTTTCTGTCACAATACAATGATTTATACGTTTGACTGGCAAGCTCAGGGCATTTCAGTTTCTTGCTCCTTTTCCTTTATTGGTCAGCCACTTCAGGTTTGACTGATAACGTAGGAAATCTGCAAAGGTAAGGAGTTTACATTGCTTCGGCTGGACTTTTTTAAACTCATAAAGCAGATTCTGTGAAGGCTTTGACAGTCACTGAGCAGAGAAACCACAAAAGCTTAAGATTATAATGGAGACTTGCTACAGTATTTGTCATATGCACTTGCCGTTGCCACTGGAAATTCTGTTGTTGCTATTATTATTATTATTATTATTATTATTATTTTTTTTTTTTTTTTCATTCATTCATTTTTTGTAAGATGCTTAATCTATTCTTAATCTTAATCTATCGATTGCGGGGAGCGCGAAGCACACCCTAGACAGCACATCTGGGCATCCAGGGCCAACACTCGCACAACCATTCACACTCACTCTCACAGACAATTAGCCTACTCTGCATGTTTTGGACTGTAGGAGGAAACCAAAGTACCTGGAGGAAACCCACACAAGCACGGGGAGAACATGTAAACTGCACACAGAAACGCCCGAGCTAGGAATCGAACCTAGGCCTTCTTGCTGTGAGGTGGCCGGCCTAACCACTATGCCACCGTGATACCTATTATTATTATTATTATTATTATTATTTTTATTATTATTATTATTATTATTATTATTATTATTATTATTATTACCAACCACAGAACAAAAATTAAGTTAATTGCGCTTATAAAAATCTAAAGGGAATACGATTTCTCCCGTTGCTATGGGAACAGAGGTAGAATAAAGATGTTTCAGCGTTTGGTTGTTGCCAAGACTCGCTGACTTAGTTTTGTGTGTGTGTGTTTGTGTGTGTGTGTGTGTGTGTGTGTGTGTGTGTGTGTAAACAAATATGAAAATATGATTGATACAAGTAGTGCATGGACTGACATAATTTCTGTACATTTTCCATACACCAATTAAGCAATTTTTTGTTTGTTTGTTTGTTTGTTTGTTTGCCTGTTGCATGATAATTTAAAGTATTTAATGTGTTCACATATTTATGTTGCAGAGAACCCTCCTATGTTTGACACAATAGGTAGAG
This sequence comes from Plotosus lineatus, assembly GCA_024760905.1. NCBI lineage: Eukaryota > Metazoa > Chordata > Actinopteri > Siluriformes > Plotosidae > Plotosus > Plotosus lineatus. The sequence continues at coordinate 22,892,892 of CM045742.1, forward strand.
TTATGTCATAACATCTTCCCTTTAATCGCGTAATGAATGCGCTGCTTTTTTAATAAACCATTAGTCGAGTTGATGAAGAGTGATAAAGTGCTGGCTTTATTCAGAGATTGGCTCGGATTTGCCCAAAAAAATGAGCCAATGATACGCATGCCTTCTCAAGAGTCATGGAGCAGGTGAGTGCTCTGTCTGCCTTTCTGCAGCTTGAGAGGAACCTAATTGGATTGAGAAGGAGGCATGTTACAGGGTCCTCCACATGAAAGCCTGCCTGTCTGACTGCAGCGACTGCATGTACACCCCAGACACAGCTGATAGCGCTCACGCTCCCTTCCTTATTCTCTCAGCACACCCATTCTAATTGGTTGTCTGATTTATTTTCTATGCTCCGCAGTCGCAATGAATTGTTTTTGAAAGTCTTTTTTCATTTTATTCTAGGAGGAAGATTTTGTACAAAGCTTAATGTTGTAACTCAGTTTGAAATCTATATAGTGTTTTCGTGTCTCGTGAATGACCTGGAACGGGGTGTGTTTTGTTTGTTTATTTCTTCATTTCTGTGTGTATGCAATACATATGATCAGAAATACTCAGTGTGATGTCAGTGTGTAAGCTATAGGAGCCATTAAAATCAGCTTTCAAGTCTCGTCTGCACCTTTCTCTGAGAATTATGGCGAGTATGTGAAGGGTTTCTTGCGGCAATGGGAGTAATATTGTCTATTTATTTTTTAGGCCACAAGGAAACATCAGCAGCGTATACGCACAACAGAAACATGTCCAGGCATGATAACGTGTTTTGGCACTAGAAGGACGCACTTCTTATGTTCATCACCTGCACTGTTTTTATTAATCTGAGCTAAATGTCCATGACTACATGCTGTGAGGGACAATAAAGATTTTTTTTTCACCCATAAACTTCATTACAGAGACCTGTTAACATTTAGCATCGCCAAAAGACTGGAATAATTAATTAATATGTCATTGTTTATCAGTCAGGAACACAAATATCTAAATAGTGCAATCTTATGAATTGTGGGAATACAATGTACAATAAATTCATCATTCATTTTCTGAGCCATGTAATACTGATAATGGTCGATGGGAGGCTGACGCCCATCTCAGCCGACTCGGGGAACAGGCAAAGTACATACTGGACAGCTCACCAGGCCATTACAGGGCAGAAACACGCTGACAGCTATGCAGCCTACTGTGTGATGGTTCTTTTACATGCCTCTCATCACAGACAGTGAGAAACATGGCTGGCGTTTGATAACACAGTCAACTGCACTGGGGGACAGCAGTGACAACCTGGTGATAGTGGGGTTTGAACCCCCCGCCTTTAGATCCCTGCCACTAGTCCACCACTGCCCCTCTTTGTTTTATGAATATTTTAATTTATTCTAAAAACAAAAAAATGTCAAATAGTTTATGGAGTATAATACCTGCCATTTTCTTTGATTGAGTACAAACAGGAATTTCCAACTATTTGTTGAATGAAACGTAAACCACCACAACCCACAACATTTTGATGAAGTAGTGTGTGAACAGTAGAAGGAAGCAGTAGAGAGGCGTGCTTATGTCATAGGGGCATTTTGTGGTCTTCATGTATTGACTATCATAATGAAATGTAGTTGCTTTTTCTTTTTGTTTGTTTTCTTGACACGTTGTTGCTTTGACATGTTACGTCATACACAGTATAAGTGCTGCTGCCTGGATCCGTAATTTACAACAAATATCTGTACTAATAAATAATCTGTACTAAGATGAGCTCCCGTGTGGCACGTCAGCAGAATATAACTGATCAGGAAAAGGCATCTAATAATCAAGTTGCTTTAGGAAATTTTCATTAATTCTCCTTCTGCAATTGTACTTGCCAAGCCAAAAGAATATGGGTTTGAAGTATTCTGTCCCCCAAATAGATAACTGTGCCCAAATTTGGTTGCAATCGGTAGTTCCCTTCCTGAGATTTTTTTTTTTTTGCTTTTTTTCTTAATAAATTTTAGAGCGTACATCTGTCTGTCGCTCTGTCCTTCTGGCGTAAGTGTACACATGAGAACCCTGTGTTGTTCTTTGAAAATGTTATATCCTGAAAAAGGAAATTTTTTTTTTTTCTGCGAGAAAGTAATATAGAGACCAAGAGGTGTATAATACTTGGGTCACATGATGTGATGTCATCATTAATGACATAAAATAAATTGTTGATTTTCTGAATTACTTAAGCCTAATTAGGGTCACGGGGAGGCTAGCACCCATCAGAGCTGAGTCTGGGTGAGGGCAGAGTACACCCTAGACATCTTGCCAGATCAACGCAGGCAGTGTAGCCTACTTTATGAAAGCCACCAATGGTTCATTTATGGTTCTGGTCTCACCATAGACAGTGGCTGGCCTTTGATAACCCAAATAACTGCACTTGGGGGGACAGCAGTGACAACCCATTGACAGTGGAGCTTGAACCCTTAACTTTGGAATCAGTAACCCAGACCACCACTGCCTGACATGAAATAAATAAATAAATAATGATATTCCTGTGTTGCTGAAATGTTCTCTAAACCTACGGTTTCTAAATGGTGTATTTTACATGTTGAAATTTCTTCTTTTCCTTTCGGCTGTTCCCTTCAGAGGTCGCCACAGCGAATCATCTGCCTCCATCTTCATGGAAGTCATATTAATGGTTCTTTTACAGCCTCTCACCAGAGACAGTGAGAGACATGGCAGGCCTTTGTTGAGACTAAGATGCATATTTGGCTACCTCGTTTTTAGTCCCTTCTATAAGGTATTCAAATGAATTATTCTTGATATACATAGGATAGTTTTATGGGGTTTGCGAGTTCCCACCAAAAACTTGCAAAGTAGTGGAAATCATATGGGAGCTTCGTTTCTAGGTGGTGCCTTAATCGATATATTTATTATAAGTGGGTGTAACTTAAAACAATAGTATTAGGGTGGCGGAGAGGCTGACGCCTATCCCAGCTGACTCCGGGCAAGGGCAGAGTACGCCCTGGACAGGCCATCGCAGGGCGGAAATACGCTGACGGCTTTGCAGCTACTCTTGTCAAAAGTCAGCAATGGTTCTTTTACAGCCTCACACCATAGACAGTGAGAGACATGACCGGCCTTTGATAACCCAGTTAGCTGCACCGGGTGATTTTGACCATTATAGTGGTACGTCAATTTACGAAATTAATCCATTCCGGAAGTGATTTTGTAACCTGGGTTTTTTGTAAGCTGAACCGCATTTTACATATAAAATGTGTGATTTGTTTCAAGGCCCCCAATACTACCCCCTAAACCCTTTAAAAATTATAAAAGCATACCTTTTAAGGCCTCCTTCCTCTTCAATATCGTACCGTTGGTAGATGGGTTTGGCGATATCCTTTGCGATATCGCTCAACCGCATGCCTCAAGCCTGCTTCTTCTTTTTACTTGCACCGGGAATCACACATGCGTATGTGTGTGTGTGTGTGTGTGTGTGTGTGTGTGTGTGTGTGTGTGTGTGTGTGTTTGTGTGCGCGCATGTGTGTATGTGCGCGCGTGGGTTAACCATGTCTTCTTAGCAGAGTTATAATCTTACAAATGTTTATGCAAGGTTAAAAGGCTGAGCCAAAAAATAAAGTTGCAATGAGCACACTCAAAAAACTCATGAAACAAGCTGCTACTCAAGGGAGCTGCGTCATCCCTCCTAGCCAATGGGAGGCCACCGAGGCAGGATGTTGGGAGATAGCCAATGAAGGGAGCTGTGTCATCCCTCCTAGCCAATGGAAGGCCAGCGGGGTGGAATGTTGAGAGATAGCCAATGGGAGGGAGCTGCATCATCCCTCCTAGCCAACGGAAGGCTAGTGGGGCGGGATGTTGGGAGATAGTCAATGGGAGAGCATTGTTTGAATTTTTGAGATGGTGCTTTCGTAACGTGAACTTGTTTCGTATCCAGAGTCAAAAAACTTAGGAAAATGTTTTTCGTAACCTGGATTTTTCATTTGTTGGGACTATCGTAAGGTGAGGTTCCACTTTTGGTATTCAAAGACTATGAACTGGTATGGGTTCTGAGGTCATAGATCATACGTTAAGGTCAGATGGGATAATCCTAGAAAAATCTTGTTCAAATTGTGTAGGCTAAACACCTGCATGGATTCGGACTAAACTTTCACCAGCTACTCATTATAAAATGTCATTAACTGGTAAAGATTTTAAGGACTCAGGTCAATGATTAGGGTCACAGTTCAAACACACACCAAAAAGGTACGCAGGTGTATCAAGAGTACGCGGTTTCTTTTTCTCAATCCTAGATATATACAGTGATCTCTCGCTACTTCGTGCTTCAGTTTCTGCGGCTGCAGTGCATCTCGGGTTTTTCAAAAATATTCACTGAAAAGTTTAAAAATATGGAAAAAGTTAAGCAAAATGCCACAAAACGAGGCCAATTATGCAAAAAAAAAAAAAACAAACAAAAAACAAATCCAACAAATAAACAAAACAAAAAACCAACCCATACAACCACTTACATTTTTATGTGAGGTGCGCATCTGTGAGTGCGCGTGTGCGTCTGTATGTGTGTGTATTTATATTTTATTTACATCTTATGCATTATTTTTTAATGTTTAATTGTTATTATAAGCATTTATAGAATTTATGTATTTATTGATATTATATATACACATATACATGTACATATACGTCAGTCAGGGAGGGTCGATCCTATTTCGCAGAAATCAGTGGTCGCGGGGTGGGGGTGCGGCGGGGTGGATATCTCGGTCCCAATTAACTGCAGAAAGTGAGGGATTCTTGTACTTTGTACTTTTTTTGTGCACTTACTCACTCATTGCATCTTACTGCCAATATAGTGAAGTGCCATGATATGGGACACTGCCTAATGCGGGACATCTATTTTTTTTATGATGCTTAATTATGTGATTAAGTACTAGCCTAAAATTATGCTAATTTCCCCTAATAAATAACTGTTGACTTTATGGTATTGAAGCTCTCACTCATTCACTCATTTGCCAAACTCCTATCAGGATTGCGCCAAGGACGGAGCCCTTCTCAGTAGACTCTGGGGAAAGGCGGGATACATCCTGAACAGCTCGCCAAGAACACAACCGTTCACATTCACACCTGTAGGCAATTTGGAACATTCAGTTTGACTTTCTACTGCATGTCTTTGGACTGTGGGAGGAAACCGGAGTACCTTTAGGAAACCCATGCAAGCACCTGGAGAACATGCAAACTACACACAGAAACACCTGAGGTTGGGATTCAAACCCAGGACCTCCTTGCTGTGAGGTGGATGTGCAAATCACGATGTCACCATGCTGCTTGGTATTTTGAGAGCACACTGTCTGTCTGTCTGTCTTCCTTTCGGCTTTTTCCCTTTTACTCGGGAGTCGCCACAGCGAATCATCTGATTCGCACGTTTGATTTGGCAGAGGTTTTTTTTTTTTTTTTTCGTCGGATGCCCTTCCTGTCACAACCCTTTTAGCAACGGACAGAAACACGCTGACGACTTTGCAGCCTACTCTTTACGAAAGTCAGCAATGGTTCTTTTACATGCCTCGCACCATAGACAGTGAGAGACATGGCCCGCCTTTGATAACCCAGTTAGCTGCACTGTAATTCCAAAAAAAAAAAAAAAAAAAAAAAAAAGGAGAAAAGACTTGTTTTTGCTGATGTTCTAAGATTTTAGTTGTAATTAGAAGTTCTAATTTAATGGTTACAAGCGAACCTGACACTGATCTCAGACCGGTTTCTGACCACAACTGAGCAGAGCTGATAAGCCCTCCACTATAGCGAGAGAGCGTTTCTTCGATTTTATTTTTCGAGCTCCAGAAAGGCTTTGCTTATCGGCACGATCTCAGAGTGGCTTAAAGTTTTGTTCTGAGTGCAAGACTGAACTATTTGTTCCTCCATGCATCGGACGTTGTACACATCAGTTATTATTTGTCGACAGATTTATTGGTGTTCTGCCACCCCTGGATTATTATATTTTATTCCTTATTATGTAACTCAGTGAAATAATATCATGTTGTACAAACTTGAAGTGCTGCACCTTGGACTTTAATTATAGCTTCTAGTATCAGCTGTGTGCTCGTGGTATGAAAGGAACACAACTTCAAACACTGAACTGACAAGTTCACTTCTCCTTGAAGCCTTTTACATTGAATAAAATGAGCTAATTATGTGCCAATGGATTAACATCATATGGACAAATAGCCTTGCAGGTGTCGGTTTTCCATCAGAATTGTTGACCAGAGATTGATCATCATTCTGAGAGGGGGGTATGAAAATAAAAGTCATACATCCATGTACAAAAAAAATCCGGCTTTATTACATTTGGGGTGGGGGATGAAACCTGAGCAAATAGACTGATTGCAAACAGATGCAGGCATGCTGCTTATTTGTCTGTGCAGATTTGTTCACTGGTTGACTTAGTGGGTGTGAATGCAGCGGCGTAACAACACAGTGAAATAGACCCTCTGTTTTGGTATCAGTCAAGAAAAAACCGCCACAGCTGTTTAATGGTGAAATATGAGCTGTGTGTTTTAACGCGCAGATTGTACCAGGAACACATTATGGATGTTGATGTTGATGTACAGGGCAGCACAGGTGTGTAGAGGTTAGCACCTTCACCAGGCAGTAAGAAGGTCTTGGGTTTGAGTCCTTGGCGCAGGCATTTCTGTGTGGAGGTTGCATGATCTCCCCAGTCTAAACACATTCACATCAGGCTATGTGGATGTTCAAAGTTGCCCATGGGTGTGAATGTGAATGTGAATCTGTGTGTGTTCTGACTGTTCAGGGTATACCCCGTCTTCACCACGTGTCAGCTGAGATAGGATCCGGCCTCCCCATGACCCTAATTGCAGGGTTAAGTGGCTCAGTAAATGAATGATTGATGTTGATCTAAAGAGCACACCCCCCCCACCCCCCCTTCCCCGAAGAACACAGATGATAATAGAAAATCCTTTTCAGATATTGAGAGGTTAATTGATCGGTGGATTAAGGGTGTCTGGATTTTCTTCTTCTTCTTCTTCTCCTTTTGGCTGTTCCCTTTTTTCTCAGGGGTCGCCACAACGAATTATCTGCCTCCATCTTCATGGAAGTCACATTAATGATTCGCATGTTTGATTTGGCAGAGGTTTTTACGTCGGCTGCCCTTCCTGACACAACCCTTTAACCCCAGAAACACGCTGACGGCTTTGCAGCTACTCTTTACCAAAGTCAACCAAATGGTTATTTTACAGCCTCTCACCATAGACAGTGAGAGACATGGCCGGCGTTTGATAACCCGGTTAGCTGCACTGGGGGGACAGTGACAACCTTGTGGAGGGTGGGACTCGAACCCCCAACCTTAGGATCAGCGATCTAGCACCTTTTACCACCAGGCCAGCACTGACCTTTAAGGGTGTCTGGTTAAGAAGTAGAAAAGAAAATGGCTTCGAAACTGTAATAGGCCTCAGTGGCTCATTCTGAGGTTGTTGATCTGTATATTATGAGTGCTATTGCTGCATATCACACCACCAAGAAACAAGAGAGAGAGAGCGAGAGAGAGAGAGAGAGAGAGAGAGAGAAAAACTAATGGACTGAATCCAGCCAGTACGTTTTCTTGCCCAAAGTGCCAGTGCTTGGTCTAAATAGATGGCCAATTTGTAAATTGTCTGCCTGAGCATAAGCATCTTGGGCCACTTTAATTGGTCAATTTCCCACTTGTATTGAGTGCCCAGATTGATTTATTACCGATTTTACAAGGCTGTGGGGACCGGCGGGAACAGCTGTGCCAGACGACGGACGCACAGGCAATGTAGTGAAAACAATACGCTACTACACGTGGAGCATTGGACAGCAGTTTAGAGAAGAAACGAATTTAGAGGACGAGTAGGAAGGGGAGTAGAAAAAAAAAAAATCACAGACCAGAGCCGAAAGGAAAGCAGAAGAAGAGGGCAGACAGCTGGCAGTGGCGGTGTCTGGTGTTTGGCAGCTCTGGAGAAGGAGGATTTATCCCAGCAAACAGTGCATTGTGAGCCGAACCCCAGCCCTGATGGAGCTGACACTCTAACGGAGCATGCTTGATTGCTATATTGTCACAATCGCACAAGTCTGTCACTGATTGCAGGAGGAAGAGAGGGGAGAAAAAAGTCCAATGTGTTGGCTGTGTGCTATGTCGAGTGCTACGTCTATCAGAGTTTGATGGATTGCTATCAAATGTGACATCACCCATTTACCAGTGCTCCTCATGAATAATCAGTTTATATTCTAAATATAGCGCAATCCCATGAAGAAGGGAAAAAAGAGATAATGTGCTATCAGGAATAATTTGAAAGCTGACAGAATACCAAGAATATCATACATCTTGTGGTGTAGATCGTAAATTCTGGTATTAATAACAAACCGCATTGACACAGACGTCGTGAAAAATAGCTCACCCAAACGCCTTAGGCATAAATGCGCACACTTTTTGTCATAAGGTTCAGAGTTAAATGGTTTTATTTGATGATATCTCTCGCATTTGACACCTTTTTATCCATGACAGATCTTGCACATGCCTGGTCATGACAGCCAGAGAGATGCTGTAAAATTACTTTCTTAACCTCATACAAATGCCTGGATTTTTTTATTTCCCCTGGAGATATTTTTTTTATTCACTTCCTTTGCTTGTAGAGGTTTTTGTACATAGCAGTAATGTTCCAGTGAAGGACAGGTCCGCTGGTGTCACTGACATCTTTTACAACGAAGGGCCATGCACCTTGAGCTGAAGAAATTATGCATGCTGTTTTACCTAGAAAAGTTCGCAGACGACTGCGGATTATCGAGCACATGCACCAGCTGAGTTATTTGCTGCTTTATGGATGCTTTATTCGGTAGAAATGTTTTGTAGCTCGGGGAGCTTCTGTACGAGAGGGAAAGGAGAAAGCTGAGTGTGCCCTGTTGGTAAAGCAATTCTTGGAAAATATTTAGTGCTGGAGATTATAGACGCTACTTTTCTGCAGGCGTTTCTCTCAACATTTCCCTCCATGCAGACAGGAGAGAAAGAATGATCTGTTTTGCACAGTTCACCAGATATGGCTCAGGATTAAGATGAAAGAATTTTAGATTTCTGTCTGTCTGAACCCCCTCACACATACACACACACACACACACACACACACACACACACACACACACACACACACACACACACACAGTGATTACATCTTATATTTATGCAGTATCGTAAGATCTTCATGTGATCGATTTTTTTTTTTACATTTTAAAGAAAAAGCCACTATAGGAAAGTTTTATATTACATTGCATTACATAGTTTCTGGCAGACTGCCCAGTGTTTCTTCAGCAACTTTGTCAGTGCTTTATGTCCCTGTCCTCAAATCTATTGTACCTGATTACTTTATCTGAGCTGGGAGAATAATTTCACTGTAATAAGTATAACCGCCTCGCAGTCCTGTGGGGACAGGCCCGATGAAGAATAGTGCATTATGTAACATATGGCCTACTCTGACTGTCCACATTCTCCAGGAAAGCTTTAATCTTTACATCTGTCCTGCTGCCATGTGGACTCTTACTCTATCCCAGTCTTGAGGAAAAAATTTGCCAAAGTAAAACAGAGGATGGGTCGACTGAATCCGAGGGCTAAGG
>CM045742.1:22905000-22992500 GCA_024760905.1 Plotosus lineatus
TCATTCATCACCAGACTGTTAAACCGGGTAAAATGAAAATACGCTGAGGAAAATAGTCTGATGTTCATTCGTTTACAGAAATAATTAATCCTTCTTGGGTAACAGGGAAGATAGAGCCTATCTCATCCAATTCTGGGTGAAGGAATTGTAAACCCTGATTCCATTGAAGGACAACACACACATAACCATTCACACGCTCACTCAGACCTGGGGGAAATTTGTAACAGCCCGTTAGCCTCATAGCAAGAAACCAGACTAAACCTATGCAAGCATGGGGAGGACATGCAAACTCCATACAGAAACACCCTCACTGAGCCTGGGAATCAAACCCAGGACCTTCTTGCAGCAAAACATTCGTGCTTACCACAACCCCACCATGTCGCCCTTGGTCTGAGATTGAATTATATTTATTACTAGGATGTTTTCACAGAGATTTACATCTAAAAAAATTAAAGTCCTTTCTAATTTTGTCCTACTCAAGCTATTTCTTTCTTTTCAAGTGCACTATTATGGTGTTTTGCAACTGTTATGCCACCTCCATCAAAGCCATGTTATTATTTTATTATATTAGTATTTAGGGCGGCGCAGTGGTTAGCACGTCTGCCTTGTGGCAGAAAGGTCCTCAGTTCGATTTCCGGGCTTGTTCATTTCTGTATAAAGTTTGCATGTTTTTCCCCAGTGATTGCATGGGCTTCCTGAGGTGCTTCAGTTTCCTCCCACAATCCAAAAACATTCACAGTAGGCTAATTGGCTGTTCTAAATTGAACCTAGGTGTCAGAGTGAGTTTGAATGGTTTTGTGTGTGTGTGTTTGTGTGTTTGTTGGCCCTGCAATGGTCTGGCAGGCTGTTCATGGTGTGTCCTTCCATTGCCCAGAGTCAGCTGAGCTGGGTGCCAGTCTTCCTGTGACTCTAATTAGGATTAAGCAGCTAAGAAAATAAATGAATAATTATTGTTATTTATGTAATGTTATTCTTGTGAAACTGGTTGTACCATTTGTTAGTAACTATCACACCATATTGGTCATAAGCTATTGGATCTTCTTCTTCTTCTTCTTCTTCTTCTTCTTCTTCTTCTTCTTCTTCTTCTTCTTTTCCTTCCGGCCTTTTCCCTTTTCATTGGTCGCCACAGTGTATCATCTGATTCGCATGTTTGATTTGGCATAGGTTTTTACGTCGGATGTCCTTCCTGACACAACCCTTTAGCAAGAGCAGAAACGCGCTGACGGCTATACGGCTACTCTTGTCGAAAGTCAGCAATGGTTCTTTTACATGCCTCACACCATAGACAGTGAGAGACATGGACGGCCTTTGATAACCCAGTTAGCTGCACTGGGGGAACAGTGACAACCTTGTGGAGAGTGGGACGCAAACCCCCAATCTTAGAATCAGCGATCCAGCGCCCTTTACCACCAGGACACCACTGCCCTCTCATAGGCATGAATATAGGTTCAATATATCACCCTTCTTTGATTTTTTTCCATCTGGTGGAACCCTTAGAGAAAACTTTTTTTTTTTAATAAATGCCGTAAGTAGATCCATTTAAAAATGTAGAACCCTTTTTTGGGCAGATGCGTACATGTTGTTATTTAAAAAAAAAAAAAAAAAAAATTATATTTGGCTGAGCAGCTTTTTTTCATCATAAGTAAATAATGGCCAACTAGCTTGCTCAGGTTCACTAGAAAACTACTTAATAATAAGTACAACAAATTTCTTATTATTATTTTAGCCAATGAAGGAAAATAAGAAAAACACAACATAGTTAGTGAGTTACGTAAGTTGACTGAGAAAAATCTCAATATTATGACTTGGTCTTTGCAGGTGTTTAACCTCATTTTCTGGATGACCCATACAGATTACTGTAATTTCCTGCAATCATGCCTTTAAGGCTGCCATATTTCATTGTGTATGGGTGTCAGGAAAGGAATTTGTCAGTAGCGTCTAGACAGCTTCTATCAAAACAACAGTTATTGCTCATTGATAAAAACTTATGAGGCTGTCCAGTATACAGTATGAACTCCGTAATGAACTCTTGAACTTTAATGGAACAAGGCTAGAATTTACACTTTCATGCCATAACATTAAAAGGGCAGTGGTGGTCTAGTGGATAGGGTGTTGGATCGCTGATCCTAAGGATGGGGGTTCGAGTCCCCACAAGGTTGTCACTGTCCCCCCCCCCAGTGCAGCTAACTGGGTTATCAAAGGCAGACCATGTCTCTCACTGTCTATGGTGAGAGGCATGTAAAAGAACCATTGCTGACTTTCGTAAAAGAGTAGGCTGCAAGGCCATCAGCATGTTTCTGTCCCTTGTTAAAGGGTTGTGACAGGAAGGGCATCCGACGTAAAAAAAAAAAAAAACCCTATGCCAAATCAAATGTGTGAATCAGATGATTCGCTGTGGCGACTCCTGAGAAAGGGAAAAAGCCGAAAGGAAAAGAAGATGCCATAACATTAAAAAATGTTATGCACATTGGGAGGTGACGTGAATAATATTGATTATCTTTGTTAACAGTGCCACCTATCAGAGAGTTGCATATATTAGGCAGGAAGTGAACAGTCAGTTATCAAAGATGATGTGAGGTGTTGGGTGCAGGAAAAGTGAGCAAGAGTAAGAATCTGAGTGACTTTGAAATGGATCACATTATGATTTCTAAGCAACTGGGTCTATTCATCTCCAAAATGGAAGGTGTTGGGTGGTACATAGTGAGAAGTAAACACCTACCAAAAGGGTCCCAGAAAGTGAACTGGCAAGAGTCCCCAAGGTTCATTGATGAATGAGGGAAGTGAAGGCTAGAACATCTGATCTGATCCCACAGAGAAGCTACTGTAGCACAAATCCTTACGCTGTTAATGATGGATATAATAGAAAGGAGTTAGAGCACACACTGCATTGCAGCTTGCTGTGTATGGGGTTGTTTATAATGCAAATGTTGGACATACAGTTGATGAAAATGATTTACATGATAAATACATGAATATCACAAGTCCATAGTTACGCCAGTAATAATGATGTTTCCACCCATTCCTGTCAAAATCTTATGCAGTCTGAATAAGGTGAATGGCGTGCTTATAGGACTTATAGGACAGTACAAAGTCTACTATTCTCGACACACACGATCTTAACTATTAGTGACAGGAACAGTGCAATCATATTGCTCTATCTCAGGATACAACAAAACAAACATTCAGAGTGGATACTCTTCAAATCTAAATGAAAGACACTCCGTTTTTCACAGTCAATTGACCAGCAGTATTATCATCATCACACCTTAAAATGGATAAAATAAACTATAAACCATGATTTCTTTTTTTTCCTCCTCAGGCTTCCGTGTATTATCTACTAGAATTCCTTTACAAAGCATGGTTTACTTGTATTAAATACGTACTGAACGATAAGCTAAACAAGTGCTTTTCAAATTATGCCAGGGGGCGCGTATGACCCTGAGGAACATGCTTTTCTTGAATCGTGTATGAGAATTAAGTATAATTGCACCTCCACTCCACGAGTTGGCAGTGGCGCTCTCATTGTCGCGCTATGTGTAGCGGTTTTTCGCACGAGCAAACGATATGAAGTGCAGTTAACAACCCCTCAAGAAATAACACGGAAAATTTTCTAACAGGAACAAAGAGAAAGGTGGAGAGAGACGGAGACATTAAGACATAAATAATTTGAATGAGTTCAAATAAGGATGTATTTTTTTATTTCAGGCACATTGGTGCACTTTAAATCTTTTCTATTACAGATTTAAAAAACAATGTTAATGAAGTTTTTCTTTATTGTAAGTTGAACTATATGTCTTTCTTTTTTTGTTTTTAATGTTAATAAAGATACAATGTTTTGCAGAGATGTACTAAAAACAATTTTATAGACAAATAGTACTATTTATAGTCACTCGCGGGGCAGTGAAGGGGGTGGAATGTTTTTTCTTCCTGACGGGGGCGCCACAGAAAATAATTGAGAAGCACTGGGCTAAACAGACATAGCATTTATTTCTGCTTGGAGTGGACAGACCTCACCTGACCTGTCTCTGTCATGGTTATTATAACTGCTGAGCTGTAAAAATCATTTTCTTTTTTTTTTGTTTTTGTTTCCACAAAGTAAACAGTAAAACTCTTCTACGGAATTATAATAAATAGTGCTATTACACAGCTTTTATGCACCTGTTTGTGTATGCACTCAGGACTCACGGGTCTGACAAGATTTTAAAAATATAAATGATAAAAGTTTCATTAAAAACTTACTCTGCTTGTATTCCTATGCAATATGGACTAGCCGTCCATCCAGGAGAAGTTGGACTACTGGTCACGTTACGCGGAAACCGGCGCTAAGCATTGGCCTGATGAGCCCATCAGACTTACCTATTCAATATATATTTAAACAATGATTTACCTCAAGCCGGGCCAGTTATACTGTTGGACCTTTGATGGCTATAGCTTTACTCGAATTAAAACTCATTGGTAAAACATTTGATTGATGGGGCAGCACAGTGATGTAGTGGTTAGCATGTCTGACTCACAGCAAGAAGGCTTTGGGCTCGAGATCCAGGCTGAGTTAGGGCGTTTCTGGTTTTAATTTATATATCCTCCCCGTGCTTGCATGGGTTTCCTTAGGGTCGTCCGGTTTCCTCCTGCAGGAAGGACTGTATAGATTTTGCTGTTCCAAATTGTCCCAGCTGTGAGTGTAAATACTAGTAGTTGTGGTTGTATTCCGCTGTACTGGATTGGTGAGTTGTTCAGAGTGTACCTGCGATCCTACTTGGACTAAGCAGTTTGCCAAATAAATGAATAAATACTTCGATTGGAGCTTTTAAACACCATTACTAAAGCGGCGGACAAAGATATGCATGCGATTCATGCCATATGTCAAAACGGTGCCATTTCAAATGCTTCTTTTCTTTCTCTCTGTCTCTGGGGAATAGAGCTGATGTTTGAATGCCATTGTGATATGTTTAAAATGATGCAGAAACCACAGCTCACCTCACGTGCCTCTGCTGCTGCTTTCCATCCACAACAGATAAATCATTCTGCTCCTGTACTCCCTGCACCTCTGTTTGCTCTTTGCAAAAGCCAATCAATGTGGACTTACTTCATTTCATTGACCTGTGCAGACTGCCAACCGTCTGCACTGAGTCTCTCTCGTACTCTCCCCATCTCTCTCACACAGACAGCAGGGGAGGGTTTTGAGTTGCTTATTGTTCAGCCTGGAAGAATTAATGTGCTGTGAAATTAGCATTTTATCGGACTCCAGATACAGTAATGGAGGCAATTAGAGAGCTGGGGAGAACCCGGTGCTAGTGCCAAGGTAGAGATGTGGCTCCAGACAGAGATTCTTAGTCTGATTACACCTTCAATGTTTTGATAACATAGCTGCAGATCCTGTGACACTATAAAATGCTTTCAAATTAGTTTGCAATGGAAAAAGAAGCAACCGTAAACTGGGTAAAATATTTCCAATATGCACTTTAGCTCAGAATGCTATCAGGCTGTCGGTTGTATGCTAAATGAATGACAAATACCTTGTTTCTGAAAGCTTTTACAAGCTTAGAGGAAATTTATAAGCCCTTATTTTCAGTCTTTACTGTTTCTTGCCTTTCGAGGTTTTTTAGGACCCAGCTAAGCCGAACATTTCTGAGCTCTATTCTTTCTGACAGGCACCAAGCCTGAGCTCTGTTGTGCTTTTCCGCTTATCTTACAGCAACATTAGAAAGTTGATCTGCAGATTAAGAGCCAATGGCAAAAAATATCAATAGCATCAGATCCTCTGAAGCAGATACGCTCTCGTTTGCACTTCAAAAGAATCTTTGTGATAACAAGATGCCACTACAGTGCCAAGGGTTCAATTTTAGTCTTTCCAATTCAGGTTTGCACATATACAGCATTTTTAAGAATACTGAGCTGTCAAAGTATGGTGCATACCACATACTCATGCCAGCACAGCATGATTGGACTCTTGAACTTCCGTCCACTGTTTTTGCAGGCGTAGCTCTGCTGCAACATATACTTTTAGCCTCTATATACTTCGACAGTTATTTAGCCTCGAAATCCTTTGAGAGTTACCGTCAATACTCTGCATGCATTCCTTGGTGGGTTGGAGTATGGTCTCTCTATTCATTGTTCTCTTGCTTTCCTTTTATTGGACCTGGACACGAGGCTCATCAGAGCAGCGAGGATTTTGATGAACCAGAAGACTCTTACCGTCTTAACTGTGTACAGTGACTAAGAAACGAGTGCAGATAGGTTTGATGATACCTTTCCATATCATGACTTTGAGTGCTGGGTACACTTCCAACAGTACGGCTAGTGAGAACAGAAGTGCCTCTGGAACTTGGAGAGATCTGACACTTGCTGACTAGGCCCCTGTCCAGTCCACTTAGCCCTCTGGAGTACAGAGAGTCTATGTGAAAGCTGCACACAGCCTGTGAGCCTCACTTAGACAGATGGACTTGGATTAAGCTGGCGTTCTGTTTGTGTAGAAACTGAGCCACACTGTAAGATCCAGTCTAGAGGTTTTAAAGCCCATATTCACAATCACAGTCCAAAGGACTTTGTTTTTAGTACCACTTGAGACAGATGGGTAGACCCATACCAGAGTTTTTACTTCAATTTATTCTATAGACTTTAATGCCTGCACTAATATCCAGGTCTGGATGTGCGGCCCTTCAATTTTCCAACTTCACGGCTATTATTAGATTCTTTATCATAAAGGCATTGTTTATCATCCTGGGTTGTGCCTTTGGAGGCTGAAGGGGGGGTATAGGGGAGTATGTCTCTTTCTCATTTCTATTTCCATGCTTTACTTAGATAGCAGTTAAAACCTAGACGGTTCTTGCCTAGACTGCTCTCTTTGCCCCCATGTGGGCCCTACATGGGCATTCTGATGGCTGGCACTTGGAGATCTAAGGCTTTAATCCCCCTGCCTCTCTCTCCCTCTGCTTTTCTGAGTAAAGACAGCATGACTTCTGCAGCCCTCAGGATCGAGCACAATAAGAACATTATCCTAGCGAGTGCAGCGGGGTGGCAAGACTTACAGATAATGCCCCCTCTGCTCATTTAAAACTCCCTCACATGCAAGCACCAAGAGGGTGGCTGAGGACAGCAACGATGAACTCCAACCAAGAAGAAGTTATACAAGAAAATACCTCACATCTGCCGTATCTATACACCGCATACCCAGCTCAAAGATTAAAGTCCAGAGTTCTTCAAAATACATGTATTGATATACGTACTTTGATATATTCAGCTAGAAGCCTCTTTCCAGCAATAGTCTGATTATACTTACATTATGTTAGCATTATTGTCTATCATCATTTAGATGTTTACCTTCATTAATACTCTGACTCAGTGCTTTTTTCTCCGATAATACTTCTGACTTTATAACTGAGGGTTAATGAATAGCTGTATCCAAAGGTTGGGGGTTGAAGGTTTTGCATACGTTACATTACTTTTTTTGTGTTTTGCAATCCAAATAGGTACACTGCCAGTCCAATGGTCTGGACACATTAAATCGGCTGTATAGACTATATGTTGCGTAAATGTGTCATCATACATCAATGCCTCGTGTAAATAGGCGCAGTACATCTATGTATAATAATGACCTGATGGATGACGGTTGTGTGGTCATGACAAATCAGTCTAAACATATTCTCACTGAGCAACCTTATCCTGTGACGGAACATTTATTTTCTAATGCCAGTGAACTCTTCAAAGATGATTCTGCCCCATCCCCAGGGTAGGAGGGCACACTAAATGCCTATAAAGAATGAAAATAATGCAAAACATCATGGCCGTCACAGTCACCACTGAACACTTATGAAAGATTTTGGAGTGATCTTTCTTCTGATGCTCCTTTCAGTGCATGTCCAGTGGCTCGTAAGCTCTCAGCTACTCAACGCAACCGTTTTTGTTAGTACTTAAACTCACACACATTGCATGAAGAAGTTCTAATGACATGTTCAGAGAAAGCATCAGAAGGATGGTCGAAAAATTTGGGAGATGCACTCACGTACACATTCTGCACATTAAGTAAATCCTCACCACATGCTAGAGATATGCAGTTATCCTTGCTGGGTCTTAATGAGTTTTCCCATTTTTTTGTGGGGGCAACCCCCTGGATGCAAGATAAGTTGCCAAGACGAACCTATGGTTGTGAGGTCAGCTCTGCCTTTCGGATAAGGCACACATATCGCTGTGTTTAACAACAGGGCAAATGGGGTGTTTACCATATACTGTACTCAGAGGACTCAAACCAGAGGGAAATCCATCTTAATGAGCGTCAGATGTAAAGAAGATGTGTTGAAATGAACAAAATCATTTTTGGATATATTTTTCAACTTGGTCCTGTTCTGTCTGTCTGACAGTGAGGTGTGAACTACAGTGTTAATGAAGGATAATGAAGGGTATTGGTCAAAGTAAAATAATAACGATGTTCATTTATTCATTCACTTGCCAATATGCTTAATCCTCTTGGGTCATGGGGAGGCTGGAGCCTATCACAGCCAACTCTGGGCAAACCCAGACTACACCCTGAACAGCTAATTCGCCTGAAAAGTAGGAGAAATTTGGAATACCCAGTTAGCCTAGTGTGCATGTTTTTGGACTGTGGGAGGAAACCAGAGCAACCTGAAGGAAACACACAAAAGCACAGGAAGCACATGCAAACTACATACAGGAAGTCCCTTGCCGAACCTTGGACTTGAACCCAGGACTTTCTTGCTGTGAGGTAGATGTGCTAATCACTACTTCACTATGCAGGCAATGAAAATATTAACTACATCCAAATTCTTATTTTTTAAATAGAATTTTTAAAGGTTGATAGTGATGAAGCAGTAGCCTTTGTGTTTTATCATCCGTTATCAGTTCATTTTCACTAAATACAAAGGTTTTCCAGCAAAGTCACTCCAGGCCACGGACTTAGAAGCTCTTATCTTACCTTTTTTATATCTTGTTTTAATTCTATCCATTTCACATAATGATCCACTTGTGTCCATTTGCAATTAAAAGGCCATGTGACCAGTGTCAATGATGCAGTGATCTTCGCGGAGACGGTGGAGGTCCTGACGGCGACTCTCTGTTCGCTGGGTGAGGAGGCGGAACCACTTGGTTTGCGAATCTCCTGGATCAAAACCAAGATCCAGGCTTTCGGCGACCCCTTGGATGCTGCTGTTGACTCGATCGCTGTGGGTCGTGAAAGAGTAGAGATTGTGGAGTCTTTCACTTACCTTGGCAGCGTGGTCCATCGTTCCACTGATTGCAGGGCCGAGATCAATCGTCGACTTGGCCTAGACTACGGGGCGATGAACTCGCTGGACAGGACTGTGTGGCAGTCGAGGTATCTGAGCAGGCGGATGAAAGCCCGAGTCTTTCCCTCCCTTGTTCTCCCTGTCTCACTCTACTCGAGTGAGACATGAACGCTCACGGTTGAGTTTGGACGACGACTGGACTCCTTCGTTACGACTTCCCTTCGCCGCATCTTCGGATACCGCTGGCGGGACTTTGTAACCAACCGAAAGGTGCTCGGGGATGCGGGTATGGTAAGAGTAACCTGCTTGATCCACGACCGTCAGCTGCGCTACTACGGACACTTGGCGCGTTTCACACCTTCGGACCCAGCACACCGGATCCTCTCCGTTCGGAGCTGGAGCCTATCGCGGGGACGGCTGCGTGCGATGTGGTTGTCGCAGCTGAGGGCTGCCCTTCCGGGGGATATGGGCCCTACGCAGGCCTGGTCGATCGCCAGGAGACGGCCGGATGAGTGGATGCGGCTGGTGGAGGCAGCGAAGTGCCGTCCCGGCGCATGCCCTCATACCTGACCTGACCTGACCTGACCAGTGTAACAATCTTGCAGGAGTGATAACTTGGCAGTGCAACAACGATTCATAAAAAGTAAAGAAAAAAACTCAACTCTTACAAAATTGAAGAAGGCATATGATTCCAAGAGAGATAACCCCTCCCCCCACTCTCTCTCACCTTCCCCCTCCACACACAGACTACATCCAACATGTTTGAAGTTACTAAAAACTTACTGATTCTTTTCACTGTTTACCCGTCACTTTGTTGATGGCAGTGGTGGTCTAGTGGTATTGGGCACTGGATCGCTGATCCTAAGGTTGAGGGTTCAAGTCCCACTCTCCACGGGATTGTTACTGTCCCCCCCCAGTGCAGCTAACTGGGTTATCAAAGGCCGGCCATGTCTCTCACTGTCTATGGTGAGAGGTTCATGTAAAAGAACCATTGCTGACTTTCGTAAAGAGTAGCTGCAAAGCCGTCAGCGTGTTTCTGTCCCTTGCTAAAGGGTTGTGTCAGGAAGGACATCCGACGTAAAAACTTATACCAAATCAAATGTTTGTTGACGGTCACCATGTAGTTTTATTATAGTTATGCAGTGTCACCTGCATACTGTTTATATGCTTCATATCATCTCTCGTGGTGATGGGGTCATTGACACTCATCTGCAGGAATAAGCAAACGGTTTCAGAAAGATTTATTTTATGATTATTTAATTTACCCGGTATGTAAATGGGTAGCTAATAAACAATGAACAGTGTCACAGCTTTACAAAAAAATATAAACTCCAAATATACTAGTATATTTTATTTAACCATAATTAATACAGAAATCCTTCGCTACTTTGTGCTTCAATTCAAGCGGCTTCAGTGCATCACGTTTTTTTTTTTTTTTAAATATTCATCGAATTAAAAAATAAAGAAATTAAGGAAGAATAGGGGAAAAAAAAATAAGGAAAACGCCACAAAAACAAGGCCAATTATGCAAAAAAAAAAAAAAAAAACCCAAACAAACACAAAACAAAAAACAACCCAAAACCTCCCATCAAAACTACTTACATTTTTGTGAGGTGTGCATCTGCATCTGTATGTGTGTGTATTTATATTTTATTTACATCTTATGCATTATTTTTGAATGTTTAGTTTAAATATTTATTATAAGCATTTATAGCACTGAATATGTATTTATTGATATTATATACACATACATGTACGTATATGTCAGTCGTACGTATATGTCAATTCTCGGATCTCAGTCCCAATTAAAGTGATTTTGTGGAAGGTGGAGTTTTTTGTGGAAGGACAAGTGACCGGAGTCTGGGGCAGTGGTGGTCTAGTGGTATAGGGCGCTGGATCGCTGATCCAAAGGTTGGGGGTTCGAGTCCCACTCTCCACAAGGTTGTCACTGTCCCCCCCAGTGCGGCTAACTGGGTTATCAAAGGCGGGCCATGTCTCTCACTGTCTATGGTGTGAGGCATGTAAAAGAACCATTGCTGACTTTCGTAAAGAGTAGGCTGCAAAGTCGTCAGCGTGTTTCTGTCCCTCGCTAGAAGGGCTGTGACAGGAAGGGCATCCGACGTAAAAACCTCTGCCAAATCAAACATGCGAATCAGATGATTCGCTGTGGCGACTCCCGAGTGAAAGGGAAAAAGCCGAAAGGAAGACAGACAGTCCCAATTAAAGTGAGGGATCCCTGTATATTAATTTGCAATATGCACATACCACACAGGCACAGAAGAGTGTGATGGTTATGTATCCATATGCTTCTGGCCCTCAAATGTATTGGTTTGTTG
This sequence comes from Plotosus lineatus, assembly GCA_024760905.1. NCBI lineage: Eukaryota > Metazoa > Chordata > Actinopteri > Siluriformes > Plotosidae > Plotosus > Plotosus lineatus. The sequence goes on from CM045742.1 coordinate 22,916,573, forward strand.
TAATGCCTACTATAGGTTAGATGATGATAAGAGAAAGCATACATTTCTATAAGTGAAACAGTGGCGTAAGCATGTCTTTATACTTCTTCCCAACCAGTGCACTATTAACGCACATTTTATATGCAGAGCAGGCACGAGCTTATCACTCAATTACCCAAAAGTGCAGCTCTGGCAGTGGAGATAATAATACGAATAAGCCTTGACCAGAGTGGATCTCTGGAGTGTGAGTATATGTGTGTGTGTGTGTGTGTGTGTGTGTGTGTGTGTGTGTGTGTGTGTGTGTGTGTGTGTGTGTGTGTGTGTGTTAGTGCTAATGACACCCAGCTGAAGTAGTTCCCTCTCTATCAGGGAGCACAAGTAAAAAGTGTCAGAGTGAAAATGTTCAGAGTAATCCATCTCTCACAGAACATCAGCCCAGAACGAGAATGGAGCAGAGCCGGGTCAGCATTAATTACACATTCTACTATGAGAAGGATTGAAACTAAGTGGTCACCATGATTTTTTTTAACCACAAATATGTATTCTGCGCTATGACCTTTAATAGATCGAGGGCGAGCGAGTGGCTGGACTCTGAGAGAGCAGACCGGTCAAGATATAAGCACTGCAGGGTTAAAAGACTGTTTCTTTGGTGCTGTTTATTCAGATATCACCCCTTGAACCCAATGCAGAGATCATATTTCTCTTATAAAATATTGACCTTTCACATCTGATACTTTACTGTTAAATACAGAAATTCTCTTCATGTATCCTCCCATCACATTTAGGAATGAAAATAAGCACAACCGGGCGTATAAAGTGCTGAAATTATAATAAGTAAATATTACTAAACTGTTTGTAGAACTATGCAACACAATCATTAAAGTGATTTTTATATATATATATATATATATATATATATATATATATATATATATATATATATATATATATATATATATCTGGTGTTTGATCTTAATGTTCATTCATCCATTTATTTTCTAAGCCACTTGATCCTAATAAGTGTCGAGGACGAGGGAGTGCTGGCACTTAGGGGGTGCCGGCACTCAGCCGACTCTGGACGAGGGCGTGGGGCATCCTGGACAGCTCACCGTGCCATTGCAGAGCCAACACACATACAACCATTCACACTCATTCTCACACCTTGGGGCAATTTGGAACCACCAATCAGCCTACTATGCATATTTTTAGATTATGAGAGGACCGCAGAGTACCTGGAGGAAACCCACACAAGCACGGAGCGAACATGCAAGTTCCATACAGAAACACCCCGATGTGTGCATAAGTTAAACAAAATAATTCGGATAGTTTTGGCACAAAGCACACCATTCTAAAGAAACAAAGGAAATGATCACAGGTTCGAAGCATTTTAGAAGCCTCTGGAAGTGCCCCTGCAGAGACTATTTCTCATTCAATCACTTATTTTACAAACCATCTAATCCCATCAGGCTGCGACATCAGCTGTATACCCCACCCTCGGCCAAAGTTTATTGAGATGGGTGTCAGCCTCCCCGTGACCCAAATTAGGATTAAGAGGTCCAGAAGATGAATGAATGAATAATCCCATAAGGGTTGCAAGAAGTTCGGCACCCATCTCAACCGACACTGGATGAAGGTGGGATACACCTTGAACAGTTCGCCAGACTGTCACAGGGACAGCACACACACACACACACACACACACACACACACACACACACACACACACACACACACACACACACACAACTATTGCCCTCACATGCACACCTCGGGGCAATTTGGACCTGATATTATAAGGGAATCACTGTCAACTGTAAGGCAGAAAGCAGCATTATGACGAATGTAAACAGTAGCGTGAACGTTAAACATTTGTAGAATTATGCAGTAAAACTGTCCATGATCGTTATCTTACAAACCTCACATATTGCAAAGGTAAAATCCTTTCGGCTTTTTGCACCCGAGCCATAGTAGCTCATCAGGCCGGTGCTTATCCCCGGTTTCCATAGCGTGACGTGACTAGGAGTTCAACTCCTCCTGGATGGGATGCTGGTCCAGTGCAGGTTACCTTCCCAGTATATTTTACTGGTACCCATTTATACTGCTGGGTGAGGCACATTTGTGGCTTGAGACCTTGCCCGGGGTTCTTAGAAACCACACAGTGGGGGAAGGGGTGGGGGGTATAGCTGGGATTTGAACAAAGAACCTCCCGATCATGAGCACTACGCCACCGGCCCCACACAACATATTGGAAAGGGACATATTTATTGCCTGAGCCATACTATCCTTCAGCTGAATGGACAGACAATCCAACATTGTGCCCCAGTAGTCCACATGATTTTCTCTGTGTTCCTAAGCCCAATTCTTGTAGTTGATCTCCTGAAGCCATTTATGTCGCCTGTTTATGTCTGATAGAGTGGGATTTCTGTTAAATGTCAAGTCTAATTCCTGTTTAAATCCATTTGTGCAGACAACAACGACAAAAGACATAACCATCCAGCACAACTTCAAACTAGATCCAATATGATACCTCATCTCTGATCGTTATCGCCAGCACTGTTTGTTTTACCTACCAGAGGGTGTGGAATGTTCCGTGGGTCAAAACTATGACATCACGCCAGCATTATTGATTACCGCCGATGAAATATATTGTATGCATTAAAACAGTCATGGTGTATAGTACAGCAATTAACGCGGTGACGTCCCCACCCCTCTTTTTTAATGCAATGTCGTCTACTGTCTGTGTCTGACATGGTGATAGGTGCTTCTCTTCTAACATTGTATCATAATTTAATTCCTTCTTTTGGATATTCTTTAATCTCTTATCTTATTAATCTTTTAAAAAAAAAAAAAGCTGTATTTTTTGCCTGGGGCGGCAGAAGTGGAATTTGTGTTTAGTGGATTCCAGCTCCCTGATGAGAAGTGCTAAATGAGTTTGGAGGCTGCCTGAATGCTCTATAATTGTGATGAGGCTCCTCACCTCGGAACAATTAGAGATGCAGCCGCTCTGTAGAGACCTGTGGCCGATCGGGAGAGATCTTTAGAGCATGGGAGATCACAGAGATACTGTGGCTTTTTTTTTTTTTTTTTTCTCTTTTTTTATTTTCCTTTCTTGTGATGACCACTCCTTTTTTATATCACACGTTTTATTCTCCACATTTTCTCCTGCTTGACTGCCTAGCAGCTGTGTAGGTTGGATAACACAAGGTCAACACCGCATTCGCTGCTTAGATCAATCTGTTACCCCCCCCCCCCCCCCGTCAAAGTGTAGGATGAGGGGTTTGTAAGGGCTGCCAACTTCACTTTTTGACTCCACACACCACTCTGCAGTTTCTAAGGACGCTTCCTAAGTTTCTGGACAGATAGCTGAGTCACAGCTTCACCTCCGGACTCATCCGGCCATCTGTGACAGGATCAAATAACAAATTGGGTTTCTAATTATATATAACGCGTATTGCTCATTTTATTCACAATTAAGGTCAACATATCATGCAATTGTAAGTATAATGTAATATCTGATTGTACATTAGGCTATATACAAATGGTATGTACAGACAAGAACAATAAATGGCGAGGCATTGGCAGTGGAGGAGCTGTGCTGTGATAATGTGTGAGGAGGGGAAAGATGGAGGCATAAGTGGCAGATATAAAAGAAGCATGTCTGGCCCTAAGCCAGAGGTCACATGGGGCATAGGAGAGTAATAAGCCATTCAGAGGGTCAATATATGTGAATGCAAATATTTATATAAGCCATTAAAACACCCACTCAAATGGTGCCCACTCTATTCAAATTAAGCCGCAAAGCAGTTCGTTTCCTAGAGGCAGGACTGGAGAAGGAAACAGGAAGGCGTATGTGTATGGATGTAGAAGGAAGGAGACGGGGGCAAGGTGAATGTGAGTCACTGGCTTTTTGGCATGACAATATATAGTAGTGTAGAAAGCACTTTTTTTTTTTATTTTGGATGCAGATCTTTTTTAGAATTTTATCCCCTCGATGAAAAGGCAGAGGAATTTCACACTGTCACAGCCATTTGCAGAAGGACAGAGATGGATAGAGAAAATAAACACAGAAAATATGTTGAGTCACAATATATATATATTGCATCAATATTGCACCTATATTTCTTCCTATATGTTTGTTCTCAATAAAATTAAAGATTATTAAGCTTGTTAAAAGTTTTTTCCACAAATTATTGTTCGTTGTTTTTCTTATTTGATAACTGATAAATGTGGGGCAGTGGTGGTATAGTGGTATCGGGCGCTGGATCGCTGATCCAAAGGTTGGGGGTTCGAGTCCCACTCTCGACAAGGTTGCCACTGCCCCCCCTCCCCCCAGTGCAGCTAACTGGGTTATCAAAGGCCGGCTTTGTCTCTCACTGTCTATGGTGTGAGGCATGTAAATAAACCATTGCTGACTTTCGACAAGACTAGCTGCAAAGCCGTTGGCGTGTTTCCGCCCTGCGATGGCCTGGCGAGCTGTCCAGGGTGTACTCTGCCCTCTCCCAAAGTTGGATGGGATGGGCGCCAGCCTCCCCAAGACCCTAATTAGGATAAAGCAGTTACAGAAAATGAAATGAAATGAAACTGCTAAATGTTTTAAGGTATAGAATCAATATAATTGGTCAGTGAAAAATAAAAAAAATGGCACTCATGACAGGAAGTACTCATAAACTGATTGACTGCAATCTCATTATAGGTAATTTTAAATATGCAAATTAGAGTAAGATCACAAAATAATGGCATTTACCTTGAGTTGCCCAGATCATTATCATCATCATCATCATCTTCAGCATCATCATCATCATCATCATCATCATCATCATCATCATCTTTTTCTTCTTCTTCTTCTTCTTCTGTTTAATCTGGGTGTCGGGTTGCAGGGGCAGCAACCTAAGCAGTGAAGTCCAGATGTGCTTGTCCCCAGCCACTTCATCCAACTGTTCTGGGAGGACACCTAGGCGTTTCCAGACCAGCTGAGCGATCTAGTCCCACTAGCATGTTCTGGGTCAACCACAGAGACGCTTTCCAATTGTACATGCCCGAAACACTATACACCAGGGAGGTGTCCACAAGGCTTTCTAACCAGCCGCCCAAGTCACCTCAACTGGCTCCTCCCAATGCAGAGAAGCAGCGTTTCTACTCTGAGTTCCTCCCAGATGCCTGATATTCTCACCCTATCTCTAAGGGAGAGCCCCAGCCCCACCACCGTGTGAAGGAAGCTCATTTCAGGTGCTTGTATCCTCGACCATGTCTTTTGATCACTAGCCAAAGCTTGTGACCATAGGTGAGGTTGGGAACCTAGATCGACTGGTAAACTGCAAGCTTTGCCTTGGGACTCAGTTCCCTCATCACCACGATAGCCCAGATCATTACTGTAACCGCTTAATCCTAATTAGGGTTGCGGGGAGGCCGGGCCATCGGAGGGCGGAAATATGCTGACGGCTTTACAGCCTACTCTTGATGAAAGTCAGCAATGGTTCTTTTACATGAACCTCACACCATAGACAGTGAGAGACATGGCCGGCCTTTGATAACCCAGTTAGCTGCACTGGGGGGACAGTGACAACCTGGGGTGAGTGGAGCTTGAACCCCCAACCTTAGGATCAGTGATCCAGCACCTTCACCACAAGGCCACCGCTGCCCTGTCCCAGATCAGTAAAATAAAATAAATAAAAGAAACACCATAATGAATTGTTTTGTTATAGATGTATATGAACCTGTATGCCCCAAAGACAGTCGGGTCAGATATTTTTACAAATAAAAACACACACAAGTGTCATCCAAAGAGTAGGACTTCAGTTGCTGTTCGAGTACTGTTGTAAATTTGACAACAGGTTACATCATATAAGAGTGTTGCTGTGTTGCCTTTCAAGTGCATGGCAACAATGAAGCTGCACTCACTAAATATGTTGGTACTTAAAAGTACAAGGAATTTTGTAGGAGGGGAAATTTAACTACAGTACTCAGAACGAAACAGCAATTCAGTTCAAACAAGTAGAAGAGCCATGTATCTGGCATTATTATTACCATTGATAAAGGCACTGCAAGAAATAAGTGTTCCATTACATTTGTGTATGTACCATATGTTCATCAGTTCATTTTCTGTAACAACTTAATCCTAATTAGGGTCACGGGGAGGCTGGCGCCCATCCCAGCCAACTCCAGGCGAGGGAAAAGTACACCCTGGACACCTCACCAGGCCATCGCAGGGTGGAAACACGCTAACTGTTTTGCAGCCTACTTTTATCGAAAGTCAGCAATGGTTCTTTTACATGAACCTCACCATAGGCAGTGAGAGACATGGCCGGTCTTTGATAACCCAGTTAGCTGCAATGTGAGGGGGGGCAGTGAGAGACATGGCCGGCCTTTGATAACCCAGTTAGCTGCAATGTGAGGGGGGGCAGTGAGAGACATGGCCGGCCTTTGATAACCCAGTTAGCTGCACTGTGAGGGGGACAGTGAGAGACATGGCCGGCCTTTGATAACCCAGTTAGCTGCACTGTAAGGGGGACAGTGAGAGACATGGCCGGCCTTTGATAACCCAGTTAGCTGCAATGTGAGGGGGACAGTGAGAGACATGGCCGGCCTTTGATAACCCAGTTAGCTGCAATGTGAGGGGGACAGTGAGAGACATGGCCGGCCTTTGATAACCCAGTTTGCAGCACTGTGAGGGGGACAGTGAGAGACATGGCCGGCCTTTGATAACCCAGTTAGCTGCAATGTGAGGGGGACAGTGAGAGACATGGCCGGCCTTTGATAACCCAGTTAGCTGCAATGTGAGGGGGACAGTGAGAGACATGGCCGGCCTTTGATAACCCAGTTTGCAGCACTGTGAGGGGGACAGTGAGAGACATGGCCGGCCTTTGATAACCCAGTTAGCAGCACTGTGAGGGGGACAGTGAGAGACATGGCCGGCCTTTGATAACCCAGTTAGCAGCACTGTGCGGGGGACAGTGAGAGACATGGCCGGCCTTTGATAACCCAGTTAGCAGCACTGTGAGGGGGACAGTGAGAGACATGGCCGGCCTTTGATAACCCAGTTAGCTGCACTGGGGGGGGACAGTGACAACCTTGTGGAGAGTGGGACTCGAACCCCCAACCTTAGGATAAGTGATCCAGTGCCCTTTACCACTAGGCCACCACTGCACATCTGTGCCATATGTTGTGCCTGTCATTTTTTTTAATACTTTTTAAATTGGCCTCACGGATTGGTTGTAATGTTATCTTTGCTATAGTAACAACTCGTTTGCTGGAGCTTGCATGGTGAGACTGAGACCGCATATAATCGAACCCTGATTTCACACATTACAGTCAGACAAGTTACACATCATTCCTAGTTTGTCTGTTCTGGCAGCGAGCCATGTGGAGAAAGTGTTACTGTTGTCAGTTGCAGGTGTGGACTGTCTGTCCGGTACTCGAAGTTCTGATGTGAGAAGGTAGAACCCTACAGCCTACTGCACACAGTCTACTTTAGAATATGATTTACTTTTGTGCTCTAAAACTTTACCAAAGTAAAAAAAAAAAAAAAGTGGAGATTTCTCACCAGGTTTTTGTTCTGTATGTATAATATGTTACAATGCATGTATGTTACATGTATAAGCCTTGTTTGTGGCTTAACGCCGCATTAACCTGGGGTCAATCTGGAAAAGTCAGTTTGCCCATCTAGTGCATGTCTCTCGACCCTGGGAAGAAACCAGAATCCATGGAGGAAACCCTTGCAAGCACGAGACGAACCATGCAAACTCCACACGGAAACGCCCAAGCCAAGGCATCGAACCCAGGACCCAGGACATGCTGAGGGCGTTTCATGCTGAGCTTTATTCAAATTCGTTTGGACTGGGATTTTGTTGAATTTCTAGGATTTGAGAATCAGTGTCCGTGACAAAACGTGTATGATCTATATCCATTAGTTATTTACACAAATGATGTGTGAGACTTGACCTCGCTAACTTTCCTTTGTATCTATCAGTGTTCTATCATCAGATTTGAAATATGTTTCTTCTGCTAACTTATGGGCAGAATTAATCAGTTCTTGTAGTGGTTTGAGGCATGAAAAAAATGAGTGAGTCAGTGTGGAACCAATCACATTTGATTCACGTATCGTCTCATCTCTGTGTGCTGGATCAGGCTGTCCTGAGGTACGTACTGTATCAGCGGCTGTCTGATTTTAATTGAAATAAGGACATGCATTTTATGGCAGCTACTGTCTAAGATAGACTTGGAGTGGAAGGGAGAGGTTTGATGTCATGCCATAGTTCGCTTATGTGCGAGTGCCGACTGCAGCATCGAGGTTTCAGGCTTTATTAAATTAAATTTAATGTGGACCCTGAAAGGCTATTATCACATCCCTTTCTGTTCTGTTAGTGTTTGTATACTACTGCATCTCTCTCTCTCTCTCTCTCTCTCTCTCTCTCTCTCTCTCTCTCTCTCTCTCTCTCTCTCTCTGTGTGTCTCTCTATCTCTCTAACTTACTTGATGTTCATTATATCATCATCTGGCAGCCATATCCCTTTCCTGGCACCCACTGGAGCATGTGAGAGCAAAAGAGAGAGAGAGGGTTAGAGCGCAGATGCTGCATCCGTGAAATGACAGCCATTAACTAATCAACTGCAGTTTATGTAATTGTTGAACATCTTTCGAAGCAAATTGTGTACATGGATTATTAACTGCATAAAAGCAAACATTTCCCCTTCCCTTTTTTTTTTTCCCACTCTCTTTCTCTCATGCATAGAGACACACACATATGTTTGTGTACTGCGTGGAGTCCTTTTTCAGCAGCAATGATAGCTTGAACATAGTCTAGAGCTCAACAAAACACCTTTTATGAATATGATTACTCCATCAGTGGATGTAGGCCTACGTAGGTTGAATAGGCTAAATTATAGTATATAAATGGTGCTTTTTTTTCACTGTTGTACTGCTTTCTTTACCATTAAATAACAGGATTCGTTTTCGCTAGAATTCGCTCACTCTCACCTCACATACTCCGTAAAGACGCAACAGAGCAGAATGGATGGATGAGAAAAAGCACATGATCAAGCATACTCGGTAGCGGTGCTCTCTTGTCGGAGCTGTATAATATTAAAACGAATTAATTACTACTCCTTCCACGATCCGTATGTTAGGTTTTCAGTCCAGCCATGAAAGCCAGTGGATATATACATGTTGAAAAGAGAGGGGTTTTTCTCTTGGAAGCATTCAGACTGTCTGATGTCACATGATGTTAGATCAGTTCCTGCTTAAAGCCTTTAGTGGTCATCAGGGAGGATTAAGTGTAGCAGTGCAGAGCTCTCTGATTCCCTACGTGCTCCCGCAACCCATCATCCCTACTCTCTCTCGACTCAGGCAGAATATAGACACTATAGATTACTGTGCACAGCTAATGTACTACATGTAAAATAGATCTAATCACAATTTAAGCTACAGAGCTGCATTTAGCCATACATAAGCATTCACACACACACACACACACACACACACACACACACACACACACACACCATCAGACTGGCTCGTGAGAGTCGAAATACTCCAGTTCATTTAAAGCTGCACACAGGGACCAGTGGGTAATAACTGTTCCTTATGTTGTGCCATGAATCTTATTTATTGAGCATAAACTGCTTTTTCAAACCACAGTTTACAGCCTCCATTTAAATATCATCTATTTTATGTGGAGCTGGCACCTCATATTCCCTCTGGTGATGTTTAAAAAAGCACCTCAGGATACCAGAGCCCCATCACTATGAACATATCTTTAGAGCTTCTGAACTCAGCTCATTTGAAGTGAAGACCTCCGGGTCTGCCACCGGCCTCGTGGTTGTCTAATATGAGTTGCACCTCACTTTTTTTGTTGAACTCCATTTGTCCTCATGAGGCGTTATTTTAAAAATTATGGATTGCACTTGAGAGCGGCTCTGCTGACATCAGTGACATGCAGTCTATGATGGCAGGGAAAGAGAGTGAGAGCAGTCCTCCCATGCCTCAGATTAATCCATGCTGTATGACACTTTAGGAGTGCCAATGTCAACACTCCGTGTGTTTGTGTGTGGTGATACTGGCACTGTTTTATCCCTGTAGAGATGTAAGAAGAATTGTTGGCTTTTTTTCGACATCCCTCCTCCATCTTTAGGCCTCTCTACCTCTCCTCTATTTCTCCTGGTGTCTCCCCTCACTGCTTTAGTTGGTCCGTTGTGATGTGAGGCTATGATTTGTTTCTCTGTTTAGTGTTTTTTTTTTTTTTTTTTCTATGCCAGTAGTGCTCCACTGACCTACTTCATCTTAATCCCTTGATGTGACTTTAATAGACTGTATGCAAGGGGAGGGGAAGAAGGGTGTCTCTGAGTGCAAGGGGACGAAAGGAGCGATTGAAAGATCGAGACACTGTACAAGGAGGAAAAATGAAATGAAATGGGGGGGGAGAGAGAGAGAGAGAGAGAGAGAGAGAAAGAGATTTCCTGGTAATGCTTTGGCCAGCAGATGAATTTGATGCCGTTATGTAATCGCCATCCCTTATAATCACATCATCTCCTTTGTCAGGAGCTGAAAATAGAGGGATTATGGAGTAACTCACTAGATTGCAAATGATCAATCATGTTTACTTGCTACTTATACTTGAACGCAAATATTTTTCAACTTTTAATTCATTCATTCATCCATTCATTTTCTGAACCGCTTAATCTTATTTAGGGTTGCGGGGAGGCTGGCGCCCATCACAGCCGACTCTGGACGAATACACCCTGGACTGCTCACCAAGCCATCACAGGACAACTTTTCAATTCAGTTGACTTATTTCCATTTAGTTCTTGTTCTGATAAAGCTCATTGTGTCATGGTTTAACGGTTAGAAACTGCCCCTCCCCGACCTCCCCCAAGTGTGGATGTCCACCAGTGCTTCTCAAATAGTGGGGCTTGCCCACCTTGGGGGGCATGGTGTGATGCCAGGGTGACCCTGGGGGACTTTGCTTTTCTGGAATAGTGTACGAGAATTAAGTGAAATTGCACCTCCACTCCAGTAGTTGGCAGTGGTGCTCTCATTGTCGTGCTATGGTGTAGCAGTTTTTTGCTCGAGCAAACAATATAAAGTAAAGTTAAACAACCCCTCAAGAAACAACACGGAAAATTTTCTAACAGGAACGGAGAGGAAAGGTGGAGAGAGACGGAGATATTAAGACATAAATAAGTTGAATGAGTTTAAATAAGGATGTATTTTTTATTTCAGGCACATTGGGTGCACTTTAAATCTTTTCAATTGCAGATTAAAAACAGTGTTAATGGAGTTTTTCTTTATTGTATGTTGAACGATATTTCTTTCTTCTTTGTTTTTATTGTTAATAAAGATCCAATGTTATGCAGAGGTTTACGAATAACAATTTTATCGACAAGTAAATATAGACAATTTTATAGACTATTTATAGTCGCTTGCAGGGTGATGGGGGAAGTGAAATGTTTTTTTTCTTCCTGGGGGGGGCACAGAAAATAATTGCGAAGCACTGATGTACACAGATGTTTGCATTCTTCAAGATGGCCAGAGGAGTAGGTAAAGTTAACACCCCACTCGAAGAGGGAGAATTTAAGTGGAGGAAGCTAAAGGCAGCCATCATAAAAATCTTGTTCATGCAAGCATGCAAGTATCTTGACATTTGTTCCTGTTGTGCAGGTAATTAGCTCACAAAATCTCCCAGCAGCCCACAGCCCTGATCAGATACAGTCTGTCAGCTTGTCTTTCTACACTTCAACCTTAAAGGTGTGGATTCACTTCATAACTAACGCTCAAAATCTCAACAACAACAAAAAAAATTCCCATGCAGTTACTTGAGCAGCAGAGATGCTGAGTTTGTATAGCAGAGTGAAAAGGAGTGTACTGTAAACATGGAGCATGGGCGACAGTAGGCAGTCGGCCTCAGGGGGAATCTACAGAATTAAGACTGTCAGCACAATGCATTAATCTGTCACGGGACCAAAGATCCATACTGGTTGTAATGCTGATAAGTGAAACGAGGTTAGAACAATACATTTTAAGTTCACGGTGTAAAAATAAAAGGTTGAGCTCGGTGATGCCCATTAAGTTGAAGTTACACTCTTGTCAGCTCAGGCCTGATTTCCTGTTAAGCTGTTATAAACGTTATCTCTTAAGCCAGACTTAACTAGCATTAGAGTTTTCATTCCTCAGCGAGGGCAAAGAGGGTGAAACACATTCGTATAGATGTGTGGTTCGCCAAGATTTTGATCAGTTTTGATATACATCAGACAGCTGTTGGTGTTGAGCCTCTGAGGTTGACAATAATGTAAAAAAAAAAAAAAAAAAAAAAAAAAACAAGAGCATTGATACCACATCAGCATGAGGAGTCTCTCACTGCTAAAGTCTTTAACATGCGATCCAATGGCCTGTCTAAATTTATCATATTGATTGAGTCTTAAGAGTGATCATCAGTACGCCTTGTCTCTGAGATCTGGCTAAAATGTGAGTGTAAGCTAACAGATAAAACCTGATGGCACAGGATAGAATAAATTATGATGCCTTTTTCAGACCTGCCCAGACTGAATGTCTAGAAAATAATTCTTTCCCACATTTTTTCTTATATCCACTTTCCTTCCCAGCTTCAGGCTGGAACACTGCCAGATAGAGTGTTGATAGGAGGGAAGAGAGGAAGAAAGAAAAAATACTGAATTGGTAGGGTAAGTGAGAAATAGTGCTCAGCCCTGTTGTTTATCCTTGTCACTAGATTTTATACTGCATATATCGTGTGTGTGTGTGTGTGTGTGTGTGTGTGTGTGTGTGTGTGTGTGTGTGTGTGTGTCACTAACCACACTCCAGAGGCGGCCGTGATTGCATTAATTTCAGTCAGTACACCATGTAGTTCCATTCCAGTGCTATTTAAGCTGAAATGACATTACCCTTGCTACTTGTTTTAACAACTCGCATGTCTGAGTGCGTCTTCAGCAATGCTGTTAGCTTGTAGCAGCAAACCAAACCTGCAGAGAGAGATTTTACCCCCCTCAGCAGGCTCTGTTTGAATTAAGTTAGTAAGCCTTCAGTGCCAGGTATTGGCACAGACAGCCGAAGAGGGGAGGAGAACAGTGAAAATATGAAAAGGAGCAAAAAAAAAAAAAAAAAAAAAAAAAAAAATCTGATGTATCGAGTTAGCTCATACTTAGCGGGAGAGCGAAAAGGGAAGCAGTGATGCGTGAAGCTGTATTATCAAATACAGATTTGCTGGCAAGCTCCAGAGACTCGTTCAGCTGCCGGCTTGCGCCAACTGGCAGCCTGCAATCTGGTGAGTGAGACTACCATGATGCTGATGGGCTGTCAAGCTGGTCAGCTGAAGCTCATGGGAGAGGGAAGTCGTTCCAGACGCCGTCATCAGGTTTGCACAGACACACCCTGACGCTAGTTATGGGCTCCTGGATTATTCTCTCAAATTCTGTTTGGTGTCATCATGTCACATTGATTTTTATATTCCTGGGTGTCACCGGGTCATTTGAAAAAAAAAAAGCCTTTTTAAAACGCTTTCTTTCTTTCATTTTTTTTTTTTTTCACCAAACCTCAAATCCAAAAGAAAATAAGTTTTAGCTTTATTATAAGGACAAATAAACAGGTAAATGACAGTGTTTGAAAAAACACAAACAATTCCCATACTGCTTACAGATTTTGCATAATGTGTCTTGTTTGTAACTCAGAATAAAAACAGATGCATGTGTGACAGCACCACACAGGCCCAGAGAGCAGGCTCTGCTGCCTCTGTGGCTCGTCTGGCTGAAAACAACAGCTTGACAAACATGCGAGGACGAGGTATTCGCGTCAGATTCTCTCAAAGCCATACCTTGATTTTCATCAGACTTTTATCAGTAGTGATGAGCAAGGGGCTTGGCTATATGCTGTTCTCCATCGGGCTTAAATCTGCCAGTTCTTTGGAGAAACAATGCTTTTGGGTGCTGCGGTATAGAGAAGGCTAAAGGCCGCTCTGACAGAACTGATTCGAGACGCCCGGCCAGACAGGGTTTGTTCCCGTCCTGCCACTTTACATCCAGTGCTTCTCCGTTTAATTAGAATCACTTGTCATGTCCCGTATATCACCTGGACCTGGCTGTGGCAGCTGTCAGCTAAAGAAATGTGATAGTTATTCATTGGCTCGATAGCCGTGCAACAGCAAGGTCGCAGGACAGAATGCACCTTGAGATAACTGGCCAAGCTGTGTGTTAGTGCATGGCTGGAAAAGGTGTGTGTGTGTGTGTGTGTGTGTGTGTGTGTGTGTGTGTGTGTGTGTGTGTGTGTGTGTGTGAGTGATGAGGAGAGTGCAAGGCAGAAAGAAATGAAAAGGAGATGGAAAAGGAACATGTACGTAGCTTGACACACATGCAGGTATGGTATGATTAACGCGAAAGGATTTTCATCCCTTACAACCATTAGACAAATCTTTTAAGTCTATTTAAACCACAGCGCTGCTGAATTCTCAATTCTGATTGGTCAGGAGAGGATGATTAACTTTCTATAACAGCGGTTATGACAGTAATGCCAACCGTAATGTACGTTTTACAGGATTATATGAATAAGGTCTTTTAAATGCCTTATCGGTTCCATAGTTCTATTAAAGAGAAGAAGAATAAAACACCAGATGTTTTTATTCTCAAATCATTCTTAAGACACCCCTGTGCTTATTACGTGTGCCATGGAGGTTATGTTTTATCTTTTGGTTTTGTATTGGTGGGGCCGGTGGCGTAGTGGTTAGGGTTCTGCGCTCATAACCGGGAGGTTGTGTGTTCAAATCCCAGTTAGATCCCCACTGTACTAAGACTCCTGGGTGAGGTCTTAACCACAAGTGTGTCTCTGTTCACCCAGCAGTATAAATGGGTACCAGTAAAAATATACTGGGAAGGTAACCCGCGATGGACTAGCGTCCCATCCAGGAGGAGTTGTACTCATAGTCGCTTCACACTACAGAAACCGGGAATAAGCACCGGCCTGATGAGCCACTAGGTTCAGAAGTAAAAAGCCCAACAGACCTCTGGTTTGTATCTTTGTGTGCAAATAGTTATTTGCACATTTTCATGAAGTTCCTACCAGTGGTGGATCTTTGGAGATGATCTGATTCAAATTCTGGATCTGGGAATTTTTAACAGAGTGTTTAACATTGTGAGATTGTGAGGAAGCTGGGCTTCACAGTGGCTTATATTGTACGTATAATCATTAGACTGAGAGGATGCAGTTTGTAGTGTCACTTCATCTGAGCAGGACTATACCAGATCACACCACACACACTACCAAAGGAAACGTAAATTCACTTATTCATTAGCAGTGAGGCTGGAGCCTGTATCAGCCAATTCGGGGTGAAGGCAAGGTACACACTGAACAGCTTGCCAGTCCATCACAGGACCAACAGAAAACATTCATTCATCCATTTTCTAAACCATTAATCCTATTTAGGGTCATGGGAAGGCTGGCACCCATCTCAGCCAACTCTGCGCGAGGGCGGGGTACACCCTGGTCAACTCGCCAGGCCATCGCAGGGCCAACACTAACACTCACACCTCGGGGTGATTTGGAACAGGCAGTTAACCTACTGTGCATGTTTTTGGACAGTGTGAGGAAACTGGAGTAAAATCGCACAAGCAGAACACGCAAACTCCGCACAGAAAAGCCCAAGCTGGAAATCGAACCCGGGCCCTTCTTGTCATGAGGCAGACATGCTAACCGCTACGCCACTGTGCTGCCGAGGGCCCTATTCATAAAATTCTATTGTAATGCAGGTAAAAACCTGTGATTAATGTTCAGATATATGGATCCGCAATCACAGATTTTATTTGCTATTTTAATTTTCCAGCTATTTTAGTTTTCTGTGCACCTGAACGATATTTGCTTACTCGATGTCTGTGGGTTGGTGAACTGATTTTCAACAACTGATAAAATCAAGAAAGAAACGTATACAAACAAACATGAACTGACAGCGATCGCAACTTACTTTACTGCTAGGTAGTGCCATTGCTGCTAACGTTGTCCCATCACTTACTTTCCTCAGTTGTGTGTTGATCTGTCCATCTCTCCTCTGGCCTCTGTAATTGCACCCAGCGGTTCTGTAGCTCGTCTCTTTTCCTGCCATCATTCCATTCTCTCAGGCTGCTGATGAGACCCACATACCTTCAGAAAGCACACATATTTACTTTGTCGAATTCTCTCACTTCTTCCATGCTTCACTTTTTTCTCACTTGTTACTTATCTACCCTTTTTCCTTCCTCTCTTTCTTTCCTCTCTCTGTTTCTCTCTTTCTGATCATGGATTGGTTTTGGCTAGCGTCCCCCTTACTGCATCTCCCCCAGCCACTTTCCTCATATTAGCACCGGAGGCCACATTGAGCAGGCAGATACGCATTGGCTGCCACTGCCTATGAAAAACGAGCTTCGGAAAGGCAATAAATTGCATCCAATTTAGAGATGAAGGCAGAAATAAATTTATCTTTTTTAGAAGACTGAAGAAAGAGAGAGGGGGGGGGGAGGGACCAGGCCTCCAGATAATTTCATCTCCACCTTTTATTTTTCTTGGGAAAATATGCTTTTGAAAATTTCCCTCCTGTATATATTCATTTGGAATTTGCGCAACAATTTGTGCTTCAGTGTTCAAATAGCTTTTTTTCAGGTCATGAAAATAATCACTTTTGCTTCGGCTGGCGTTTTGCATCTCAACTCGATAATATATTTTGACTCAGAGGCAGTATTTAGAAGAGAAAAATTAATCAAAGATGATTTGGCATAGACCCTGTTTTTTTTCTTCTTCTTCTTCCTCTTCTTCTTCTTCTTCTTCTTCTTCTTCCGCCTCCTCCATTATTCTCCATCCGTACTGTATTAAACTAAATGAACTGTCTAAGAGACTTAAGTTCTCCCATTGTCGAGCTGTTGAAGATCCAGCAAATGAGCGCTTGTGTGTGAGGTAGTTTCGGGAATGATTAAAGGAACTGTCTGCTAATGACCACATGAACATTTCTCTTCCTTCTGAACTGCCTGTTTCTTAAATGCTTCCAGAAACTTCCATTCTCGCACATCAGCACCCCGCTAAATCTCTTTTGAACTCCTGAAACAACTCAGCGAAACACTTCAAACTGAATTTCTTTTTGTCCGAACAAATATATAAAGTCGATCCTTCTGTTCTTCTACCACGAACAGCGAAAACACAAGCCTCACGCTTCCTTTCAGAGCCTAAAGGGAAGCTGAAATTTGTGTCTGGGTACAACTGCAGTCAGAGTTGTGGTCCGTACCTTGTACATTATTGCCCTTGCTGACAAACAACAGAGGGAATCATGAGGGGAAGCACTCTGGAGGATTGTTCCTGATATTGCTCGCTTGCTCCCCATGTTTCCGTTCACTTAAAAGAAGAAAAAAAAAAAAAGTTTCAATTCCTCCAGTGCAGCTTTTCTGATTCTGACACCTCAAATGTAAAGTGTCAAGGCTGGTATAAAAGAAGGAGAGAATGAAAGGAGAAAAAAAAACGAATAAAAAGGGAATCATTTTCAGTTTGCGGAGTTTGATATTTAAGAATGGATTACTTGATATTGGAATTTTGTGTAAGCCTCACATGTACATGTAGCGTTTCAGTGCTTTGCTTACAGTTCAGTTCATTTTCTGTAACCGCTTAATCCTAATCAGGGTCACGGGGAGGCTGGTGCACCCTAGACTGGGCAGAGTACACCCTAGACAGCTCGACAGGCCATCGCAAAGCGGAAACACGCTGACGGCTATGCAGCGTAGTCGTGTCAAAAGTCAGCAGCAATGGTTCTTTTACATGAATCTCTCAGCATAGACAGTGAGAGACATGGCCGGCCTTTGATAACCCAGTTAGTTGCACTGGGGGGGGGGGGGGGGGTGTGTGTCAGTGACAACCCGGTGGAGAGTGGGACTCAAACCCCCAACCTTAGGATCAGCGATCCAGTGCCCTACACCACTAGGCCACCACTGTCTCTTGCTTTGGTTACATTCAATTCAATTAAAAGTCATTGCAGACTCCAGTCTATTTGCCGTATGGCCAATGAATAGTGCCACTGCATAAACAAGCCAAGTCTCACATAAATCTGTGAGATGGCTTGTGCATTTCTGTTCCCATATTGAATTCTTCTCTCAGACTCAAAATGTAACTTGCACTTCTAGAATTAGATAGGTGGCAAAATTATTCTCAAGTCCAAAGTCATCCATCTGGGAGCTTGGATATTATTATAAGACACACACTAGAATTCTTTTGAGAGGGCGACTATTATTATATAATAATATCAATTATATGAACTAATTTATGTCATAATAGTTTTAAAAAAAACCATCACAGATGCTGTGCCATGTGTAAAACGAGCTGCTGTATGTTGAAAACATGGTTCATTTTGTTTGTGTTGCTTTATTTTTACACTGGCTGTTTGTGTAGTGAATCTCAGCTAATGAATAAATCAGCTTTGACTCATCCTCTCCGTGAACCGCTTCAGGCGGCATAGATGGCTAAAATGGTCAGGGAATAAAGGTGACTCGAGGTTGCTAGGTGATCTTTTGTGCACATGGCCTGTACTGATAGGATATAAGATGCAGTGAGTTTTGTCTTCAACCTCAAGATTGAACCTCAGTTTTGTCTGTCTGTACTTTCAGCCCTGTAAATTATGTAAGCACAAAGAGCAGAAACGAGCTAAATGGGTTGCCTAACAACGGTGGACCTTCTGAAATGATGCATTTTAAATAAAGCCTGCAGTACATGTTTGACCAGCCCTGGGCACCTCTCTGCATGTTCACTACAACTGTATATCAGTGTTTCTTACTTCAGGCAGTGCTTGGCCTGTGGAAACAGGACAGTACATTACAGTACAGTACAGTACTTTTTCAAAACTGAATGTTTGAGTAACTTGAGTGTGAAGACCAACCACTACTTAATCCTATTCAGGGAGACTAAACCCTATTTTAGCCGGAACTTGGCGAAGGAAAGGTACACCCTAATCACAGATCAGCACATACACAACCTTTCACAATCACATCCACACTGAGGGGCAATTTAGGAGAGTCATAATGGGCCATAATGTGCATGCCTTTGGACTATGGGAGGAAACCAGAGTATCCAGAAGAAACCCACACAAACACAGAGAGAACATTTTCGAAGTTCTGCTTTCACACAGTGAATAAATATTAATATGATTTAAAATTCAAAAATCGTAGTTCTTAAAAATTGGTTGTGATAGCCAGTAAGAGCAAAAAAGAAAAAAGTAATATAAAATAGTTATTTTTAAATGGCTACAGATCCAATTTTGTTAATGTCCATTCCACCTTCAAAGGTACACTGTGGTCTCTGTGTACAAAGCCATGCTCATATTTAACTGTATATTCCTAGCACTGTACTCGTTTTTCCTGTCTGCCTTGGGCTCAGAGTTACCACACAGTTAGTGTGTCCTATTCGCTGAAGGGAAATCGATGTTGGCTCTTCATGGAACGCTGATTCTGTCTGACTCCTGTGGAATAATTAAAGAGCCCCTTGCCCTGTCGCCACCATCATGATGACTAATGCACTTCATGGACTGCAGCTCGTACATAAATCAATAGCATTTTTATTTATTAATTTATTTATTTTGCTGTCAGTAAAACCTCGCGGCAGTTGTGGGTCAGTGTGTCACTGTGCCGTGTCAGCGATGTTGATCCATTCCGACAGGCTGCCTTCCTGCACAAGAAGAAGAAAAACACACATTCTCCACTCAACCACAGAAGGGCAGGAGATACAGTATGAGTCACAGAGTGGTGAGGGCATCGTATTTTAGCTTTATTATATCAGATGATTAAAAGAGCTCTGCAGGGCTGAATATGGGACAGGAAGCCGTCTGACTTGTAATGACTTGTAACCTATATTTTGGCTTTTTGTCAACCGATCCAGCGAAGGTTTGTTCACAACTTTGATTGCGAAGACGGTGATCCCTCGCTACTTCATGCTTTTAGTTTCTGCGGCTTCAGTGCATTGTGGGTTTTT
Source organism: Plotosus lineatus (assembly GCA_024760905.1). Classification (NCBI taxonomy): domain Eukaryota; kingdom Metazoa; phylum Chordata; class Actinopteri; order Siluriformes; family Plotosidae; genus Plotosus; species Plotosus lineatus. The sequence continues at coordinate 22,936,514 of CM045742.1, forward strand.
CAAAAATATTCATCGAAAAAATTAAAAATGAGAAAATTAAGGAAAAATAGGGGAAACGGTAAGAAAAATGCCGCAAAACAAGGCCAATTATGCTAAAAAAAAAAACCCAAATAAACAAAAACAAAAAAACAACTCATATGTGAATCTGTGTGTGTGTGTGTGTGTGTGTGTGTGTGTGTGTGTGTGTGTGTGTGTGCGCGCGCACGTCTGTATGTTCAGTTCATCTGTTCAGTTCATTTTCTGTAACCGCTTAATCCTAATTAGGGTCGCGGGCAGGCTGGCACCCATCCCAGCCGACTCCGGACAAGGGCAGACTACACCCTGAACAGCTCGCCAGGCTATCACAGGGTGGAAACATGATTTGCAGCTACTGTTGTCGAAAGTTAGCAATGGTTCTTTTACATGAACCTCACACCATAGACAGTGAGAGACATGGCGGCCTTTGATAACCCAGTTAGCTGCACTGGGGGGCGTCTGTATGTGTGCGTATTTATATTTTATTTACATCTTATGCATTATTTTTGAATGTTTAATTGTTATTATAAGCATTTATAGCATTGAATATGTATTTATTGATATTATATACACACATACATGTACGTATACGTCAGCCGGAGGGGCGATCCTACTTCGCAGAATTCAGCAGTTGCAGGGGGTCCTCAGTCCCAATTTACCGCCGAAAGTGAGGGATCCCTGTATCTCACTTTTAAATGTGTTTTAAATGTGTAACTAAATTGCATTAATACATAAAACAGAGTATCATGAACTTTCAAGTAAAACTCATTCATTCATTTTCTGAATTGCTGAATTATGGTTGCTGGGATGCTGATGCCCATTTCAGCCGACTCTGGGCGAGGACAGAGTACACCATAGACAGCTCACCAGGTCATCACAGATCAGAAATACACAATAGCAATCCAATAGCCTGTTCTTCAAGTAAATCTAAGAGCCAAAACATTATACACAATTGTGTATAATGTGTACAGTTTTACTTTTTATTCATAAATAGATTGTCATGTGTATCGTGGTTAAAAATACAGTCTGAACACTGTGGATTTATTATAGTATCTATCCAATGAAATGATAACTAAAATATACTGTAACTGAGGTTTTATATGCAGGTCTAAATATCAACAATAATCATACACAGCCACACATACATAAATATTCTATTCAGCCAAGAGAAAAATAAGAATGTGATGGACTGTGATATCCTTCAGGCCTCAGCAGGCATTAGGTTAGGAAACATTAAATCGATGCCCTGTAATGCGAATTGACTGCCGACTTTGATCATCAGCCTTGGGAGTGCTTTAGCATTGAATGCTGTCAGGCTGACTGACTCAAATATTCAGCAGGCAGAGGAAAAAAGGGAAGGGGGGTGCATACTGCCACATATATTCAGCCAGAGTATTTAAAGAGACATGTTTAGTAAATGAAAAATCTGAGCGCGGGGTTATATTACCACAGGGAGACAGCGTGAGAGAACAGACATTTTACTTCAATTAATGCACAAAGAACTTTGGTGCTCATTTGACACTGCGGGTCAACACTGACAGCTATGGGTCATGTTAGTTATCATGTTCTCCCTACTCGTCAAGCCGTGTGCCTGACCTTACCTGCCCTTTCACTTCCCCACATATTCTAATACCCAGATCTGTCTCGGGCTAAGCTGATTTGTCTATTTATGTGAGAATAAATTGAGTTTTTAAAAGCGCAAAAAACGCTCGGAAATCATCCGGTTAACTCGAAGAAAGGTCAAAACACCCCCCCGTATTCTGTAAAGAGTGCTTTACACTCCTTTACTCACAGTTCATTCAGCCTATCAGATAAGAAAGAGGAAAATAACAGTTGCATCTATATTATTTACCCATATACAGACGCTCCCCGACTTACGTTTTAGTTACGTTCGAACGACCGAACGTAAGGTGAAAAGAAACGTAAGTTCTTACTGTACGTTCCAGTAACGTATGACCATTCATACTGTACTATACATCCATAAATACTATTACTGTATCTCATAAAACACTCAATTATTATAAACATAACATTGCACTCAGATACATTACACTTTAATATAGGCCAGTCTATAAAGTCGTTCCCTTCTTTTCTTTTATTGTTTATTAATTTATACTATTTATGTATCTATTTATTTATTTACTTATATAATATATATGTATGTGTGTATGTATGTATATGCATCTATTTTTGCACCCCCTACTGATAGTACCTCAAGAGCCTGTAACAGTGAATTTCTCCATTGTGAGATTAATAAAGCTGTATCTTATCTTATCTTATCTTATCTTATCTTAAAATAATATCAACATTAATTTCAAATAAATTAAATTCAAGCAAAATAATTTCAAATACATTTTAATTAAATTCACTTATTACCACTGATTCTGATTACCACTATCACTAGTAGGCTTACGCATCTGACTAACCATATTTGCTTGGGATTAAAAATACTCAAAACAGTGTAAACACAAAGATCACAGAGACGACGTCTTAACACAAGGGGACCACGCGGTGAACTGGGAAGAAGGAGGGCACGTTCAGTCTGTCGTTTGTAAACCATGAGCACAGCGCCATGTAAACAATGGATGCAAATTCATGCGTAAGTGGCGTACTACATCTACGTACTACGTAAGAACATCTCATACTACGGAGACCGCGCTAAACTCACAATTTGATTTACAAAAAAAATTTTTTTACAAACATTTTTTTACAGTCAGTTCAAACGTAAAATCGAAAAAAAACGTAAGGCGAATAAACGTAAAGCGAGGACCGTCTGTATGTGAGGCGCTCTACCGAATATAGAGGCTTGTCACAAGTGACGTATGGTGCTTGTGAGACAAAGCACGGCTTATCCGGACCTCCGATCTTTCAAGTGAGCAAGTGAAGTGCACTTGCTCACTTGAAAGATCGGAAGTCTGAATAAGTCACGCTTTGTCTCACAAGCACCATACGTCACTTGCGACAAGCGCCAACATTCGGTAGAGCGCCTCACATATGTGCTAGTACTTAAAAGATGACCATATTATGGTACGAAACCACTCACCTGCAACGCCAGTCTCCACAGATTTTTCTCAAGTGATGCCCCATTGACACAGACTTATCCCGGGCATATTTTCACAGTTAGTCACAATTATATACATGGATTTATACACACGCTTAAAGTGCAGCGTGATTTTATCAAAACAAAAAAAGCATAGTAATTAACAGAGCAGAACCGCTGCCTTCCAAAGGTTAGGAGCTAAAGAATGAAAGCACACAAAAAAAAAAAACTAATTAAATAAAGCATAAATAGGAAGCAGTGGCAAAGTGCAATGGGGGGAAAAAGCTTTGTGTACATGGCCTATGTCTCTGTCATACCTGAACCCAATGCTGAAACGAACTGAGAAGCTGAAAAGTAGTGCTGCTGCTGCTCGCTGCATCTCCTAACAAGCTGACTGTTCAAAGGCTTTCCCGTACTCTAGAGAACATGAAAGACATATTTAAAAATTTAAAATCCTGATCTGTTCCAGTGCTACAGAGGGAGAGCAGATTTTCTCGTCTCTGTAATTCCCCTGTTACTTGGCATTGTAAATTAATTAAGATGTTTATGATGGATGCTAGCACCTAATGGAATGGTCATTAATAATTACTGCACTGTAATGTTACTATGTGTTGCATAAGAGAGTTTAAAGTAGGTGTGGCCTGTGATTTTACCCAGGGTATGAGTTCTGTGTTTCAGAACGTTCAGGTGCTGCAAAAGCATGGGTTTTTTTGGGGGGCTTCAGCATTGTGCAATTCCTGTATGTACCTCCTACGATGTCTACGTCCATCTTGCCCGCCGCCTGTCCCAGTGTTCGCATTTTCTGTTGAAGACCAAAATATTCTCTACTGTTTTACTGAGTGTGCATAAATCTGCCTAAATATTCCGAAGAAAGACATCGGAACACTTAGGGCTCTACCTATATCAACCGTTAATATTTATTAAGGCTTATTCTATGTTATTGTCTTATTCAAGTTGATGAGTCAGACGTTATGTCAGTAACTCATATTGCTTTATGAGCTGATTGTATAATACAATGACAGTTGCACTGTGGTTCAGCGTACCGCTGATAGAATAGAGCCACATACTGTATTAGAGGTAAAAACCAAGCCAAACTTGTCTGGATTTCCGCCTGTATATGACTGTTCCCATGGCAAACCTCATGTACTTGTCTTGTGGTTTGCTTTTATATTCCATTCTGCACTTTATGTTTTAATTGCTGTTACCTGATTGTGCTTCCTTTCAGGGGCTAATGGGGTGTAATTGCATATGACTCATCGTAACCATGTTTTAAGGTCACAGGGTCAATTTTTCTATATTCACCTTGTCAACGGTTTTAAGTGCAATAACTTTGGAAGGAAATGATTGGTAGATAGGTTCCATTTAAGAAGGTCTCATTTTTGACTTTGTTTCAAGGTGACATGTTCAGATTTTCTTTGTTTAACTTTTCAAGGCTTGTTGGTCAACCTTGGCAAGAAATGTCACAGAACAACCAACCATATTAATGTGTAGAACCCCTTCCAGGGTGAATAAAGTGGAGTTATAGATATACATTTACAGCATTTGGAAAACACTCTTATCCAGAGCAACTTACAATTATCATTTTTATACAACTCAGCAATTGAGGGTTAAGGGCCTTGTCCAAGGGCCCAGCAGTGGGGATGGTGGGGATTGAACCACTGACCTTCGGATTAGCCATTATTCACTAAGCCACCACTGCACTGCTTTCTATATGTGTATTATTCAATATATATTATTCAAGGTCACATAGTCACTTTTTCTATAAAAATAAGTCATTTTTGATCCACTGTCTCATGATTCTTAATCCAGAGACAGTGGACCAATCAAAGTGCATCATTCCCATTAAGTATATAATAATAGACCTTAATAGACCTGGGTGTCAGTCATTTGTAATGAAATCAGCTGGCTCCTTAGTGGAGCAGCTGGGTAGCTGCTTAGCCCTTCATAGTAGAAGAGACAACTGAGTATGATGAAAACATGGCTGGCTATTAGTGGCTAAATTTAAAATCATGTTAAGGATATACAAATTTTCTGCATAGACAAAATTCTACATATTCCAACAAACGTAAAAACAAATCCTGTAATAAATTTATGTAATCACGGCAATTATTAAGACAGTAAATGTGATTTGTGTGTAATAACTATAGGTATCTTGTATCAAATAGGCACACGCACAGACAAACATGATGTAGGAAAGTATACACATATTTAAAGTTTTTTATATATACCTTGAAATATAATTGTTATCTTTACTGTAGGCTAGCATGCTATATGTAGCATAACCATGTATAGTTTTAGCAGGCAGTATACAGTAGTCCCCCGTTTTTCACAATGGTTCAGTTCCAGCCCTTCCCACGGATTATGAAAATCCGTGAGTTATTGACGCGGTTTTAAAACCCTATCTATGATATTACATGCACTAAAATATGCTTCTTAAACACATTCTATAGACAGTCTTACTCAGAAAACAGTAATAGTGTAGTAAAATGTAGTAATAATTAAGTAAAAATGTTTTAATTTTGTACTGTGATAATATTTATGAATGAATAAAGCGCTTTACCAAAACCTAGAGAAGATGCAGGGAGTTTGAGTGACATCATAGGGCTTAAATAATCATTAAAAACACAAAAAAAAGTGAATTCACAATTGAAGCAGTCACGTTGATAACGTGTGCAAAGGGGAAAAAAAGAGGTGTACACATCATCTGCAACCAATCAGCAGGAGGGAGAAACAAAAGATCTAAGCCATTGGCTAAATTTGAATCACGTGCCAGTAGCTTCTAGGTTTGCCGCTAATCTGTGAGTATTATAATAATAATGCAGTAAAATGTAGTAATGATTAAGTAAAAACTTTTTAATTTTGAACTGTGATAATATTTATTAATGAATAAAGCACTTCGGCTTCTTACCAGAAGCTAGAGAAGATGCAGGGCGTTTGAGTGACATAACATAGCTTAAATAATCATTAAAAACACACTGAAGATATGTACTTCGCAATTCAGGCAACCATGTTGATAACGTGTGTGCGAAGGTGCAAAAAAAGAGTACATATCATTTGCAACCAATCAGTAGGCGCGAGAAACAAAAGCTCTCAGCCATTGGCTAAATTTGAATCACGTGACAGTTACTTTTGGGTTTGTCATCAATCCACGAGTATGAGGGGGCGCGAGCGCTGAACCGTGAATGGTCAAGGGCCTACTGTATTACATCAGTTATTGTTAGATTTCGCATCAATAGAGATAATTTAGCTATTAAGTTAGGCGGTAGTAAATTACTTCGTATTAGGTTATGACCTTCAGACGGTCAATTTAAGAATATGTCTAATGTGCATATTTAACCACATTCATGATCATTTTAAATACACTTGGAACTTGGGAAAGACGCTTACATGCTTCAAAGTTATTGAAATGATCCCAGTCACGGAAGTCGATACTGTTATTTTTTAAACTCCTGAGGCTCTTCTGTCAGCGAGATTATCTGCTGGCTTTTATGCATAAAGGTATTTAAAGAATCTTTGGCATCAGAGGCTACATCAGCCAGTTTATAGCAGAGGCGATAATATGCTAAGGAATTTAAATTAGAAATGTCTGGCTTTTTCAATAAATAAGAGACATTGGCGGCTGTAAGAGATGCCATACAGCTATTGACATGATCCACTCTGTGAACTTAGCTGCAAACTGAATCATTTAAAAATGTCAAAATAAAATATAAAATATTTTGTAGTTTTCATGTTCTTATCTCCCAATGTTGTATACAAGTACAGTATACATGTATACGTGAAAGTAGCGTATTACGCCAGCGTACTACGTAAATACGTCTCGTACTACAGAGAGCACGCTAAACTCAAAATTTTACATAATTTTTTTTTAAGTAAAATTGAAAAATATGTAAAACGAATGAACGTAAATCGGGGAGCGTCTGCATACTAAAATAATTATTTGCCTCAGTGGGTGTTGCCAAGTGGACGATTATTAAAATATCCACCATACCTTTCGGAAAATATTGTAATTTATTATCTCTGTAGTATAAACAAATGCCAGACGTTCCGAGTAACTTGAACTTTATTAGAAAGACATGACAAAATCTGATGCCAAAATTTATGTGTAACTAATATATTTATATATTAGTATAGTTACTATATTACTACTAATAATAATATCATGTGTTTTATGTCTAATTTTATGTTTGCTATTTTTATTTTTTGTGCTTCATGATCAGGTTGATTTATGGTTTATATCAAATTAAATAAATGGGCATTAACATCAACAGTGCTATTTTTGGATACGTAGAGGTTATCTCTTCAAAACACTGAAAAAAAAAATGAAAAAGAAAACTTCACTACCAAAATAAAACTATAAACAGTTTTCTTTAAAATTCACTTTCTTTAATTTTTATTATGTTTTACTCTTCTTTAAATGTTGCCTGCCTGTGTTTCCACTGCAGTTGCCCTTCGTGGCTTGGACTAGCCCCAGAACACATTTACATCCTGCCTTTCTCACTACACACGTCAAAACACAACCATGGTGCAATAAAATCTACTGTCACACATTTCAAAAAGAAGAGCTGATGCAGATGTTATTTACACCTGTGAACATCAAAGTATTACTACTATGTCAGTGTCAATGACACCTATGACTTGCATGCTAGTTTTATACTGTGTATTCCATTTATACGCAGGACATTTGCGTCATGCATTCAGGCTGAGATTCACTGGAACCTCTAGAACAAGCTGTCTATGAGCCAGTGTCACTAATGAGAGTTTAACCAAGCGGCATACTCGCACGACATCTGATCTGGGGTATAATACAGAAACCTGTGCATGCTGATTTCTTTTGCACAGCCAATTCTGATTGCATCTGCTACCTGTCATTTTTGACACACAACTGATACATCATGCACAGATCTCTAATGTATATCTCATGTATATCTCTCTTTTCCAGGACTATGTTATATTTCATGGTCCTTCAGGCTCTGTTTTAAATCATGTCCCATACAGGAAACAGTGATAGAAACTACTGAGTGTGCATTAATTACCCAAGTCTGTTGTTATACAGTTTTGCTTCCTGTATTTTGCCTGCAGATATTTTATATGAGAAATTTAGTGAACTCTGATTGACTCTGACTGGTCCAGATAGACAATTATCTAAGTTTCTGTGCATATTTCACAATACAGGGATCCCTTGCTACTTTGCGCTTCAATTCATGCGGCTTCAGTGCATCGCAGTTGTTGTTGTTGTTGTTGTTTGTTGTTGTTGTTGTTTTTTTATATTTATCAAATTAAAAATAAGGAAATTAAGGAAGAAAAGAGGGAAAAGTTAAGGAAAATGCCACAAAAACAAGGCCAATTATGCAAAAAAAAAAAAAAAAACCCTAAACAAACAAAAAACAACCCAAAACCTCCCATCAAAACTATTTACATTTCTGTGCGGTTTGCATCTGAGTGTGTGCATGCGCATCTGCATCTGTATATGTGTGTATTTATATTTTATTTACATCTTATGCATTATTCTTTAATGTTTAATTGTTATTATAAGCATTTATAGCATTGAATATGTATTTATTGATATTATATACACATATACATGTACGCATACGTCAGTCGGGGGGGCTGATCCTACTTCGCGGATTTCAGTGGTCGCGTGGGGATCCCGGTCCCAGATTAACCGAGGAAAGTGAGGGATCCCTGTAGTGTAATTTCAGTAAGAAAACACAGCAGACGCACTGAGAACAAGACAAATGTTGTATCTAATGATAGCTCAGTTTATGTGACTTAACGCATAATGTTCTTGTCTTAATTCAGCTATAATATTCACTTCAATTTCGAAGGGGATATTTTTGTGTCACTATGCTGATTTTGTCTTTTATTTTATTCCATTTGCTCTAGAGTTACAGCGACTACAATATATTTATAAAGAATAAAACAGTTCAACGGTTGAAAGGCAGGAATGTGGAAAATGAGAAGGGAAGGGATCATCTCAGAAATACCAGTGATTCACACAACACTGCAAAGTGCTGCTTGTATTACTTTGGCATCAGTTAGAGAAATGAATTACTAACCACCGTCAGTTTTCTATTTATATGATTTATATAACAACATGCTATATGTTCAATTATGACTTGTGTAAAGAAGTTTGCTTAGAGACAGACAGTGTAAAATTGAGCTTTTGCCTAAAATGTTATTCGGTTGTACAGATGACATTAAGAATTTATGCAATGTTCAGCCATGAATAATACAGTGTAGTATAGTAATAATTTCTCTTGGTATTTATTTATTTATTTATATACGTACCATGCTTTTGAGTTCATTCCAGCCCCTCTGGTTGATCTCTTGTTAGCATAGGAATAATTGTGGGAGGTAGATGACTTAAGTGTGTGTTAGCAGTTATAGTGAGATAATCCTCTGAGGAATACTGATCTATGACAGGGCTATCTTTGATCTTTTCTGAGCATGAAGGAAACATGAACAAACTTCAGCTCTTAATCATGGAATAAATAGAAATACATTTTAAAAAAATATATAAAAGTATTGCCAGGGATGATAGCAGTCATATAGCGCCACTTTCTGTTTGTGTTTCTACTGTACTGGCATCTATGTGCAAAGATAAGTTCCTTGTCCGGGTCCAGAAGCTACACAGCAGTCCCCGTGTTATTAATTGGATCATCGACAGACCTGTAATTCCACTCACAAAGCATTTATTACCGCAGAGAGTTGCTCGGGCTGTTAGCATTATTGGCTGGGGCTTAGCACAGGCCAGGTTCATTATCCCTGCTGTACTATTACATTAAAATCTATCTACGCTTCAGTGTGTGGATCTGAAAGCAGCACCTGTGCTCTAGGTCTTGGCAGCCATCTCTGTGGGCAATGTGAGCTTTCTAGACTTCTACACTTTTCTTTACCCGTACTCCCGCTTTCGCTAGCCGAGACAGAGTGTCCGACAGGGATTATGAGGAATGTTTAATTCATCTGTGCTCAACCTGCTTACTTAACATTCTGTCTGCTGTGCCACACTGAGGTGTCTGAGGAAGAGAGAGGAGAGGATAAAAGTAAAAGAGAATTAGATAAACAGTTCAAATGAGGTGATGTAGAAGGGAGAAATGGTGGTAGACTTGCATTTTAAGATGTGGTTTGCTTTGGAAAGCACCCCTGCCTACTCCTTCTTTCAGGATGTGAGATGCTGTAGATTTCACATAAATGGTTTAGGAAAGAGTGGGGGAAAAGCAGAAAGTTATGCAGTCATCCATGTGACTGAATTCAGATTTAACAGCTAGATACTGTTTCCTATATGATGTTTACAGCTGTGACATTTTGAGATGAATTAAAAAAAAAAAAAAAAAGCCATGGGTGGAATTTCTCGCCATTTTCTTTATGAGTCATAAAGGCCAGGCTGAGAAGCAGCGTCCAGCATTCAGTAAAAAAAACTCAGTAGCCTCGCTGTTTTGCATGTTCTAAGGAAGCACTTAAACCATGTGGTGTCTTTCTGTGGTTTTCTGCAGTACAGTTTTGCTGACAAACATCGTTGGCACCCTTGACCACAAATGAGTGAAATGTAGAGGGGTGCGAGTAATTGTATCTTCTCACAGGTGTTAAACAGTAACTGAGATCTCTGTGGCCTTTGCTGAAATTTCCAAACACTAATGCAAGATGGAGTAAGTGACATTTACATGAATGTCTAAATAATTTACATGAAATAACCTGACAAAAGAGTAAATATCAATATGATTTTTACTTACATCGATGATGAGATTCCATGGCTCTCAGTTGAAGATGGTTAAATTTTTATGTGATTATCATGGCTGCTTTAATACATGTGTTCATTTATACTCTGTTTTGACACTGTTTACTAAAACTTAGGAGAGAATAAATGCCGTATTCGACGTAATAAGCACCCTGATCCAATAAGCCCCCTCCCCAGTGTTTTTGATATTACATGGGAGCAAAATGGTAGATCAAACTGACCAATTTTATTCGATCAGTCTCTGTAACATTAAAATGTGGCGTTCACTGCCTGTAAAAGTGAGTTTCCACGATATTTCAAGACCCCCTGCCACTGGGGAATGTCTATAATGTTCATCAGTAACAACATATTTGAGTGTTCGGCAGTGCTTTAAAAAAACAGGAAAATATTTTGCTGTGTTCTCTTGGTAAATGTCCAACAACCGATGAACCATTGGAAACTTAAAGAAATTTAAAAGACGTTCCTGGTCATGTGCTTTTGTTTATGTTCGTGCTAATTGGTTCAATGTGTCATGTGCTAAAGTTGACAGTGTTGACTGGCTCGATTTTACTTCCGTGGAAAAGGTTTAAAGGAAATGTTTAAAGGTAGGGAAAACTAAGGGGTCTTTAAAAAAAAGAATATATAAATATATATCTATATATATATATATATACAGTGATACCTCAGCTCACGAACATAATTGGTTCCCAGAAAGTGTGTGTAAGGCGAAAAGTTCGTCTTCCGAACATTTATTTCCCATAAGAAACCATTAAAATGAGAATAATCCGTTCCCAGGTCCCAATAAAACATAATTTTCTACTAAATAAGCCTTAAAACTACACAAAAATATACCTTATTTTATGTATAATAAAAGTGCTATTGTATTGTAATTAAAGAAATAAACTGTACTGTATAATAAAGTCGTTTTATTTACCTTTGTGATGGTAGTTGATGGCTTGATGGAATGGAGTGGGAGGAGGAGGAGGGAGGGACTTACTGTTTGGAAGGAGTGTTTGGAAACGCCTACTGTTTGGAAACACCCTTAGCCACACACGCACCCTTAATAGCTTCCTTGTTCTTAAGGATGGGAGCAATGGTAGACTTGGGACTGCTGGGACGCTAAGCCACACAAACGCACACCTCGTTCATGTTTTTCAATGATCTCCGCCTGTGGTGGGGTCTTTTTCGGTCCCATAATAGCAAAAGTACACTCAATATGGTCCAAAATGTCTAGCAAACACAAACCACTTCCGCACTCAAAGAAAGGGGGTGACGAACTGTGACGCCGTGAGTTCGACCGCGTGGTTTGATTCGTCCGCCGAAAACTAGTTCGTCAGCAGAGACTATATGCTCGCAAATTTAATGTTCTTGAGGCGAAAAGTTAGTGAGCTTAAGCGTTCGTCAGCGGAGGTTTTACTGTATATATATACTGTTTTCTGTTTATTTTCAGCTTTTATGTAAGTAGTTTGGTTGATACCACAACATGAATAATACAAATACCATTAAAACTCTTTTAATGTTCTGTTATTATTCATGTTTTCCACCTAGATGATAATAAGCACTTACCATTCGACTCCGATGGTAACATTTTAATAAGACCCCCCCCCCCCCATACACACACCGATTTTTTAAGCTTATCATCGAATACGGTAGTTCCCTTTTAAACTGTCTCAAGGTTAAACACTTTATACAGTTATAAAGACTAAGTGTATATTAGGAGACTGTTGAAATTATCTACTGTATTTGTTATGCTGTGCTTTCTAATTTACACCAAAGAAAGTGAATTTTATTTTTAACAGATAAATACATTGTGTAATAATTTTGGTTTAGCAATGTTTTACTCATTCATACATATACAGTGATCCCTCGATACTTCGTGCTTCAGTTTCTGCTGATTCAGTGCATCGCGGGTTTTTCAAAAATATTCATCGAAAAATACTGCAAAAAAAAAAAAAGCCAATTCTGCAAAAAAAAATTAACCCTAAACAAACAAGAACAACCCAAAATCCCAACCAAATTACATTTTTATGTGAGGTGTGCATCTGTGTGCGCGCATGCGTCTGTATGTGTGTGTATTTATATTTCATGTATATCTTATGCATTATTTTTGAATATTTAATTGTTATTATAAGTGTTTATAGTATTGAATATGTTTTATTGATATTATATACACATATACATGTACATATACGTCAGTAAGGGTGGGGGGGGTCGACCCTACTTCGCGGAATTCGGCAGTCGTGGGGGGATCTCGGTCCCAATTAACTGTGGGAAGTTAGGGATCCCTGTATATAATATTTTATTTTGAAAAGTATATATATATATATATATATATATATATATATATATATATATATATATATATATATATGGTTTTTTTTGTTTGTTTTTTTTTTTAGTGCTTTAATTAATTTTAAAAGCAGCTTTAGTAAGCTGCACTGTCAGATAAAAACATGGCCCATACCTTGTAATACTACCCATAAACTGGTGATAAGTCATACATGTTTTTTTTTAGATGGACAAAATATCAAAACTGGACACTGGAAATTTGTTAAAGTACAATACATAGAATGTATAATTAGCTGCACTTCCCATTTCTCCTCTTGCTGACTTCCCACCTTTTTGTGCTACCCTGCCTTAAATACATATGTATGAAGGAGAGAAGCGCACTTTCCACAATGACTATTCAGGCTCAAGGCCAATTCAAACCAGCTGTGTTTCTGAAGTGTTTTTGTAAGGCGTGTGAAAGACGTGTCACATGAACGTTTGCACTTACATTTGAACGAGGAGTTTAATGCACACATGCAGTGGACAAAACACATGAAAATAAACTGAAGAATCACTTGGTATATACGCTGATAATATTATTCATAATTATCTACTGTACAATGATTACGCAACCTGTAGATTTATCGAAGAGTGCTTGGACAGTCGTTATACTCTTAGATAACCGTTAAAAACACAGTTTGTTTATTGGCCTACTGTGTAATTTCATGCTGTTTTTCTCTCACTGTATTGTAATTAAAGTTGGCCCAGCTATAGCTGTCCCTATCCACCATGTTTCATTAACACGGGTGGACATCTGGGCCTGAGATTATTGATTAAAAAACAAAACAGGGAATGTGTTTGTAGTAGATTAAATCGATGGGAGAGGTAGGCCAGCTCTTCCATACAAGTGTAATGCATGCATCTGGAATAAATACACATAAAAAGTGTATGCAATCAGGTTAATACTTGCCTTATTAAATTTACTCTCCACCCACAAATAAACAAATAAGCAGTTTATTGACAGTTCCTGAAGGGGAATTTGAAGGAAAAATACACTATAACATATTAAATAAGCCCCCAGTGCAGCTAACTGGGTTATCAAAGGCTGGCCGTGTCCCTCACTGTCTGTGCTGAGAAGCATATAAAAGAATCATTGCTGACTTTCGTCAAAAGTAGGCTGCATAGCTGTCAGCATGTTTCTGCCCTGCTATGGTCTGGCGAGCTGTCCAGGATGTACTTTGCCCTCGCCCATAGTCGGCGCCAGCCACCTCTTGACCCTAATTCGGATTAAGTGGTTCAAAAAATCGATAATAAATAAGGAATTATTTTCAGAAAACACTTTAATAATTTCCTTATAATGATTTAGTGGTATGTTGGAGAAGAGTGCTCAGCAATACAAGACGGTGGACTGGTGTATCTTTATTTGACGTAAAGCCGTAGGTTCAGGTTTCATATGGAGCTCAGCATGAGTTAGGAGCAGGTTCAGGGAGAATGGGACTCCAAACTCCTATGCCTTTATTCCTTACAGGGTTACCAAATCTTAGCAACATTTCCTTCTGATTTACATCGAAAAAACAAAATGGAAGGAGCAGAACACGACACCATAGTGTTCAGGCATTTCAAGCACAGGAAAAGTAAAAATACTCATTTTCTGTTTCTCTGAATGTGCATGAGAGGTAACTTCATCTTGGCATAATCTAATTTTTCATGTGTTCTATCTGAACTGCATATTTTGCTAGCATTGTATTGTACAGACTTTTTAATTCCATTTTCCAATCCTTTACCAGTGTCCCAGCGAGCCTGGAGTCCATCCCAGCCAGCTCTGGTTGAAGGCGGGGTCCAGCTTGAACAGCTTGCCAGTCCGTCATCGTTCCAACAAACACATAAGCGTTCTCACACACATTCACACCTATGGACAATCAAGATCATCTAAATAGCCTATGGTGCATGCATGTCTTTAGACTGTGGAAGGACACCGGAGCATTTGGAGGAAATCCACGCAAGCACGGAGAGAACACCCAAAAACCTTATTGTGCATTGCATTGTGCGTTGGGTGCCCCAATGTAACGCCACCCACACGGTCAGGTTGCTTTCCATATATGGTAAAAGACTCCATAGGTGGCATTATTAGGAAACAAAAATACACCCAGAACCTTGCTATAAAATTACTGATTTGCTATTTAAAAAAATAAAAAATGAATAAATAAATAAATAAATAAACAATGATCCTGCCTACTTTAGGATCCACATACAGTAAATAAAAATCTGAATTTTCTATATTTCTCCACTATCTATTTTCTCTGTTCACACTCTGCTGCCTTCAACCACTCTTGAGTCTGGGCGGGCCGTCTTGCTGTGTGTTGAGGGACTACTTCTCTGTAATAATGGTTTGTTTAAGCACTCGGCTGAATGGGTTTGTGTTGTGCTGCATCTTCAGCATAACAATAATGCTTATCGGCTTCGTTCCCTGCAGAACAATTAAAATTCCATCAGAGTCTCCGATCTGCCTGCCAGCCATGCCTGCTGTTCGAGTGCCCTTTCGGGGCTCATGTCAATCCCTATGGCTGCCATGTATTATTCACGAGCCTCAAGACAGTGTTCTGGACTCACCTAGCGCTTCCCATCCCCACTAAACAAGCATGACAGTCGAGTAGATATTGCATTGTCAATGGGCTTTGGATCACAGTTTCACCTCATGATACTCTGATTTGTTGTGACCTCCACGCAGGGTTGTTACGTCACAGACATTTGTTTCCTATCCATTTTTTTCTAATAGCCTGTGCCAACACTGGGTGTCTGGTTTTCATTTTGTTCTCTTTTTTTAGTCTGTCTTGACACTAAAGCAGCATAATTTCCATGTCCTCTAAAACTAATTTGGATGTAAATCTGCTATTTGCAGAGAACTGTGCAGCAGTGTGGTTAGAGGAAACCTGTAGATCCAGCAGAGTTGGGTTGCTTTTAGTTAAAACCAATTAGAAATGACCAGAAATAACAGCGCCTGGAGATGAAGAAGTCATTTTTCTCTTTAACCTCCCCGGAGAGACCGAGACCTCTCCATGGAGTTACTTAAGTGTTTTAGAATATTAGGGAGTGGCAGATGATGAGAATCATTATGCTTTTTTAATCATTGTATTTTTGCATTTGGAAGTTTATGAAGTATAATAAGGCTAAGTGTGTCAGGAAGAATGTTGGCATGACTTTGACAGAACTTGGGAAAATATATGCCCTTTGCTCTGATTCTGTCTTTATACAAATCTTTACTGTTCACTTATGAGACTTTCATCGCATTTCCAGAAAAATGAAATAAACATCAGCTTTATAAAGTAAAGTGTATTTATTGTTCATTTCTGTATCTGCTTAATCCTAATTAGGGTCGTGGGGAGGCTGGCGCCCATCTCAGCCGACTGCGGACGAGGGCAGAGTACACCCTGGACAGCTCGTAAGGCCATCGCAGGGTGGAAACGCGCTAACACGCTTTGCAGCTACTTTTGTCGAAAGTCAGCAATGGTTCTTTTACATGAACCTCACACCATAGACAGTGAAACACATGGCCGGCCTTTGATAACAAAGTTAGCTGCACTGGGTGGGGGAAGGGGGCAGTGATAACCTGTGGTGAGTGGGGCTTGAACCCCCCAACCTTAGGATCAGTGATTCAGCACCTATACCACTCAGCCACCACTACCCCTATATTTATCGTTATTATTTTTAAATTATATACTGTGATATACAACATTCAGCCATAGCATTAATACCACCTGACTGGTCTGCATCTAGACGGCCCCATGCACACTAACTGTTTGCAGTGATGCACTGTACTCTAACACCTTTGTACCTTTAAAATCATAGCCAGTGTTTACGGTATCATCAGTGTTAGATTAACATTTCGGGTTGTGTGTATTCAAGCCTCTAGTTTGCATTACTCAGAAATTATATACGTGTGTGTATATAGGAATTACACTCCTCAGCCTACCCGGGAAAGTCTGTGCAGGAGTACTGGAGAGGAAGCGCCCACCTCAGTTTCAGGAGAAACAATGCTGTTTTCATCTTGGCTGCGAGTGACATTCTCGACCAACTCTATACCCTGTACAGGATCCTGGACGGGGCAGGGGAGTTTGTCCAATCTGACCACATGTGTTTTGTGGATTTAGAGAAGGCTTTTGACTGTGTCCCTCAGGCTATCTTGTGGGGTGTGCTCCGGGAGTATGGTGTACTGGGCCTGTTGCTATGGGCCATTAGGTCTCTGTACTACCAGAGCCTGAGCTTGGTCTGCCTTGGTAACAACAGGTTGAATTTGTTTCCGATGAGGGTTGGAGTCCACCAAGACTGTCCTTTGTTACCAGTTCTGTTCATAATTTTTATGGGCATAGGTGCAGCCAAGGCATTGGGGGTTTCTGGTTTGGTGGCCATATGATTTTTTTTTGTTTTCTCTCTGCTTTTTTTGATTTTGTCCTTTTGGCTTATTCAAGTTGGGACCTGTGAGTCGCACCCGAGTGCGAAGCGGCCGTGATGAGAATCAGCACCTCTGAGTCCGAGGCCATGGTTCTCAACTGGAAAATGGTGATTACAGGGTATTTATAACGAGGCCAACCACTCCCCCCTTGCTTGTGGCCTTATATCACCCTTTTTTTCTTACCTCTGAAACATTTCTCTGCATAACTAAAAATGTCTTGTACAACACAGGATTGCAGATAAATTATTAAAAATGTATCATCTTGGATACCTGGTAAAGCAGGACTCTTCATTTTATTTATTAACCTCACTCACACACTTACTTGGGTCACATGGAGGCTGGAGTTCACTTGGTGAAAGCAGGATACACCCCAAATAGCTCGCCAGACAATCCCAGGGCCAAAACACACA
The DNA here is from genome assembly GCA_024760905.1 of Plotosus lineatus. Lineage (NCBI taxonomy): Eukaryota > Metazoa > Chordata > Actinopteri > Siluriformes > Plotosidae > Plotosus > Plotosus lineatus. The sequence goes on from CM045742.1 coordinate 22,954,411, forward strand.
CAACCAATCACACACACTCGCATCTGGGGACAAATTGAAACATCTTATTAGCCCAAAGTGCATGTCTTTGAACTATGGGAGCAAACCAGTGTACTCAAAGAAAACCCTCACAAGCATGGGAAAGCATCACACAGAACACTCAAGCGGGGGACTCAAACCTAGGACCTTCTTCTTCTGAGGTGGACTCCTTTATTTGAGAGTAAAGTAGTACTGGTAATTTTTTATTAACAATTTTGTACATGGACATTTATGAATTAAAGACCACTTTGGCTTAAATGATGATGTCTTCTATACAAGTGAAGCGCTTGTCACTGTCGTGGTAGTCTCAAAGGTATATATTTCTACCTTTTGGGAAGCTGCCAGAGGAGAAAAAAAAAAAGCAACAAAAGTGGTCTTTTAATTGTCTGAGTTCTCATGGGAGGGAGGGATGGCATACACTCACTTCCTTGTCACTCACAGCGATCACCAACCAATCGTACGAGGTTGCAGATAATGCTTTCCCTCTGAGTATGTTAGACCGTCCTCAAGTGCATATGCGCCTCAGTTCGAAAAGAGGTGAGTGGCTAGCACTGCATTTCACACGGGGGGGGGTCGGTAGGCTTTTGCCCCTCCCTGGTTGGTGGTTGTTGTGTGATAGGGAAGGCAATATCTGATGGGTGGGATTTGGACCTGACTAATTTAGGGAGAGAATGGGGGAAAATCCTCAGGTTGGAACTACCAGGCAGAAGGCCTAGAGGAACACCAAAGAGGAGATTTATGGATGTGGTGAAAGAGGACATGAAGGTAGTTGGTGTAAAAGAAAAAGATGCAGAAGATAGGGTGAGATGGAGGCAGATGATTCACTGTAGCAACCCCTGAAGGGAACAGCTGAAAGGAAAAGAAGAATGGGGAAAAATAAAAATAAAAATAAATCCAAAAAAGCCTTAAATCATTTTACAGGTACAATAATTTCAAGTTTCCAAGAGAAATGTAAGACCCTATCAACGTGCCAGTGCTCCATCTTTCTCTTGGACGACCTACTCGTCATGTAGATGTTACTTTTCTCTGATGTTATTGAACACAAAGCTTGCACATCCAACAGAGTCATCATCCCCCACCTCATCTCCACAGCAGTGAATGAGAATAAGTGAGAAGTAACAGTCATCGAATCAGGCATTCAAATCGGCAGCAGCCTGGGGGGAGAGCGGGCAGTCTCTGTATCCATCCCCTGGGGATGGCCCTCACATTAGGAACTTCCTCGTTTGTGTATTTCTGCCACAGGTTAAATGGATCACTCCCATTAGCTTGGTGAGAGGACTGCTCCATTACATGAAGGAGAATGTAACTTTGAATATCACAATGCACTGAAGCTTGGAGTAGCATGGCCACTCTCCACAAGGGAGGGAGCTTGACAATAGCCATCCTTGATCATCATCTGCTTTCAGGCACTTAAACAAGCAAGAATTATGATACGCGATCTGCCTTGCAGCCAGTAGCACCAGCTCTTCTCTACTTCTTTAGTTCTTTACTACAACTTAATGACAATTTATCTCAAGAACTCTTCCACCATATTGGCCCGACATTTGTTTAAGGATGTATTTGGGTCAGTAAACATCATGGATGTTTTTGTTCTTTATTCATTCATTCATTTTCAGAACCGCTTAATCCTAATTAGGGTTGCAAGGAGGCTGGCAACCATCTCAGCTGATTCTGGGCACAGGCAGAGATCACCCTCGACAGCTTCCCAGGCCATCGCAGGGCAGAAACATGCTGACGGCTATTCTTGACGAAAGTCAGCAATATTTTTTTACATGCCTTACACCATAGACAGTGAGAGACGTGGCTGACCTTTGATAACCCAGTTATCTGCACTGGAGGAGGGGGGGAAGACAATGACAACCTGTTGAGAGTGGGGCTTGAACCACCAACCTTGGGATCAGTGATCCAGTGCCCTATACCACTAGGCCACTACTGTCCATTTTTGCTCCTTCATTTGTTACATATATGGCATCCATATGTTGTTCCCAACAGATGTAGTATTACTGTATACACTTTAGGGAATGGTGACACACGTCAGAAGGTGAACCCCCTCATCCCCCGCCCCGCCCCCCAGAAAAAAAATTATATCTGTGGTAGTTTTTAATAGCATTACTCGATGGTTTCATGAATTATCCAAAATTGTTACAGCCTGACCTAAATTAATCTATCATTTTACACCATAATTAAAGTGTGCGTACCTGTCTTGGTCATCATTACATCATAATTTGTGCATATGTAATACATTTAAGCAATACAGATGCTTATTTCAACATAAATCACTATAAAAAGCACAAAACTAGTCATTTTGCCCCATGGATTCCAAGCAAAGGCTAAGCTGCAGGGGTTATCAAATTAGCAGTCGTTTTTCCTCTGAAGTAACGTTAACACGTTGGGTGGGATTAATGTTTCCTGGGAGACAGTGAGCCATTGCATTCTAGTAACCCTGAGGATACCTATGATGGTATTTCGAAAATGGTTCAGGCAGCCAACAAAAAGAAATATTTTCCCTATTTTTTTGTTTGTGCGGCTCAGCATTGGCCGATAATGTGTTTGTCAGTAACGTAGCCTCGTCAAGCCAATAAGTTCTTATTACTACTAGGCTGCAGTAGCCAATCAAAAAGGCACCATATCTCTGAGCATGCCTAGAGTCGTAACACTCGCAGGCGCTTTGAAAATGTGAAAGGACTGATGTTGCCAGAAGGAACCACCGCTGATGTTATACGTGATTGTTTTAAGTACAAGTCACTACTTTACCGCAGATACCCTTTAATAGCATGAAATGAATGCAATAATATTTTACATCTGAAGTGTAACAATGCTGAAGGTAGGAGATCACAGATTAATCAGGTCATGTTGTATGACTCGTGAGTGTGTTTCTTACACAATGGCTGATGCAAAGAGCAGAAATGATCATGAAAAACTCTTTACCCTTGAGCTGACTTTCCTGAAGCCAATGTTGAGCTGTAACAAGCTCTTCTTTATGATTGTGATTCAGGTACACTTACCTTGCGTTTGGTGCATAGTAATTATCTTCTCATTCAACACACTTCTCATTTATTGTGAGGAGGGCGGAAGCAAGAAAGGAAGGAAGGAAGGAAGGAAGGAAGGAACTGTAAGAAAGAAAGACACTATTTATTTTGTGCCTCTTTCTCGTCAGAACATCGTGACAGTGTGAGTAGATCAGAGAACAGTATTATCAGCGTCCTCTGTGATGTTATGCATGCTATGATGTTTGGCTTCCTCATCTGTCAAGGATGGCTTCACCTCCATACTGACCCTCACTCGATCCTCCAACAGAGTACGCACACATAACCTGGCAGGCTTGAGAGGTATCAGGGCCCAACAACACCAAACTCACTCAAAGGCTTCTGAATGACACTCAGAGGAGGAAGTGGGCAACGGGTGACCCCTCCCCTTCTCCAGAGCAACAGGCCATTTTTTTCACTCCTAGAATAACCCTTTATCCTTATTTTGATAGCAAATGATAGTTTAGACTTGATTTTCAAATCATTATGAGAAATAGAGAAGAAATTGATTCCTGAAGAATGGGAATAAACCGCGATTGTGATGTATTTATTCTTCAAATTTACTGCTCTTCTTGTTCCCACATGACACCATTACACTATAACAGTGGTAAATAAATGGCTTTGTGTGTGTGTGTGTGTGTGTGTGTGTGTGTGTGTGTGTGTGTGTGTGAGAATTGGATATTAGTCTGCATTCTTTACATTTTACTCGTCTTTCCAGTTGCACAGTATTTAATAACCAAACACTAATTTGTTTTGGTTTCATTCTAGTGTGTAAGAGAATGCATTTGTACATTGCTCATACACCGATAGTGTTTCAGCCTCAAGCGCTTCTGTATCGATTTATCTCTGTTGTTCGGTGAAACATGTTTTCAGTGTGTACCCCTAAGAGAACCTCTTACTGTCTACACTTACACTTGAAAAAAAAAAAGGACAAATACATTTTGATATAGACAGTCAGAGAGTATACAGTACAAATATAAACTAGCAATACAGAATGAAATAAAAATTTTATCTTTTCACTGAAAGGGTGGAAACGGGTATTGTGTGTACACATTTTACCTTTAAAAAGATAGCAGGGATCATTTTATTTCTTCTTATCAATCTTTGGGGGGAGTGTTTATAAAATTACCAATTTCCTGAGACAAATGTTGTAATACAGGGATCCCTCACTTTTCGCAGTGAATTGGGACTGAGATCCCCCCGCGACCACCAAATTCCGCGAAGTAGGATCCCCCCGCCCGACTGACGTATACGTACATGTATATGTGTGTATAATATCAATAAATACATATTCAATGCTATAAATGCTTATAATAACAATTAAACATTCAAAAATAATGCATACGATGTAAATAAAATATAAATACAGATGTGCAGATGCGTGTGCACGCACTCAGATGTGCACCTCACAAAAATGTAATTAGTTTTGATGGGAGGTTTTGGGTTGTTTTTTGTTTTGTGTTTGTTTAGGTTGTTTTTTGGGGTTTTTTGCATAATTGGCCTTGTTTTTGTGGCATTTTTCTTAACTTTTTCCCTTATTCTTCGTTAATTTCCTTATTTTTTTAAATTCGATGAATATTAAAAAAAAAAAAAAAACGTGATGCACTGAAGCCGCATGAATGCCGCATGAATTGAAGCGCGAAGTAGCGGGGGATCCCTGTAATTGCTTCATAAACCTGCACTCGACGTAAAGCTTGTGTGATGATACCACCCCAGCTCCCCGAGTTAGGAGAATTAGGATAGTGGTGCTTGTTGCCCAGAGCACTTGTGTCACTGTTAGCCCCTGTTTGGCATCATGGCTAAAGGAGGCTAAAGCTGACGCTGACTGCTGTGTAATTTTAATTGTAAGAAGGAGTTGCAGGGGGATTACCGCCTTATCTTTTTTCCTTTAATGCCACGTTTTGTGTCAGCTTAATATAACATTTCTGTCAGCTTAATAGGGTTGAAGTGAAATATTCCTGAAATCATCACCTCACCTCTCACATACATACAATATGTACAGTAAATACACATCACAATAAACACATGAGCAGGCCAGTGAAAGAGCATATCCAGTGCACTCTGACTTTGGACCACAGTGCGGTACAATATTGAGGTTTGTTGAGTCAGTTGTAAGGATGCACGCTTAGCGTGCGAGCTTTGATTACAGCCTGAGAAAACACTCACAGCATTCTTGACTAAAACATTCCGCGCATACCTCTCTCTTCATTTTCATCACGCAGAGGTCAGCCATGACAGTGAGGCAATTGGCTGGTTGGTGTTGTGACTACATGTTGACCTGTTTGACCTCGCCCAGGCACAGCCTGTGGCAGTACTGAGCAACTTTGTCACAGTCAACAGCAGCCTTTGGCCTCAGGTCAATGTCAGGACTTTGAGTTGCTGCATTTAAAAAGACTGTGCTGCATGTTGATATATCGCGCAACTGCTCTTTTGACTAACAAAGTATTTGTTGTCGATACTATTTTATTTTATTATTTCAATTATTTATATACCTTTTGGTGGTTTGATGACTCTAATTTGCCACTTGGATTAAATGTGTGCGCGTGGTATCGTGAGATGAATTGGCCTTCCTTGGGTGGATTTCCATCTCATGTAGGAGCATAATTGTGGGTAAAAGGAGACAGGGTGCACCCAAGGTCATAAAGATGGGAGGGGCAACCGTAACCAAATGGTTAGAGAAGTGGCTTTGGGACCAAAAGTTCAATTCCTGAACCAGAATGAAAAATGTGTGGCAGTGAGGGAGTGACCTGCACCTTCTATTCCTCCACCTTCATGGCTGAGGTGCCCTAGAGCAAGGAACCTTAAATGCAGTTAAAATTATAAGCAGTCAATAATTTTCCTTCTGTTATGAATACAGTATATTTAAAAAAAAAGGGGGGGGGCAGTGGTGGCCTAGTGGTATAGGGCGCTGGATGACTAATCGAAAAGTTGGGGGTTCAAGCCCCACTCTCCACAAGGTTGTCACTGTATCCCGAGTACAGCTAACTGGGTTATCAAAAGCTGGCATGTCTCTCACTGTCTATGGTGTGATGTTCATGTAAAAGAACCCTTGCTGACTTTCGTCAAGAGTATCTACAAAAGCCATCAGCGTGTTTTCACCCTACGATGGCCTGGTGAGCTGGCCAGGGTGTACTCTGTCCTCGCCCGGAGTCGGCTAGGATGGGCACCAGCCTCCCCGTGACCCTAATTAGGATTAAACGGTTACAGAAAATGAACTGATGAACTGAAAAAAAACAAACCCTGTGATGGCACATCAAGGTTTGTTAATGTCTTCTGTGCTCTACTGCGATCCTCACATTCTATTACAACTGGTGTCAAATTGTAATACACCATATTAAGTGTGGCCACATTTTTGATTGTCAGATATTTTGCCACAATCAGGACAATCATCACCAAGCTTCCAAGTTCCCTCAAGAGCATCATGAATTGATCACATGACCCTCTTACAATGCTTTCAAAATGTGAAGATCGCCTACATTGTGCCTCAGTGTAAACCTAGGGTTGGATCCTGACCTTGCATTCATTGTAACATAAGTATATAATTTTGAAACTACAAACCACGTATGTAAATCACGATATGAATGTCTGCTAGTAATGTAACATACTGTATATGTAAATATGTTTAACAAAGGTTTCCTCTGTTTTTCAGGTATTTCAGTAACAAAGAAGACGCATACTTGTGAGTACTGACTTTGTTCTACATAAACTTGAGGGTGTCCAAGCTTTAAAATATAAAAGAAGAATTTGTTTTCTATCTATCTATCTATCTATCTATCTATCTATCTATCTATCTATCTATCTATCTATCTATCTATCTGTCTGTCTGTCTGTCTGTCTGTCGGTCTGTTTGTCTCTCTGTCTGTCTGTCTGTCTGTCTGTCTGTTTGTCTGTCTGTCTGTCTGTCTGTCTATTTATTTGTGTGTGTGTGGGGGGGGGGGTATTTTAAAATAACTTCAGTCTTAAGACCTCTCTATTTTCAGTGTTTATATGAATGTCTTTCTATATTGGCCAGTTGAACAGATCCAGTTTGTTCAGATGGATCATATGACCATTATATTCCAGCTCTTTCTGGCAGCATTATGTTGTCTGTTCTGCTTGTAACTGAAAAACAAGGATGTGGTTTGCATGTGACCTTTGTAAGGGAAGTTAAAAACTCTGAACTGTCTTTCACAATCAAGCTTGTGGAGATAGACATCAGCTCAGAGCAGGAGAGAGCGTGCAAATCTCACGGATTAAGTTTTTATTTCGTCTCCTCCTTCAGAAAGCTGTTGCAGGATGCAGTGGGCAATAAGCGAGCAGACTCCGATGAAGCCTTGATATGATAATAGGCCTAAAGCAATGCAGATATAATTTAGGATTATAAACAAACAACCAAGTTCCACCGGAATTTCAAACAATGCCCACATATTTAATTAGAATAAATCCATCATCTTAAAGAAGTTTTTGATTGCTCACTTTTTTATTTTTAAATGAAAAATATTTATATTTTCAATATTGTGTCCAGATAAAAAATGACAGTCTTTCTTCCTTTAATCCAGTGGCCTACTGCTATCTTAATTAGAGAACGATTGCCCCTGCTTAAGAGCGAGGAAACTAAATCAAAGAGCATGTTTCAGAAGAGCAGGTTCAAAGCCATGGACAGAATTTGGACCACACTATTTAATCTCAGTAAAAGAAATGGTAATGATGCATGTCACTGGGTGAAGGGGGTGGAGAGAGAGAGAGAGAGAGAGAGAGAGAGAGCACTGAGGAAGCATGCTGGCACTGAGGTCCTGGGTCAGAGCCATGCTGTGCTGTAGAGATGATTCAAAGGACATGTAATAGTGGGAGGAAAGGTCTTGTCAGTTACAAGGAGAACAGACATTTTCATCGACTGTAAAGTGCTAATGAGGGTTGGGTTATGTCTGTCATGTTCTAACAGCCGAGCAGCACCTCAGCGAAGAACTTGTACCTCAGTATTTGCCTCAGTTAATGCCAGTGAAAGCTAAAGTGGGATTTTTTTCTTTTACAGTTTGTATAACATTTGGCAATCAAATTAGCTATTCTCAATCCCATTGCACAGTTTGTATGTGTAAATGTTTGCACCTCCCATGTCATTTGAATGAAAATAAAATCTTTTAAAATCTTGAGTTGACCATTTATCTTCCAATGAATAGAATGGCGCAGTGGTGGTCTAGTGGTATAGGGTGCTGTATCACTGATCCTAAGGTTGGGGGTTCGAGTCCCACTCTCCACAAGGTTGTCACTGTCCCCCCCAGTGCAGCTAACTGGGTTATCAAAGGCGGGCCATGTCTCTCACTGTCTATGGTGAGAGGCATGTAAAAGAACCATTGCTGACTTTCGTAACGAGTAGCTGCAAAGTCGTCAGCGTGTTTCTGTCCCTTGCTAAAGGGTTGTGACAGGAAGGGCATCCGACTGTCTATGGTGAGAGGTTCATGCCATCAGCATATTTGTGTCCCTTGCTAAAGGGTTGTGTCCGGAAGGGCATATGCCAAATCAAAACGTGCAAATCATTTGCTGTGGCAACCCTTGAAAAAGGGAAAAAGCCAAAAGGAAATCTCTCTTCCAATGTATAGAATCTTCTTCTTCTTTTCCTTTCGGCTTTTTCCCTTTTTTCTCAGGGGTCGCTACAGCGAATCATCTGATTCGCACATTTGATTTGGCATAGGTTTTTACGTCGAATGCCCTTCCTGACGCAACCCTTTAGCAAGGGACAGAAACACGCTGACGGCTTTGGTAGGGCGCAGGATCGCTGATCCTAAGGTTGGGGGTTCAAGTCCCCACATGGTTGTCACTGTCCCCCCCAGTGCAGCTAACTAGGTTATCAAAGGCTGGCCATGTCCCTCACTGTCTGTGGTAAGAGGCATGTAAAAGAACCATTGCTGACTTCCAATGAATAGAATAGCAGTCAAAAATAAATTGTATTAAAGAAGAGATTAGTCTAAAGCATAAGGCAAGAATGAGATGAATTTAAAAAAATAGTCACAACAGAAAAGTTCTCCAGAGTTCTTCATTCATATATGTCCAAAACAGCTTCATCTTAATAAGGACTTGGGGAGGTGGAAACCTCTGTCAGCTGACTCTGAGCAAAGGTGGAGTACACCCTGAACAGCTCGCTAATCAATTGCAGGGCCAGCACACACTCACACACACAACTATTCACACTTACACTTACTTCTAGGGGCCTGTGGTGGCCTAATGTACATGTTTTTGGACTGTAGAAGGAAACCAGTGTATGTGGCGTAAACCGACACAAACACAAGGGGAATATGCAACCGCCATACCCAAACACCCAAGCCAAGCCCACGACCCAAACCCAGGACTTTCTTGCTGTGGGGAGGATGCTAACTGCAAAGCCATTGTACTGTCCAATATCATAATTAGTGTAAAATATAATTCAAAAAGTGGGGCCGGTGGTGTAGTGGTTAGGGTGCCGGGCTCATGATTGGGAGGTTGTGGGTTCGAATCCCAGTTAGACCCCCACTGTGCTAAGACCCCTGGGCAAGGTCTTAACCACATGTTTGTCTCTGTTCACCCAGCAGTATAAATGGGTACCAGTAAAAATATACTGGGAAGGTAACCTGCGATGGACTAGCGTCCCATCCAGGAGGAATTGAACTCCTGATCGCTTCACGCTACGGAAACAGGGAATAAACACCGGCCTGATGCGCCACTAGGCTCGGGTGTAAAAAGCCCATCAGACTTTACCAACCTGCCTACCATAATTCATAAAAACATTAATACGTGTAATATGTGATGTTTGCTGAACGTTTAAATCTCAATACAAGTTTTTTACTAGTATTAGTAAAAATGTGTTTTACTTGTAAACACTTTGAAGTGCTAGTTTCACAATCATCAGCATCCTAACAATGCATATTTTATGATACCTGGCCTGGAGAGCACGAGAGCACAAGTTCTCAGGAGTGTTCAAATCAGGGGGATGAGATGGTCACTGGGATACTCTGATTTTAGGATTTCTTAAATGTCTCTTTGTTATGAATCAAAACTATGTTTGGCTTGTTTGTTTGTTTGTTTGGCTTGTTTGTTTGTTTGTTTGTTTGTTTGTTTGGCCAAGTAAAAAACTTCCTGGCAGAGGGAACCAGTCTTTAAGCAGAATTCATGATGATATCAATCATTACAAGCCCCGGTCACAAAATCTATGTATTTAAGAGTGAGATCTTTATTTCCTTTCGGCTGTTCCTTTCAGGGGTCACCACAGGGAATCATCTGCCTCCATCTCACCCTATCCTCTGCATCTTCTTCTCTTACACCTTCACGCCCTCTTTCACCACACCCATAAATCTCCTCTTTGGTCTTCCTCTAGGCCTTTTGACTGGTAGTTCCAACCTCAGCATCCTACTACCAATATACTATTATCCCTCCTCTGTACATGTCCAAACCATCTCAATCTAGCCTCTCTGACTTTGTCTCCAAAACCTCTTACATGTGCTGTATTTAAGAGTGAGATAGGAAGTGGTTTTCCTTGAATAACATTTCCTTTTGTTGATAAACATTCTAATGGTGTGAATGTTTTGGTTTTATCCGACCACAGTACACCATGCCAGTTGCAGTTGTAATGGGGCTTGATGAAGTTGAGCCTGTGCAGTTTGTGAAGTACAGTACTACCCTGAAATTGGTTATTTTATATAAATATATTTGCTCGTTTTAATGAACAGTGCCAATAATTCTGGAGGAATCTAATTTACCCTTGCTCTCTACAAATCAATCCTGACTTGATGAAAAACAAAAGTGGTGTATGCTGTCTAGCAGCAAGATAACAGACATGCTAAAGAGAAACTCTGCCAGAAATCAGATGAGCAATCTATCAGAGTTAGTATGGGAGTCAGTGGAAAGGGGAAGGGAGGCAAAAATTCAAACTTAAATCTGATTAAAGGACACAATAGATACAATAATGTGATTCAGAAAGGTAACGGATGGAAAGCGACCCATTGTGTTTTATGGTTATTGATTCATGAATAATAAACTGTTTTCATAAGGTTTATAATACGTACTTTTTATGACTTCTGATAATAAGAGAACATCTGTAAAGCACATTGAAAACACGTCTGCTGACATTTTTGAAACGTAACACACCAAATGCCTTATTGCCATAAAGTGGCTTTCTTTGTCTTTTTAATTTTCTCTTAAGGGTATACAGACACTTGAACTATGAGACTGTGAAAATATGTAACCCTTGGCAATGGGACATGCATTTTCATGCTCTCTCTCTCTCTCTCTCTCTCTCTCTCTCGCTCTCTCTCTCACTCTCTCACACACACACACACACACACACACACACACACACACACACACACACACACACACACACACACACACACACACACACACACACACACACACACACACCTTCAGATTACTTTAGACTTTTGCCTGAGTAATCAGATCCCTTGCAGAGGGGCAGCTGTTGGTTAGCAGCCTCTCCTTATCCTCACACAGCTTGACCTGTAATAAAAAGATGTCCACTCTGAGTGATAATAGATATTTCACTCTTCATTTTGATGTTCAGATGTCCGCTGCTCCTCCGCATTGAGAGGGGCCAGTTGAGGTGGCTTGGGCATCTGGCCAGGTTGCCTCCCGAATGCCTCTCTGATGTTGTGTTTCGGGTATGTCCAACTGGGAAGAGACCCCAGGGTCGACCTAAAACATGCTGTAGGGACTATGTCTCTCGGCTTGTCTGGGTACGCCTCGGTGGCCCCCCCGGAAGAGCTGGAGGAAGTGGCTGGGAAAGGGATGTCTTGACCTCTTTGCTTAGGTTGTTGCCCCCGCGACCTGATCCCGGATTAAGTGGAAGAAGATGAGATGAGATTTTGATGTTTACTGTTGTATTGACTTATCCCCTATTCAATGTTTTACAGTGACAGTTTTCTAAAACCCAGTGCTGCTTTTCTTGAAGAAGGAACTTGCTTGAATGGAATTTGACTCTAGCAAATTCATGGTCATGCAACAAATCCATGGGAGGAGTGTCTTTTTTAAAGGAAAGTTATGATGCCATTTTTTGACCTATACGTAAATATTGTTACAGTGTTCAATAACTTCCTTTAACGACACCACAGCGTCAAGTGTTGTGTTGAGTACATGTTTAAATTTTCCTCTAGGCTTTTCGAGCTTGTCGTAAAAACGCATGGGTTTTATTTTACGTTTTTCCCCTCGCATGTTACTGTGTACAGTGTGCTTCTGATTGCCTGGCCTACCCCCTCTGCCCATCCTATTGTACCTTCTAACACACTGAGTGTGGTGCTTTAAGGTGACCATTCAGACTAGGCCAGACACAGAGACGGAGAGAGAGAGATCATAAATTGGAGGAGGAAGCCAAACAGGCTATCCAGTGTCCACACTCAAAATCAGTGTTTCTGAGGGAGGAGGGGGACACAGCTTCCTGAAGACTTGTAGAGTTTTAGGGAAAAGGAATAATAATTTGGTGCTAAACTGGAGTCCGAAATGAAAAATGAAGATCTGAATATGAGTGAAATGCCTGAACATTAAGTTGGAATATTGCAAACAGTTCCATGGCAGTTTGTAGTTTAGAATCATGAAGTTGTTTTTTATGTTTGAACCCAGGACATACTGTATATTGAACTATGTGTTTACGTATTTCTATTCCAAAGGATAAAGTCCATGAAGTCTGTCTGCTGGGTCTCTTAGATAAAACAGTGTTGCTAGACTGTAGAACGTTTTATGACTGAATAAAAAAATAAAGAGGAAATGATTATCTAATATGAAGTGACTGGTTCTCTATGTAAAGATTATTTATTTAATTAGTTAAATCAAAGTGCATTATATATTTCTCATATTCTAATAAGATGATGTATTCCCGCTGTTAATACATAATTGCCTGTATTCCATTTTAGTGGGTGTGGTGTATATAGTTCTACTGTAGTGTGAAGTGTGTTTGTCAGACAGAAAGGTTTCGTATGACTCTCCAAGCAGTTAGTGTTGTTGTGACCTGTTGGGGAGATGGATTTTCTGATAAGGGGTGCAAGCTGATTTTAAGATTGCACAGGCCCTTATTTCTCATTTATGTACATGTGCATGTGTCCCTTATGACGCCTCATGATCTCGGGTCTTCTACGTGTGATCCTGTACGCTTACTGCACGGATATCAGCTTTGCAGTATCAGACCGTCTGTTCACTGTGCTAAAGTCCAAAGTCTATTTGTAAAACTTTGTCGGTAATTTCGACTCATAGTACACGCCGCACCTACAAAGTCTCCTCAGTTGAATCTTTTCCTTAATGTAACACATTTTGAACTTATTCGTAGTTAAATCATTAAATATTATATTATTTTTTTATACTTCACATGCACTTTTATTTTCATATCTGTAGGTTTAAGGTTTGTATTATCCAAGTTTATTAGGCATGCTTATTTTTCTTATAGCTGTTGGATATGGAGGATTGGCTTCCAGTTGCACTTTCTTCCATAAATAATAATCAAATTACAATAAATTAGAAGTATGCGACTCAATTTGAAAACAAATTATGGTTATATAATGCTGAGGTTTTTTTTTTGGAAACTTTAAGTCCAACATGCTTCACAGGAAATTGTGTGTGTGTGTGTGTGTGTGTGTGTGTGTGTGTGTGTGTGTGTGTGTGTGTGTGTGTGTGTGTGTGTGTGTTGTTATTCACAAACAAATTACTCTTTCTAACATATTGTGCCGTGTGTCTCATTTGTCATAGATGACATATAGGCAAGTATTGAGCAAATGAAGTATTTTGCTTGTATGTGTATGAATGTCTTGCCAGAATGGCAGTCATAGCCACGTTAAAGAATCATATTTGAATTGCTCTTGGGCTAGTCAGGACTATGAGGAAGCAGAGCCACTGATCCAATATATGAGAGAGCGAGACAGAGAGAGAGAGAGAGAGAGAGAGAGAAAGCGAGAGAGACTGAGACTGTGTGTGTGTGTGTGTGTGTGTGTGTGTGTGTGTGTGTGAGAGAGAGAGAGAGAGAGAGAGACTGTGAAAAACTGTGTGTGTGTGTGTGTGTGTGAGAGAGAGAGAGAGAGAGAGAGAGAGAGAGAGATTCAGAGAGAGAGAGAGAGAGAGAGAGAGAGAGAGAGAGAGAGATTCAGAGAGAGAGAGAGAGAGAGAGAGAGAGAGAGAGAGAGAGAGACTGTGAGAGAAAAGGAAAAAGCAAGGGCGAAGTGCAGTAAAGGCTTATCTATCTCCATAGTGCAGACAGGCGGTAAGCCCAGACAGACTAGGCTTATTGAGAAGCATCGCCTAACCCCTGCTCCTTCATTTGTTTACCTTCCCATTGAGTGCTGTGAGACTCTCAGAGAGGCAGCCTCGCTTATCTCAATCAGATGATTAAGACAGCCAACTTCACAGAAAACTGAAAGTACTCAACAGCCCTGAGGCTATCATTAAACTGGTCTGTATTGAGCAGAATTAGCGTATTGTTACGCTCTTTCTCATATAAAGCAGATTTTTTTTTTTACAGAAAACACCCCTCTTATGCAAACCTGTACGAGGGAATAGACAAACACTGTTTCACAATCACTCTATGTATGTAATATAGATATATGAGCATCGAATTAAATTAGACTGATAGATCGCAGTAAATCACATTTTGTGCAGTGAACTGTATTGCAGCAAACAAAAGAATATATTTGGAGTATTTCAGACAATTTGAGAACGTTGAAGATTTCGCTGTTCTGTATAAACACTGTAAGAGACATTTGGAGACTGTGCTGTTCTGTAGACGCACTGAGACCAGTCTCTTTCTGTAGGAACACTGTGGTAAAGACTGTGCTGTTTGGTAGAAGCACTGTACTAGACAATGAGACTGTGCTGTTCTGTATAAACATTGCACTTGACTAGAGAATTAGGGACTGTGCTGTTCTGTGGAAACACTGCTAGTACGTTGGGAACAGTGACTTTCTGTAAAAGAACTGTGTTAGAAACTGTGCTGTTCTGTTCTGTAGAAACTCTGAGCTAGAGCATTAGGGACTGTGTTATTCCGTAGAAACGCTGTGGTAGAGCAATAAGGACTATGTTGTTCTATAGACACACTGCGACAGCTTCAGAGACTGTGCTATTCTGTACCTAGTGTGTGCTATTCTGTACCTAGTCTATGCTATAGCACTGAGAACAGTCTCGTTCTGTTGAAACACTGATAAAGGCTGTGCTGTTTGGTAGAAGCACTGTACTAGACAATTATAAACTGTGCTGTTCTGTAGAAACTCTGAGCTAGAGCATTAGGGACTGTGCTGTTCTGTGGAAACAATGCTAGTACTGTACTTTGGGAACAGTGACTTTCTGTAAAAGAACTGTGTTAGAAACTGTGCTGTTCTGTTCTGTAGAAACTCTGAGCTAGAGCATTAGGGACTGTGCTGTTTTGTAGAAACGCTGTGGTAGAGCAATAAGGATTATGTTGTTCGATAGAAACACTTCAAAAGCATAAGAGACTGTGCTATTCTGAAGAAAGTCTGTGCTATACCGTTAGAGACCGTGCTGTTCTGTAAACACACTGTGGTACAGCAGTGTTATGCTGATCTCCCCACCACTACCGCCCACATTTTCTCGCTAATTTAGTTGTACCTAATTTCCATCTATCAGGTATTGCCTTCCCTCTTACACAACCACCACCAATCAGGGACGGGAGAAAGCATGCACATGCTAGCCACCCACCTCTTTTCGAACTTTGGCGCATGTGCATTTGGCCGACACACTCGGAGGGAAAGTGTTGTAAACCCCCTTGTACGAATGAGCTCATGACTGGCTGGCAGTCGCTGTGACTGACAGGGCAGTGAGCATACGCCATCCCTCCTTCCCATGAGAGCTAGGCCAATTAGCTCCGAAGGACTCCTGATCACGGATGGCTGTGGCATTAAACTGGATTCGAACTTGCAATCTCCGGGTTAATAGTCATACATAATAATCATGCACCTTGTCGATGCGCTACTCGGGAGGCCGACTGTATGTTGTTCTGTAGAAACACTGCTTGAGTATCAGACACTGTGCTGTTTTGTAGAAACTCCGCGTTACAATAGTAAAGAATGTGCTACTCTGTAGAAATACTACTATAGAATCAGTCTGCGCTGTTCTGTTAAAACACTACGCTAAACTATTGTCGCCTGTGTTTTTCTGTTGAAACACTGTGCCAAAGAAGTCAAGACTGTGCTAGAAAAACTGCAGTAGTGATTTAAAGACTTGTGCTGTTGACACACTGTGATAAAACATAGGACAGTGTGCTGTTCTATACAAACACTGTGATAGAGATTTAACTACAGACTATAATCCTGGGGAGACACTGATTTTTTTTTATTTATTTTTTTTTAATTGCTTATGTTTGGCATGTTAGCTTGCAAGAAACCGATTATCATGGCTTGGCTCTCATCTCATAAACTAGTTTTTTAATCACTGCAGTTAATGCAAATATTACAGTTTTTCTCTGGAGCTCAGATTATTTAAGGTGCTGATGCTACTGTGAAGACTTGCACATCTTGTTTTTCTGTACACACACACACTCTGGAGACATAATGTATAGTGTGCGTAAATTTGTACTCCTGTAAGATCCGGGGCAAGTATGTGATTCAGAATGCAGCACCACGTGCTGTTTGGATTTGTGCTGTCGTGAATGGCTCTGTGACACTCTCAGGTGAAAGGTGTGCAACATGGGAAGTAATCTTGAGAAATGGTGTATCTGAGGCTCAGCATAGCAAAGCGGGATGTACAGGTAATCGGAAGGAAAAGCCTGATTATGAGATGAGGAGCTGTTATTATGCAGTAGGTCTCACTTTGCAGCACATTACAACTAGCAATATCTTCACTTTCATCAAGACAGATATAAGAGGAAGTGTTTTTCTTTGAATATGCTATATGTGTTTGTCAGGATTATGACAGCATGTAGAGTTTTTTTTCCTCCCCTCAAGCACTGTAGCAGTAATCTTAGTGTACATTAAAGAAGCAAAAATGGTTGCGATCATCTGGAGAAAGGGTTGTTTAAAATCAGCAGAATGTCTCCAAAGTGTGCGCTTTGCTGAAGCAATTTCATTCTCAGCATGCCGCAGAAACGTGAGGTTTTCTGCCTCAAATAACAAGAGACGCTCAGAGGGAAGAAAAAGCACTTCACTCTCTTTGACAGCCTTCAATTCTAACAATAAATTATGTTTCATCTTTGTCTATTTGTTTGTTTCATGGAAAGATATTTTTTTTCCTTTTGGATGCTTTGCTTTAATCCATAATAGCCAGCCATGTTTTTTATGTTGTTGTTGTTGTTGTTTTTTAAATCTGAAATAGGTCAGTATAATCACAACGGAGAAGGATGGGCTGCCACAGCAAAAAGGAAATCAATAGAGATATCTATTTGTTGTAAAGCAGGACGGCTTGATTTTTATCCTTTTCTTTCCTCTCTCCACTTTTTCTTCCATCCAGACAATATGACAGGCCTTCATTTTTCAGCACAAGCATTTTTATGTTTTTTCTTTTTTTTTTTTTTTTTTTTTTTTTTTTTTTTAATTTATTTATTATTATTATTATTTACTGGCCATTTTGTGAAATCACAAATAGGCCTTTGTGAATGTACTTTGTTTGCTTAAGTTGTTCAAAATGAAGCCAGTCTTTTTGTACCTGCTGCTCATGACTAAAGGGGTTGAAAGAAAGCGGCTGGGCATTCATGTACGGCACCACAGCATCTTTGTTATTGTGAAGGAAAGGGCTGAGGGCTGGACGTGTCTGCTGATGCAGTTCCTTGACTCAGTGTACTGGACCACCTTGGTTTTTTGTATGAATCTTCCCTTGGCGGCATTGTCTGAGACTTCAGCTTTGTCAGCTTTTCTACTGTCAGTCCATCCTTTTATTTTTTGTGTCTGCTTAAATTCAAAGGCCTTGTTGTGCAGCTCTGCCAAACACCAATGAAATGTACACATGACAGAAACAGAAGCTGTATAAGTGCTTGCTAAACTCTGGCATCCTATCTGCTAGGGTACCTGACAAAGTGTGGATAGCGGGAAACATGAGGGTGTATGATGCACTCTGCCATTTTGTTGCGTGCTGTAGAGTCGGCAGCTTTGGAGCAAGTTCTGTCATTCATTATTACTATGGGCATGAAACTGTACACTTAAACAAGTATAGCTTAAATTAGTCTTGTGTCACGACTGTGTGTGTGTGTGTGTGTGTGTGTGTGTGTGTGTGTGTGTGTGTGTGTGTGTGTGTGTGTGAGAGAGAACTGTCTCCAGTTCTCCAGTGCTTTCTACAGCAGCTTCAGTTCTATGTAGCACTGTAGCTTAATATTGAACCACACAGAATTAAACAGTGTCTTAATGCTTTACTGTATATAACCTAGTAATGATGATGATATAATGCGGTTCGGCCACTCATTTTATATTATCTGGTTGACGGATCCACCAATTGCTGGCAAAAGTGCCGTTAAAAATAATTTCTAACTTTTTCAATTTATAATTTTTTTCCCCGCCAATCTCTGCATTATATGCCGATGTGAAAAAAATATTCAAACTTAATCAGACACAAAATCGTCTCTTTAAATATAATGTATAATTTTGTGTGTTTGCCTTCAAGATCACGCTAACCTCTTTATATGCAAATGAATTCTCGCATCAGGTATCGTGAGTCGAGACTCCCAGCATGCTTTTCGAGCGACTCTAATGAACAGATAATGCATTATATTGAGACATATGTAATTTTCACTCTATATTTGATGATATTCCCAGCACTTCTAGAGTCATCAACCAGATATTATACAGGAAAAAAATTTAAGTGACGAAAGCTTCCTGTGCTATTAATATCAACAAAATAACAACAACAACAAAAAAATGTTATATTTTTATATACAGTGGTACCTCACCTTACAAAAGACCCAACAAACAAAAAAATCCATGTTACGAAACACATTTACCTAAAATTTACATCTCTGAATACAAAAAAAATTCACGTTACGAAACGCGCCATCTCAAAAATTCAAACAATGCGCGAGTTGCTCTCCCATTGGCTATCTCCCAACACCCCATCCCGCTGGCCTCCCCTTGGCTAGGAACCCCTCTCAGTTAAGCATATTTTAATTGATTGTACAGAGTTTAATCTAGTCGGAAATAAACATTTTAGTGTTACTTCACTGAAGGAACTGTTTATGAAATGTAATGCTTCTATTATTCTAAACCTTTTAAAATAAATTAATATATGTTATAAACTCTAGTCATGTTATGCCTTTTGTAAATGTTTATTTACAAAGAGCTGAGCTCCATATTTATTTAATATATTTGATGCTGCTATTTACCGTTTTCAGCATAATATAACACTTACAGTGTTGAACATGCCATAAAATCTCATTAATTCATTCATTCATACCCATTGGCTAGGAAGGAGCTGCATCTCCATAATACCCATGATGCTTTTCGTGTGCCTTCGACCCATTGTTCATCACAGAGATGCAGCTCCCTCCCATTGGCTATTATGGAGCTGCATCTCCATAATACCAATGATGCTTTTCATGTGCCTTCAACCCATTGTTCGTCATGGAGATGCAGCGCCCTCCCATTGGCTATTATGGCGAGGCATCTCCATAATACCCATGATGCTTTTCGTGTGCCTTCGACCCATTGTCCATCATGGAGATGCAGCTTATGGAGCTGTATCTCCATAATACCCATGATGCTTTTCGTGTGCCTTTAACCTATTGTTCGTCATGGAGTTCTAACACGCGTAAACGACAGAGTTACTGTTGTTTCATGAGTTTTTCAAGTGGGCTCATTGCAACTTTATTTTTTGGCTCAGGCTTTTAACCTTGCATAAACATTTGTAAGATTATAACTCTGCTAAGAAGACATGGTCAACACATGTGCGCACACGCGTGCACACACACGCACTCACACACACACACACACACACACACACACACACACACACACACACGGGCGTGTGATTTCCGGTGAAAGTGATTCCTGGTGCGAGTGAAAAGAAGAAGCGGGCCCGTGGCATGCGGTTGAGTGATATCGCAAAGTAATATGGCCAAACCCGTCTACTATCGGTACGATACTGAAGCATAAGGAGGCCCTAAAAGGTATACTTTTATCATTTTTAAAGGGTTTAGGTGGTAGTATTGGGGGCCCTGGAACGAATCAGGCCTTTTACATCTAAAATGCTAATCAACTTACAAAAAAATCAGGTTATGAAACTACTTCTGGTATGGATTAATTTCGTAAGGTGAGGTACCACTGTATATATATATATATATTATATTTTTCCCCCCGACACTTTTTTCAAAATTGTAAATAATAATATTTTAGATGTAGTGGCCTTATTTTTCTTTTACTTATTTCCTCCGACATCACTAAATTTGTGTTGATAAATCCGTCAAACAGAAAATGAGTGGCCTTATTGTCAGAAACAAGTCTGTAAATTATCTTGCATCATACCGGCAGAAATTGGAATACATTTAACATATGAACCTGAAACATAAAAATCAAGATAAGAGATTAACAGTACAAGAAGTTAAACACAATTTAAAGATCATTGACGGCGCCTTCCGGTGCGTTTGATCTGAGGTTAAGCTTTCAGTTAATTTAGAGATGGGCTGGTGCAAAAGAGGTTTCTCAGTCTGACCTTAATAAACTGTGTATCTCCAGGTAGATAATAACAATCTATATTTACAGTTCAGAACACGACTAAGATTAGACACTATATTATTGGCAATTTTAAATATATTTTTGTTTTAGGATGATTCATTGAAGTGTTTCCCAAAAAAATTAAATACACTCTGAATTTTTTTTTTTATCATCATCGTTCATTTTTTGTAACCACTTAATCCTAATTAGGGTTGCGTAGGGTTGGTCCCAGCCAACTCCAGGTGAGGGCAAAGTACACCCTGGACAGCTCACCAGGCCATCGCAGGGCGGAAACACGCTGACGGCTATGCAGCTACTCTTGTCGAAAGTCAGCAGCAATGGTTCTTTTACATGAACCTCACACCATAGACAGTGAGAGACATGGCCGGCCTTGGATAACCCAGTTAGCTGCACTGGGGGGAACAGTGACAACCCGTGTAGAGTGGGACTCGAACCCCCAACCGTAGGATCAGTGATCCAGCACCTATACCACCAGGCCACCACTACCCAGTTGAATTTTTTTTTTTTTTCGTGATTTTATAAGTAGAAGAGATCTTGTACCACATAGTATTGTAAAGCACTCATAATAGCAGAAGTCCAAAACAGAACAGCAATTTTTCTGCTCACCCAAAAGATTATTTGTTTTGCTTTAATTATTTTCTTTTGTAATGATAATACAAAAGCAGTGAGTATAAAAGTTCAGCTGTGATATATGTTCTGCTAACATTATGTACCTGTCATTATCGTGCAAGAATATTATAGTATCAATGAATATATGCAATGTCTACATTTACTTGATGATTATGTCATGTGAACAAAATACGATTTAGGCCTCCTCTGTGTGTCTGTGTGTCTGTGTATGAGACGAGTATTTTATAATAAATCAACAATACAGATAAGTGTGCACAAAGGTGAAGCAAGTTAATTTTGTGAACACCGAGAGTTTAACTGTAACACAGGTACATCCGTCCGTCTGATTTTTCATAAACCAACCACAGGCTTCCATGCTTTGGGTCAGCATGTGTGCATACAAACTATAAAAATGCTGCTGAAGATTCTTAAACTGATCCATATATGAAAACTTTTTTTCTCAGTCTCGATTCATGTATATTTTAAGGTATACTGTAATTCTTATTTTTTCCAAAATCTATGACTGAGAATTTTTTCCTGCAGGAAAGAAATACAGGAATCCCTCGCAAATTCGCGCTTCAATTCATTCGGCTTCAGTGCGTCACATGTTTTTTTTTAATAAATAAATAAATATTCATCGAATTAAAAAATAAGGAAATTAAAGAACAATAGGGTAAAAAGTAAGGAAAATGCCACAGAAACAGGGCTAATTATTCAAAAAAAAAAAAAGCCACTAAACAAACACAAAACATAAAAAACAACTCAAAATCTCCCATCAAAACTACTGACATTGTTGCATTTGTGTGCACGCGCATGTATGTGTGTCGTCTTCCTCTCATGCAATACCATCTGTAAGTGTGTGTATTTATATTTTATTTACATTTTGTGTTATTTTTCATGTTTAATTGTTATTAAAAGCATTTATAGTATTGAATATGTATTTATTGATATGATATACACATATGCATGTACGTATACGTCAGTCAGCGGGGGTTGGAGGGGTGATCCTACTTCGCGCATTCCGATGGTCGCGTGTGGATCTCGGTCCCAATTAACCGTGGAAAGTGAGGGATCTCTGTACATGCAAAACAGCTTTCCTTGCACAGCTAAAAAAGGCTGGTCACAGAATCCCTAGATCAAAAGTTTTCTTCTCATGAAAGCTCTTTCTATGGATATGTACACAATCATTACAACAACAATCTACCGATCCATGTCAGATCCCAAGTGAACATAAACACGTTCAAGTCACAACTTAAAACACATCTGTTCACGCTTGCCTAATATGCCTATCAATAAGTTCTCAGACTCACCCCCAGCGCTTTTGAGTGGCATGTGCCAGAATTAGCGATATATAATTATTTGTATGTACGTATGTATGTATGTATGTATGTATGTATGCATGCATTAAACGTTTTCAGACTTTCCAAGAAAACAACAACTTTTGTCCATATAATGAGGTGCAAAATGAATATGACATGTAGTCAAGACATCAACCAGGTCACAAATTTACACAATTTCCTCCAAGATCAAAATTATCCCGATTCTGAAAAAAATGATTTTGACTTTAGAATAACTATTTTGTCCTTCAAACTTTTCTTTTGTTTAACATTCTTCATTTGATATTACAGCTTTGCTGACCTTTTTCATGCAACTGGCAATTTGCTCAGTTAAAATAATTTCACCCCATGAAGAACGTCCTGCAATCTGAACTGGCCCGATGGACATTAGTTCCATACCATACAGTCAGGCAGCTCCCACAGCAGCTCATTCGGGTTGAGATCTGGGGGCCTTTCCATTACTGTCAAAATACGAGCTGACTTCTTTTTTAAATAGTTATTGCAAAGTTCGGAGTGTTTTGCGTCCTTGTTCTACGGTAGGAGGAAAGTGGTTCCTGTCAAGCGCCATCCACAGGGTGAAGCATGTCATTGCAAAAAGTGGTTGTTTAAGATCCCTTTTACCCTGTGCAACTCTCCCACTTAACCACAACTAAAGCACCCCCAGACCATCCCGTGACCCCCAGCATGTTTTTTGACAGATGGCATCAACCACCCCATAGCATATTTTTCTTTATTTTATGCTTCGCAAATGTTCTTCATTGAGACTCAAATATCTTAAAATTAGATTAATCTATCTATACTGTAGTACTTTTTTCCCGACTTTCTCAGTCCAAAGTCTGTGTTCTTTTACCCATCCTAATCTATTTATTTTATTAACCATTCTCAAACAGCTTTTTCTTTGTAACTCCAGGTGTCACCCCTCCACTGTTCAGGTTCAGACCGATGTTTGGCACTAACTTTGTTTTCATGAAGCTGTCAATTAAGGACCTCTCAGGCATTTGTTTCTCAGACTAGAGACTCTGAGGTACTTGTCCTCTTGCTCAGTAATGAGCCCGGGCCTGAGTCTTCTCTTTTTGTCCTGGGTAGAGCCAGTTTTCAATGTTATGGGAAGGGAGTAGGACACACTTCTTCTGTTCCTTGCCAGGAATGACTTTCATTTCTCACAACAAAATATGGACTGATGAATTTAGGAAGGAAGATCATTTTTCTATTCATTTTGAGTTTAGAATTAAAACCTACAATTGTCAGTTCTCCAGAGATTTATCTCACTTAAATAAGGCAATATTATTGCTTTTTTAATCGACAAAACAGATTTCAGCTGTGCTGACATAATTGTAAATTGGTTTTTAAATGATCAGTTATGCTTTTAACTTCACAAATTTGATTAATTCGGATTACTTGACACAATTGCCTTTCGAACACAAGTATGATAGTTGCTGAAAATCTGCCTCTGGTGCATCTACGTAGATATTCCATTAAAAGTCCAGCCTCTTCCACCTATAATAGTACAACAGTGTCTACAGTGTCTTTCTGGACAATTTAATCTTTTTTCTCTTAAAAAAATGTTTTTCTTTCAAAAACAAGGACATTATAACTGACCCCAAACCTTTGAATGGTACTGTATATTTATGTTTTCGTTTACAGTATTTGCCAAACCATGCACTCCTACTAGGGCCAGAAAGAGGCTGGAGCCTGCGTAGGCCTCCGTCAGTCCCGAAGGACTATAGCTGCGCTCTGGCCAGTATCCCGACTGGTGATACTCCCCAGTGCACAGAGCCTGGGTAGGGAGTAATGAGGGACAGGCTGTTACCCAAGCAGCAAGTCCCCCCCCCCCCCTGTCTCGGCACCACCAGAAGGATCCAATGGAAAGGCAAGTGCCGATACGACTGGGTTCCGGTGCCGCTGCAGGAGAGAAACTACGGTCAATTTTTAGAACGGCCAATTAACCTACAGTGCACGTCTTTGGATTGCGGGGGAAACCGGAGCACCCGGAGGAAACCCGCACAAGCACGGGGAGAACATACAAACTCCACACAGAAACGCCCAGGCCGGGAATCGAACCCGGGCCTTCTTGCTGTGAGGCGGACGTGCTAACCACTACTGGCTGGAGGCTGGAGCCTATCTTGGGCATAATACCACTAGAACAGATTGCCAGTCTGTCTCCAGCACACACATTTTGGAACAGTCAGGTAGGCTCTGAACGCAAAGGAAACAGGAATACACAGAGGAAACCCATGTCAACACAGGGAGAATACTCAAATTCTACACAGAACGGTCCTTTCCCAGCCCAGGTCTCTACCCCAATTCCTCCGGCTCATGTACATTAATGTGCAGGATGCTGTCTTTACCCACCCCACCTGTGTAACGCTTACACCTCTGTAGGGCAGGCACGGTGCTGATTAAGTGGCAGCCTCTGTAATGATATGCTGAGCTTACTGCAAATATCAAGATCATTTCTCACTACAGGGTCATTAAAGAGCTCACCTCAACAATTTCTGCTTGCATAATTCACGCAACTTCCAAAGTGTCATGGGGCGACTCAGATAAGAAGTGTATTTCTACGTAATTAAAGGTGCACCACCAGTCAAACAGATAAAATGATATATAACCAATTAGAAAAAATAAAAAGTGACTTAGCATTGCTTGTCTTTTGCATGGTGTGCAAAAGCTATTTTTATCCCAAATTACTTTAGTTATTTATTTATTTATTTATTTCAGCATGCAGACATGAATTAGATATTACATTGTATTTCCATGTAGCACGACCGAATGACTTTTACGACATTGTATTGTCCTACAATTTTTGTTTTTGTAATACCCGGTAAAGTCCTTTGGGCTTTTTACACCCAAGCCTAGTGGCTCATCAGGCCGGTACTTATCCCCGGTTTCCATAGCGTGAAGTGACTAGGAGTTCAACTCCTCCTGGATGGAACGCTCGTCCATCGCAGATTACCTTCCCAGTATATTTTTACTGGTACCCATTTATACTGCTGGGTGAACAGAGGCACACTTGTGGTTAAGACCTTGCCCAGGGGTCTTAGCACAGTTGGGGTCTATCTGGGATTTGAACACACAACCTCCCGATTATGAGCCCAGCACCCTAACCACTATACCACCGGGCCAACATTAAAACAGAGAAATACATTGGTCTTCTTCTTTCTTCTTCTTCTTTTCCTTTCAGCTGTTCCCTTCAGGGGTCGCCACAGCGAATCATCTGCCTCCATCTCACCCTATCCTCTGCATCATCTTCTTTTACACCAACTACCTTCATGTCCTCCTTCACCACATCCATAAATCTCCTCTAGGCCTTCTGCCTGGTAGTTCCAACCCAGGCATTCTACTGACAATATATTTACTATCCCTCCTCTGTACATGTCCAAACCATCTCAATCTAGCCTCTCTGACTTTGTCTCCAAAACATCTTACATGTGCTGTCCCTCTGATGTACTTATTCCTGATCCTATCCATCCTCATTACTCCCAAAGAGAACCTCAACATTTTCATCTCTGAGTGGTACACAACTTTATTATCTATCAAGAATTCATTTTTTTTTTTGCATCAAATGCTTTTCCAGGTGTTTTCTTCAAGCGTCTATGAAACGTTTATCGATTACAGTATTTATGCTTCCTGCATCGTCAATCCTCAGTGCTCTCAACATGTGACTGTACATGAAATCCATGTTTACCAGATAAGAGATAATCCGACACGCATACTTGCAGTCACACTTCATGGCCATTGAAGATGCCTTAGGTGATGTTTTTGTTTTCTTACATAATGATCCCAACCCATTAGAAGCACTGCATTAATATTCTGTTGCTAGTCTGATGAATAAAACCTTCTGTCCAGCTCTTATAGTCCCAACCACTGGGTTAGCCCACTTGATTGTATATACCCGGGTCTCCATCGTTAAATTTTCAGGAAAGAGTCATATGACTGACAGTCTGAATGAGAAGCTCTAAACCAGGGGTCACCAACCTTTTTGAAACTGAGAGCTACTTCTTGGGTACCAATTAATGCGAAGGGATACCAGGTCGATATACACTTCTGAAATTACAAATTTGCTCAGTTTACCTTTAATTATATGTTATTATTAATAATTAATGAGATTCATCTATGTGAAGATATTGCTTGGATTTAAAAATATATAGAAAAAAATAAGATGCAGCTCAATGAAGAGTGGCGCTATGGAGCCATGGGCCTGTCCTAAAAATAGCAGTGAACAGGTCCGCGGGCAACTTATATTGTCCTTGCGGGCTACCTGGTGCCCGCGGGCACCACGTTGGTGATCCCTGCTCTAAACCATTCTTCCAGCAAATAAATGAGGTTATGTTGGTAGTAAATTCAACATAAACTTTCAAGTAACTTTTAATGATGGGATTCTATTATCTTTGTCTTGAGCCATTACTTAGGAAAGCTCACAGCTTCATCTAACCAGACAAAAAATGGGGGAAATACTGGTTATATTATTAAGTTTTAACTTAGTAGATGTAATTTCTATATTAATATTTTTAGACTCCATTAGGCCTTCTCTGGATTTACCAAGAAAGGAAACATGAAAGCATCATTACAACCTTTTTTAACAACATCATGTACCCATGTTTTCCTTACGGAATAATTTATATTCAAGTGTGTGACTGAGGTGGGTCATGACCATGGCTGTGCTGCACGTGGCCTGGCTGAGGAAACTTAAAGGTGCTGTGAAAGACTAAAAGTGGGCCAGATGCAGAGGCCTCTATGCGACCTACCTTGCTCAAAGGTTTTTAGGGTGAGAGAGTTGTGACAGGACTTCTTCCTCGGTGGAGAACATTACTAATGTGTGCAGGGTGTGTGAAATAGCAGGGCTGTGATGAATCGCTCACATACACCCATGGCATCCTCATAAGTCAATACTAAAAGAGAGGGTAGGCACAAGGTACCGCCAAAAATGAGGGAAAAAAACGAAGATGGTAACCTAGGGCTTAACGGTAGGGCTGAGGCAGAATAGCCTGAAGATCTCCCTCAATCTTCTGAGGAAAGCCTGTCCCTCTGGTGGGCTCCTGTCTTAATAGACAGGGTGTTTTAAAAAGAAAGTTATTTTCACTCCAAGACAATGGTGATTTTAATAAATGAGTGTAATATGGGCTATGGGAGGTGGGAGGCCTCTACGGTCCATTCCTCTCCATTAGAAAGAAAAAAAAAAAAAACCCTGTGATTTAAAATAAATTAGTCTTAGCAGATGAAGGCAAGTCGTGGCACGTAACAAATTATCGTATTATTTTGAAACATTTTTCACTGTATAGCTAAAAGAATAATATCCCATAGTTCTTTTCTAATTTCAATAATATTTTCATTTGAATGCCATTTTGTTAAACATAGTGCTTTGTATATCACTGTACATGTATCTATCAAGGTAGACTTATTGTGGAATAGGTGTGTGTGTGTGTGTGTGTGTGTGTGTGTGTGTGTGTGTGTGTGAGAGAGAGAGAGAGAGAGAGAGAGAGAGAGAGAGAGAGCGAGAGCGAGAGAGATTCTATTAGAGTGAAAAGATATATTTGAAGAAATATATGATATGTTTGACCTTGTGGGAAAGGTTGGCTTAAGAAAAAAAAAAAAAAAAAAAAAAAAAAAAAAAAAAATGGTAAAAAGTCAATGTTTGTTTAAAAATAAAAGAATGAAATCAAATGGTTTTCTTTTGAGTATTGAGACTAGGGTTATGGATAGAGTTAGATTTAGTTATAGCATTAATTAGCTGCATTAATTATTATGTCATTGGAGAGTTCTCACAACTAAAATAAGACAAATGTGTGTGTGTGTGTGTGTGTGTGTGTGTGTGTGTGTGTGTGTGTGTGTGTGTGTGTGTGTGTGTGTGTGGGTGTTTTATTGACGTGAGGTCATCCATCACATACTCCAGGGGGTCTCCCTAGTATGCTCCTCAATAATGAACTTCATTCGTTAAGTTCTTTCCTCAAAGGCCACGCTCACCTACTGCCCTTTTCAGCCGCTGCAACTCGCTACAATCACAACAGCATGATAGAAAAAGAAACAATAATCCTGCTTTTCTCCACAACAGTCACACTCATGAAGGATAAGCAGCACCATTACCAATCCCTCATGCCTAGTTATGGCCATAATTATCACACCCAAAATCTCCTGCCCTACTTCATACAGAAGAGAAAGAAGCGAACAAGGCATCTTTCTAATCACCCCTCTCTCTCTCTCTCTCTCTCTCTCTCTCTCTCTCTCTCTCTCTCTCCACTTCTCTTCTACACAGAGAGGGATGGGTTGTATTTTTGGGGAGAATGGCTGGAAGTATGGGATGATTAGGATGGAGGAGGAGGATGCTGTGCTTCCTTACCTCGCCAGGCTCAGTTGCTACCACATGCTGCTGTGAGTCTGCAGTACCAGCCACCTCTTCCTCTCTTTTTCACACTGTCTCTGTTACTGTGTGAAAGCCTCTTCTCGTCCTCCACTTCTGCAGGCAGAATCTTGGCATGCCTTGTAGTACAGAGAGTTAATATTAAATCAATAGCACCATCCTCTTAAAGCTATTTACAAAAGTGAGAGAGAGAGAGAGAGAGAGAGAGAGAGAGAGAGAGAGAGAGACAACTATATACGGTTTCAAATTAAACGGTTTACAGAGAAATCCCCTATAGGTTATTGGTAGATGAATTAGTTTGCCTTTAGGCGATTACACTGAAAGCAATCTATTTTCCCCGTAACAGCTTTGCAAACATATTTGTTTGTCTTTTTATCAGAAAAAAATCAGATTGCGCACATATAGAAGAATTGGCTTTTTCTTTTATACTAATAAAACTAACAGAGCAGTGACCGAGAAACAGTTTCCAAATAGCTGCTTGAAGCAATATGGAGATTTCAATTAGAGCAAGCAAAAGAGGGCTTATCAAAATCACCCCTGCCAAATGTCTCAAATTTATTAATACCTGGAAGGGTCTATGTTTAATTTGGTGTAAATATACCCTCTTGTACAGAACGGGATCTCAGCTTGTTTAAAATGGTCACATACTCACTATTCCATATACTCGCTTTCATAATAACACAGTATAGCAATTACTGTACTGTATAGGGAACAGGATTAGGGATTGGATCAATGATTTCATATGCTATGTTCCACAAGTTTACTCATTACTACGGCGCTACTCACAAACTCATTATCCGCACCATTTGTTGTCGATATTTACGTAGGAAAATTAAGTGTAATTCTGCTGATAATATTTTGTCTGAGTGAGTGTTGTCTTCTGTCTGTCTTCCTTTCGGCTTTTTCCCCTTTTACTCGGGAGTCGCCACAGCGAATCATTTGATTCGCACGTTTGATTTGGCAGAGGTTTTTACGTCGGATGCCCTTCCTGTCACAACCCTTTTAGCAAGGGACAGAAACACGCTGACGACTTTGCAGCTACTCTTTACGAAAGTCAGCAATGGTTCTTTTACATGAACCTCTCACCATAGACAGTGAGAGACATGGCCCGCCTTTGATAACCCAGTTAGCTGCACTGGGGGGGACAGTGACAACCTTGTGGAGAGTGGGACTCGAACCCCCAACCTTTGGATCAGCGATCCAGTGCCCTATACCACTAGACCACCACTGCCCCTGAGTGGGTGTTTGATTGTTTGTTGAGTGAGTGTTGTCTTCTACGCTCTCAAAAATAGAGGTACCTGTACCAGGGCTCCCGGATGGCGCATTGACAAGGTGCTTGACTATTAACCAAGAGATGGTAAGTTGGAATTCGGGTTATGCTACATTCGTAGCCAAGAGTCGATGGGAGCTAATTAGCTGAGCTCTCACAGGAGAAGAAACAGCATACACTCACTTCCCTGTCACTCATGTCGATCGCCAGTCAATCATAGCACCTGCCCTTCGACTGTGTTAAACCAGACCGAGGAGCCACAGTTCGAAAAGGGCATTGTGGGTGCAAGCCTGGCTGGCATTGCACCACGGAAGGGGCGTATGCATGCTTTTGCCCCTCCCTGGTCGGTGGTGGGTATGTGACAGGAATGGCAGTACCTGATGGGTGGGAAATGGATACGACTAAAATTTGGGTGAAAATGGGGAGAAATCAAAAGCAAAAGTGGAGGCACCATTTTTGTAGTTCATTGAATCAAACCGCGAACTAAAAACTAAGCAACTGTGCTGTGCACCTTTGGCCACTTTTCTCTTGCAACCCTCTGGATAGCTGCAGGGTCGAACTAGTACATATTCTGACTTGCTTTTGGTTTACATCACTTTGTACATTTCAACTGGTCAAAAGGTGCAATTCTGGTCTCTGAAGGGACAAAACTCTTTTTCTAAACTGTACCTGTAGGTAGAGATATGCTTGTCTCATACCTCCATTTTTTGCAACGGTGAGCTCATTGTGTTTCTTTCTGAACATGAATCAAACCCAATACAGCAGTGTATCATGGGTATTTCATGGCTACTAATGTAAACTGTTATTACCAATTTTCATATATTAAGGGATTTGAATGAGTGTGCTGGAATTCTCTACTAGTTTTATAGCCACTAGTAGAAAAGGGTACGTTCTAAAAATAGTGCACGGATTAGTGAATTGGAGATTCTCTGTCCGCTCAATGTGTTTCACTTCACACTGTTCAAATGCTGGTCATCAAAAAGTGTGTTTTTGTACAAAAAGAACAGTTACTAGATGCATTATTGGGAATAACGTTTTTCTATGAGCTGTGAGGTTCATAACCATCATTTCTAACAGAACCTATATGAGTCTAATGATTCATTAGATAATTCCATCCAGTCTGACTATTGAGTATTTGGTGGAGGAAGACTTTAATGTACGCAGCTGATCTTTTCTTCCTTTCAGCTGTTCCCTTTCAGGGGTCGCCACAGCGAATCATCTGCCTCCATCTTCATGGAAGTCATATTAATGATTTGAATATTCGATTTGGAGGGCAGTGATGGTCTAGTGGTATAAGGCACTGGATTGCTGATCCTAAGGTTAGGGGTTCAAGTCCCACTCGCCACAAGGTTGTCGGTTGTCACATACCCCCACCCCCCCCCCACCCCCCACCCCTTCCCAGTGCAGCGAACTGGGTTATCAAAGGCCGGCCATGTCTCTCACTGTCTATGGTGAGAGGTTCATGTAAAAGAACCATTGCTGACTTTCGACAAGAGTAGGCAAGCCGTCAGCGTGCTTCCGCCCTGTAATGGCCTGGTGAGCTGTCCAGGGTGTACTCTGCCTTCACCCGGATTTGGCTGGGATGGGTGCCAGCCTCCCCATGACCCTAATTAGGATTAAGCTTTACAAAAGGTTCCAAGAAATGAACTGAACTGATATTTGATTTGGTGTAGGTTTTTACGTTGGATGCTCTTCCTGACATAACCCTTAGCAAGGGACAGAAACACGCTGACCGCTATGCAGCTACTCTTGACAAAATTCAGCACTGGTTCTTTTACATGAACCTCTCACCATAGTCATTGAGCGACATGGCCGGCCTTTGATAACACAGTTAGTTGCACTGAGGGAATGCACGCAGATGATCTGCCCATTAAACTTTTAAATGAAACCAGTTAGTCTTCTAGTACTTCCTGCTAGTTTTATGTAGACATCAGCATGACAAGTTGACATGAAAATAGTATGAAGCGTACAGTATATGCTTTGTATTTACGTGCATTATACACCGGCATTTCTCTCCATTTCTGCATCTACTCCCGAATCGTTTTTTTTGTTTGTTTGAATGTGATTGTAATGGTTTGCTTTTCCTCTAAGAAAAGAAACCCAATAGTCTTGTCTATTTATCCTGAAAATAGATATTCCCTGTGTTGTCGGAGTGATTTATTGAAGTCCTCCTCACAGGTGGAAGCTACAGGAAATTGCCTGGAATAGCTTTAAATTGGTTTATAATGTCTCACATGGGTTTGTGATTTGGTGGTTTTTATATTGAGGGTTTATATTTATATTAAATATATATTTTGTTGACTTTTCGTGTATTTATCTATGTGTTTATTTTAAAAGCCATAGGAAAATGCGATACTGCGAAACTGACTGTTGTATTCCTTTAGTCCGAAAATACATAAAGCCGCAGTGAAGTGCATTGTTTCACTCATAGGCGTTGTGCGTCTTGCACTGGGTGTCTGATTGCAGGATAGTCCTCTGAGTCTCTGAGTCCCTGCTCTGGGAAATATGATATATAGTTCTGCTTTGGGCATTGAGTGATTGGTGTAAAGCAGTGTGTAAAAAAAAAGTCTGTATTGTTTGCAGTGTATGGGAATCACATCACACTTATCAGATTGAATTAGTCCATTAACTGTGTACTCTAGAGCACATTAAAGATGCAAGGTCCTTTCTCCACTTTATCATGAATTTTTCTCTCTCTCTCTCTCTCTCACTCGCTCTCTTTCACTCTTTGGAGCCATGGTACAGTGCTCAGGAGATGCAGGAAGATCAGCTGCTGTGTGTTGAGACCGTGTGTAGGATGGCTACTGACAGACTGCTAATGAGACCATTATCGGCTGCGGTCCTCTCCTCTCTCCTTCGGGGCACCGGTGGCTGCTCCTCGTCTCCTCTCAATTGAATTCCATCCCACAGGGCTTGTTTACAATAAATACATTGGCTCAAATTAATCAGAACAGGAGCGGTAGACACTTTACTTTGGCCAGCATTTATCCACAGAGACAGAAGAGTCAGGGGGTGGGGTGGGTGGGGGGGGCAGCGGCAGGCCACCTCTTGCTTCCTCTTAGCTGCAGTCAGATGGAATTGATGAAGTATCATTGGGCAAAAAAAAAAAAAAAAAAAAAAAAAAAAACAGCATTAATTGATTTGTCGATAAGGATTTTCTTTATTATTTTATGATATATTATATGACAATTTATGATGCATTTTAGCAGATTAAGATTGGCTTAAAGAATAAAAAATAATCAAATCAGAATCCATAGAGATATGTAGATGATGTGTTTGGACTAACGGATAGGAATAAATGAGTATTGTGTTCATTGTTGCAGGGAGGTATTCAAAATGCTTGAAGTGTTCATGGTGGTGCATGGATTTCCATTTCATTTAAAGTAGTTCATCCATTTCGAACCACTGACAGACATTCCAGGCCCTTATAGAATCTACATAGGGCATTTCCATAGGATTCTGGTTATTGGATTGGCAGCAGCTGCGCTCATTAATACCAGCTCTTTCTAAGGCCTACTGTAGCCACTACATTGCTATTCCAGTGAAGAGAGCTGAGCAAGAGATAGAGAGAGAGAGAGAGAGAGAGAGAGAGAGAGAGAGAGAGATCTCCAGTGACACAGCAAAGTGAATGTGAAGATTTGTGCATTATTATGGTTTAGTGTTATAAAGTCGTAATGTTTAGGTTATTTAAATTAATAAATAAAAAACCTCTAGCTGAAAGTCTATATCTATGTTCCGCCGTGAGATGCTAATACTGAGAAATAGGAAATGCTGGTGGACTGTAGTGTTTCTTGGAATACAAATACGTCTTCTAACATGGGCTGCAGATGCACATCTGCATTGGCATACGTGCAAACGCACAGCCCTGTGCTTAATCAGACACACCTTCCTCTCTGCATCCATCTATCACTTTATGCATCTCAGTATCTCGATGCCACAGACATGCAGATTGTGTTTTTTCTGCACCATAGATAACTTGAATTTAGTCTAAACTTCACTTTTTCTTCCTGTCATATTTAGAACCAGAGAGATAAAATGTATGGATGCTTTTGTGAGTTTTCTTTCGGCCTTTTGAACACCCAGTTATGTGCCCAGAGGCTATTGCATGCTGGTTACTGAGTCTTTTTCTTTCTTTTCTTTTTTTTTTCACATCTCGGCAGCTCCTGTTTGAATCGTTGCTCTTGCTGCACTCCTCTGCAGCTCTGTGCCAACCACAAGAAAAGCATTGCTGCAGACCTGGCACATGAAGCTTACCACTCATCTAAAAAACATGCCTCTGTGGTCAAACACAGCCTGACACGACACAATATAACTTCTTACAGCATTAACGATTAACAGTCTGTGTAGAGCTGTCCCCTTGTGCTATAACATTTCCCAGCACGGATCCATGATTCGCCTCATTTGTTAATCAAGGCAGTAAAATCCCATTTTGTTTATTAGGTAGGGCTGGATGACAGATCACTGTTGACATAGCATGAGTTCATTTATTTTTACTGCTGCTAATTGATTGTGTGTGAGGTTGTGATCAGATGGTAATTTTCGCCATTTGCGGCCTGCCATGGAGCGGGAACTTGCATGTTTTTCTTGACTGAACTCGAAGCACTGCTGTACCTGTCTTTTGTTGTTGTTTTTAAACAAACACCACAGATGATGGGCTTTATCCTTTCACCGTTTAACTTTAATGAAAGACAGCTTTGACAGAAAGGATGTCTTCTGATTTATGAGATTCGTTGACTGATATTTCCTTTGTGTTCTTGCTGAGGATTATTTGATGACATTTTATTTAGAACATTTTATGAGAGACACATCTGTACGTGAGATGTGTTTTACAGATATGTGTTTACATTGAGACAAAATAAAATGCATGCTTGTTCTTACAATTTTAAATTAAGTGAGATGGTTGGGCCAGAGCTGGCTTGATGCTAAGAGCACAATCAAGAGAAGCCAACTGGTTCAGGGCCTGAGGAGATTATTGGAGAGGAAGAGAGAGAAAGAGAAGGAATGGATGAGTGGAGATTTCAGAGGAAGTAATGGAGGGAGAGAAAATGAAAAGGTTGGCTGGAGAGAGAAACTCATCAGACAGTTGCTGTGCGGTGGATGGGATCAGGAAGCCCCCCCTCCCTGAGCTATCTGCTGGAGCTCAGCTGCTGGGGCAGGCAGTGTGAGCCACTTTGCCAGCAGGCAGGAGAGAAGAAGGGGAGAGAGGAGAGCATGAAACCAGCGTCCTGTAGGGAGGTCAGGAAGAGCAGCCAGAATCTCTCTCTCTCTCTCTCTCTGAAAACATCTGGAGAGACATCCTACCTCATCTGCCCCTCATTAATATCAGCATGAGCACAGGGACAGAGTGCCACGCAACTAAAAGTGAAAGAATTATGTCCTCCAACACCTCTCTCTTTCTCTCTTCGAGACGATGATGATGATGATGATTATAATTATTATTAATAATAATAATAATAATAATAATAATAACAATAATAATAATAATAATAATAATGTTGTTATTGTTGTGATTATTATTATTATTATTATTATTATTATTATTATTAATCTTCCCCATGTACCATCTCCACCACTGAGAACTGAAATCAGCCAAGGGAAAAAAGCACCGCCCCAGGCCATGCCCCCTAAAAGCAATTCGTTGCCTGCTCTGCCTATCAAAGGTGAAGAGGGTGGGACATATGTTGATGTCATAGTCACGTGGATGGTGGTGTGGTGGCGCGCGAGCGAGTCGGAGCGGCAGAGGCGCGCTGGCCAGCTGCTGCCGAAACAGCAGGGGGAGAAAATCCGCTAGCGCTGCTCCCGCTTTGCTCGCTTATGGACCGCCGAGCTTAATGATGTATTTTGTGATTTCAGCGATGAAAGGTAAGATTCAAACGGCTTTTCTTGTGTTTTATAGTAACGCCGGGAATCGACCGTGTAACAAGTAGAGCCACCACGGCTGAGGCGCGCAGGGCTACAACCGCGAGCGCACAGTCCTGTACTCACAGGCGGCCAATGTCAAAATGATACTCCAGCACTACCGTACTATTCCAGGAGACGGTGTAGTGCACGAGTATGCGGTTTCGCACATTGCCACAGTCTGACAACTCCCCCTCGCACCGACAAGAGTGTGTGCGTGTGCGCGCGCGCGTGTGTGTGTGCGTGTGCGCGCGCGCGCGCGCGTGTGTGTGTGTGTGTATGGCAACTGTAAACGCGTTTATTTTGAACGAGTTAAGCTTCAGCAATATCTTCCTCCCGCCTGAGCGAGAAAATGAAGTTATGTCTCCTTTATATGGGGAACCGAGTCTCTGGGAAACAGGGAAAAGTCGAATGGCTGTCGGTGTGAAGTGTAAATGAGTCTCTTCGGCTGCTGATGTCTATTTTCAGTGTTGGGATAAAAATAAATCTCAAGTCGTTTGAATAAAAATTCGATACAGGAGACGCGTGCTTATTCAGCTGGAGGCAGCCAACTTTAAACTGAGCAACTTTCAGGGCTGGATGGAATGCATTGCACTGAATAATCTTGCAGTGTGTCCGGACGACAGTATTCCAAGTGTGTGTGTGTGTGTGTGTGTGTTTGTCTGGATGAGTTGATGTTGATGTACATTGTGCGCCACTGACCTATTATTGTGCCTGCTGGGTGCGCGTGCACAGCCTTGAAAGCCATCACCACACTGATGATGCATCCTTAATCCTGCTCACCCCCTGCCCTTTTCAGGACCCATCTCCCCCACACACACACACACACACACACACACTGACACACATGCTATATCATGCACACTCATATCAGTGTGCACAGTAATTGAGCATACATTGTACTCCGTTGTTGGCAGCACGATTTTTTTTATTGTTAAATCTCTTTATTACTGTCTGTCAGCGCACGCACACACACACACACACACACACATGCACAAAGTACAGCACACTTCATCATACACTACAGGCTCTGAAGCACTTTACCATCCCTATTCATGCCTCTCTCTCTCTCTCTCTCTCTCTCTCTCTCTCTCTCACACACACACACACACACTGAAACTCACTGCTGGTAGAGCAGCTGTCATTTTACATTAGGTGCGAAGTGGTGGGAATGGAAAAAGCAATTGGGTTTTAGCAGATAGCCACCTAGCTTTTCCCTTTACACCCTGCATGTCTGTGCAGAGCTGAGAAAGTTCCCTGAGAGAGCACCCTGTATTCTTCTATTTTTCTTCAAACCTTGATTGGCACTCATAGTGCAGGGTGCTCTCTCTGCCTGCCCCTCTCTCTCTCTCTCTCTCTCTCTCTCTCTCTCTCTATATATATATATATATATATATATATATATTTATATGTGTGTGTGTGTGTGTGTGTGTGTATATGTCTGTGTGTAGGTATATATATATATTGTGTGTGGCATACTTGAGGTATGTATATATATATATATATATATATATATATATATATATATATATATATATATATATATATATATACATATAGTATACTGTGCACATTTTGCTAAACTTTTCTTGAGATGGTTTATTTAAAAAAATAAATAAATAAACCGAACGTACTGGCTCAAAGGTCATAGAAAGCAACACATGCCAGGGACAATCCTGAGCATAACATTAATGTCTTGGCACAAATCCATCATCAGTCTGAGCGCTGGAAGTTTTTGTTGCTTAAAGTGTTCATTACCCCACTGTGTGGCCAATTTTGGGATTCATTGTATATTTGACACAGTCTGTATTATTATTATTATTATTATTATTATTATTATTATTGTTGTTGTTGTTGTTGTTGTTGTTTCCATCTTTCTTAAAACCTTGATTTAAATTAACGAGTGTTTTCTAAAGTGAATTTATTTGCTTTATTAGTTTAAATTATGTTGAAAGAAAGGAATAATGATAAACC
>CM045742.1:22997500-23187500 GCA_024760905.1 Plotosus lineatus
ATGTGTTTGAGTGTATGTGCACGCATGCTGTAGTACAGAACTGGGGACACACACTCACACTCACACACACACACACACACACACACACACACACACACACACACACACACTGAGTGAATGAGACTGTCGTGTCCATGCTCTACAGTCATGGCCTCCGAGCTTCCCATTAGTTCCAACTAAGAGCAGCACGCTTGCTCTGGAAGCAGTTTTTTAACCACATTCCGGGCATATTTTTCCTCCTATTTCCTTTTCACCCTTGGTTTTCTCTTTCCCTTTGGATGGCCCTCTGGAGGCTTGTCCACTGGCTTTTTGAAGTACCATCAAAGAGGAAAGAGGAGAGGGGAAAACAGTATTGATTTTGCGTTTTGTCTGACTCGAATGTGGGGGAATGGAGATGCGTAAGGGAGCAGCGGGTGTCTGTTCTTCCTCTGCTCGTTTCTTTCGGAGGTGTGAAAGTACTTAGACTCCCAGTAGTTCCTTCTCAGCCTTGGCTAGCCTGTTCTCCTCTCAGCCTTGCGCCTTTGTGCCCCTAATCCCCAGTAAATAAAAGCCATTTAGGTGAAGCACTCAGACAAACTGGCTGTGTATCTTTTATCTGCTCCTCTCCTAGACGTCAGATCTTCTATCCTCTCTTACATCAGGACGGTATCATCTTCCCGTGCTTTGACCTGCTTTCTTAATCAAAAAGACCTGCTCAAAGCTACCTGGTAATCAAAATCTGCGCACCAGGCATGCATGAGGTAGTTTGTGTTTATAAGTCGAGGTAAAAGCCAGGAGATCTGATTTCCTCTCTCTCCCCCCCCACACACACACAAACACACTTTTGTCTGATATAAACAGAGACATATAAAAGCTGTTTCAATCCTCCCGATTCATCTATTGCGAATTAAATCCACATTAGAGATTAGAAACGCTGACCCCAGATTGGTTGGGGGCGGCGAGGTAGGGCAGAGGCGAAACAGAAGAGAAGCCTGAGCCGTAATTCTGCTGAGCCGGCTGGGAAAATATTTCCCCACATGTGTGAGCATCTCATCTTTCAGTAGCTTTCATAACAGCCGAGCCAAACATGTTGCTGTGGAACAAATAAAGCCAAGCGGTTTAGACCTACTACAGGTATCAAAGAATAAAAATAAAAAAAAAACCCGCGATGGAGAAAATATCCAACACTTAAAATGTCCAAAAGTGATGGTGTGGTAATGCATTGCAGCAGTAAATCAGAACGTTCTGTCATCCGCTTTTATTTCAAAGGAATGTATATGATGCCAACTCTGAGGAGTATAAAATCTATTACAGAAACACCTCATGCCTGTGGAGTCTGAAAAAGAAAAGGTCACAGAGTGCACACATCAAGGGCTAAAGAAGGCGCACTTCTCCCTGTCCCACAGAGCTCGGCTGTAAAAACCACTAAAGAAGGCAGACGTATGGTTTTTTAGCGATTCCTCTGCATTTCACTGAGGTTAGGGAGCGAGGTGTATGAAGTAGAGAGCAGAACAATAGACGGCGCCGCTCTTGAGTAGGTGGCTTGATTACAAAAGGAGAAGAGCTTTGTCAAGATGATTATAAGAGGCTCCCACAGAGGCCGTCAGGATGCCACTCGTATCATTCGCATCCCTCTGTGTTCAAGTCGGTCGATGATCAAGCACCTGCACTGACTCCTTCTCGCCATGCTCCACAACACTAGGTGGCTCTGTGGAAAACACTTCAGCTCCTGACTTTCTGAATGTACGAACGGTGTGTCACACCACGGCGTTGTATAACTCTATTTGGTGAACGCTTGCTCTGCAAGCCCGAATGTTCTGGCAGCCAGTAGCGCGAAGAAGCGTTGGTGTATTGTTTCGAGGAGGCCGTCTCATGAGCCTTGGCGTGAAATTATATCTCAAGGTTACTTTGATTAGTCGTGCTGTGTTCTGAACAAAGCCGCATGCCATGAATTTAATTTCTCACAACAAAGCCAGGCGTTCTTATCATTAGCAACCCCCTGCCTCATG
Source organism: Plotosus lineatus (assembly GCA_024760905.1). Classification (NCBI taxonomy): domain Eukaryota; kingdom Metazoa; phylum Chordata; class Actinopteri; order Siluriformes; family Plotosidae; genus Plotosus; species Plotosus lineatus. Next base: position 22,999,489 of record CM045742.1, read on the forward strand.
CTTTATATGCACATATATTTATCCGAAACAAAGTGATCCCTGTCTTAAGATGAAAGTGATTTATTTTGTTCATTTATTTATTTATTGCTTTATTTTTTTCACCCTTAGAGCAATTAAGCTTTAAAAACATGAACTTTGTTGAAGGAAGGATTCGTGTGTTTTACAGTAAGCTTTAGAATATTTATATCGCATTTATATAAATGCAAATGAGACCCTCGGTTTGAATTAACCTGTCATCGTCATCATTGTCATCGTAATCATCATCATCATCATCATCATCATCATCGTAGCATTATTGTGAAATCTCTCTAATTTTTTTCTGCATACAAAAGGAAGTGTGTGCTTGTGCTGCCTCCACTGGTGTGTGCATCTCAGTGGGGGAGAGAGAGAGACTATGGAGAGGCCCTTGACCTGCACGAGAGTGGAGCCCGGAGCCCCTACTGTCTAAACAGACACTCTGATTACTGATTAGGAGCGCGTTCCCCGTCGTGCTGAGCAGTTCACATGTCAGCATCCATTCTTTCCTCTCTGTGGTGATTGAGAGGGAGCCAGAGATGACAGATCTCAAAACGATTGTTTCCCTCATTTTTATAAAACCCCCCCTTTCTCTCTCTACGCCTTTCTCGCTCTCATGCTTACTCGTTTTTCTCTCTCAGTTCCTGTCGCATGCTCTCTCTCTCTCTCTCTCTCTCTCTCTCTCTCTCTCTCTCTCTCTCTCTCTCTCTCTCTCTCTCTCCCTCTCTTGGTATCTGTCTGTCTCAGAGAAGGATAATGTTGAGTGCAATTGGCAATTACCCAGAGCCACTCCAGAGTGCTGGGCTTGTTTTGTTGTTATTTTGAAGTTTTTTCCTCCCTCCTTCTCTATATTCTACTGTCTATTATTCCCTAGGGCTCCTTATTTCTGGATGAGAGCTCTTCCTCTGCTGAGCACAGCCCCCCCCCATCTCTCTCTCGCTCTCTCTCTCTCTCTCTCTCTCTCTCTCTCTCTCTCTCTTTGTGTCTGTGAAATAGTCCATCCTGAACAAGAGCAGCATCAGCACCAAAGCCAGCTTGAAGCCCCCCCAACAAACCATCCCTTAAATCATTGCGTGTCACTTTCTGATGTCCTCATATCTTGAACAGTTTCTTAATCTTTGTATACAAAACTTTCTCAAGTGTAAATCAGAGTGCGTTCTTCCTCGATAGATTTCTGACTGGCCCGTCATTTCCACTCAGTGACCCCTTGTGGGGAAGGAATACTGCTGGATAATATTATGAGACCGAGTCTAAGCAAACCCGTTAGACGGGTGGGCCTTTTTTTTTTTAATTTATATATATATATATATATATATATATATATATATATATATATATATATATATATATATATATATATATATATATATATATATATATATATATATATATATTTATATATATTTATATATATATATATATATATATATATATATATATATATATATATATATATACAATAAATAAAAAACAAAATTTATTGTTTATTGTTATTTGCTCTACCAAAAAGTATTGAGCACTCTCCTACGGGTGGATCTACTCAGAAAATCCTCTCTCTCTCTCTCTCTATATATATATATATATATATATATAAAGTTGCAATAAATGGAGACAGTGTAGAATACACAATCACACCTGATTGAAACACAATGCAAATCCGACTCATTTGACTATCTCTCATGGTTTTGCCAGACAAAGTAGGTCCTTTCAGCTGAATATTGGCAGGAGATTACTTTTAAATCACAATGTAAGGTCATTTTACTTTGTTTTTTTTTTGCTCTAAAAAAATAACAATCTGTTTGTTACCATTTTCATATAATACAGGTGTAGAGAATCACGTTTCCATCTGATAATTCTGTGATTTTTAATAGGAAGCTAGCTGAGGTTGGAATATCGATCCAGATATTAGATTAGATTTGACCTCACTTGATATTGGTTTATTGTTTACGTATTACATTATTAGAAATGGTGTATTCAGTCACATGTTTAAAAATTTACTCTATGGCTTTTTTTGATGGACAAAACACTGCAAATTCCATACATATGGTAATAGTCTATTTTATGTATTTTTGATAGTATATTATGTGTAGCATTAAATACTGAATATATTATTGTATTACTTATATATCTCAACGCCATGTTCACAAGACAACAGCATCTAAATGGCAGCTTTCTAGGGAAGCTCTATGATCACTAAAAGTTTGAAGCAGTTCTGTAGTTTATTTCCGCTGACACTGCAATTCACATAATCACACATTCTGTGAAAATCATTCATTTTTTTCTCAAACCATTTATTTTCCCTCATTTTCTCCCTAATTTAGTCGTATCCAATTCCCACCCATCAGTTATTGCCGTCCCTGTCACTCGACCACCATCAACCAAGGCGGGGCAAAATCATACACACACACACACACACACACACACACCCTCCATAACCTGTTATGTTAGCCACCTGCCTCTTTTCGAACTGTGGCACCAGCGTGTTTGGGGGCGGTCTAACACACTCGAAGGCAAAGCATCCCCCTCATACAAATGAGCGCACAGATGCCCATGATTGGCTGGCGATTGCTGTGAGTGACAGGAAGTGAGTCCCTCCGTCTCATGAGAACTTGGCCTATGGACTCTCGGCCACGGACGGCTGTGGCATTAACGCGGATTCAAACTTGTAATCTTTGTGTTAATAGTCATTAACCTTGCCGATGCGCCACTTGGGAGCCCCTCAAACAGCAATATTATCAAACAGGGTTCCACAAAGTGATACTTGTCACACACACATTGAATTATTTAAGAAAGGAAAAAACAATCAGAATTCTAGTTTACCTAGTTTGCCATGAAAAATCTAGTATGAATGGAACTGCCCTTTTTATTTATTTATTTATTTATTTATTTATTTTAAATACTGCTTCCTCGCTAATGTGACGGCTGAAAGAAATCGTCAAAGAAATACTGAGTGGTAAAATTATCTTTATAATAAAAAAATGTAGCATCCATGTAAATAAAAATTATAGAATATATGATTAAATATAACATGGATTGTTAAAGCTGGGCAATATTTATTACATTATGGCTCTTTTTTGCATAAAACAACAAACAAATAAAGTAGAATTTTAATAAATAATATGTTAATTTTAATAAATTCTTCAGTTACACTGAGCTCTCTCTCTCACGCTCTCTCACTCCCTCAGTCATGCTCAATTTCTCAAACTCCCACATCCTGTCACAGGTCACAGGGAGGCTAAAGCCTATCTCATCCAACATTGGATGGGATACACCCTGACCAGCTCGACAAACCATTTCAAGGCCAACACACCCACAACCATTCGCGCTCACACACACCTAGGCGCAGTTAGCCTATTGTCCATGTTTTTGTTTTTGGACTGTGGGAGAAAAATGAGGAACCTGGCGAAAACCCATGCAAGCATACGGAGAGCATGTAAACTCCACGCCCGTGCTTGGGATGCAAACCCAGGGTCTTCTTCCTGTAAGCTGGACATGATAACCACTACGTCACTATCCTGTCCTACATTGAGCTGGAAATCCGTGTAATTCAGTGGTGGGATTATTATTTATTAATTTATTTTTTTTAATTAGTGACTACATGTTACCACTAGAGTCTATAATTGATTTTTGAACTGTTCAGGGCCTACCCACCTTCACCCAGAGTCAGCTGAGATAGGCGCCAGGCTCCCCACAGCCCTAGTAGAATTAATAGGGTGCCGATGTAATGAATGTTACCATGATAGTACGGTGAGTCTGATTAGACCGTGAGCACTCACAAAACTTTGATTACCTGGAATAAAGTTCTATAAGGACAGCTTTATCATGATTTTTCTCTCATTTCTTTTTCTTTTTTTCCCCCTCTGAATCAGATGTTTATATAATTAGAAATTCAACTTCGTCTTCAAGTTTGAGCATTCGTGAGTCCGCAGACGCAGAAGGCATAAGTTTTTAAATTTGAATTTCTCCACTAATGACAGTAACAAATGTCATGGCAGTAGTAGTAGTGATGTTATTAGTAGTATTAGTGTAAACCCGTCATTCAGGTAATGCAACGCAACCTAATGTCAGGCTCTATTATACAACAACAAAGATCTGACATATTCCCCAGTTAATGCCACGCGAAAGGTCACTGAACATGTGTTCGCTCCACTAGTTGTTTTCTATCGTAGATTTAACTTGTATCGCTGCTTATTTTAAACATTGTACATTAGAATGATATTGTGAATTTTCCCATACCTAGGAATAGAGGGTTAATCAGGATACACATTTATTTTTCCCAAGAAAGAATATTATTTGATTTATTTTTGGGTGGGATGAGTAAGTGTGCGCTGTGTATCTGAAGAGGAGCAGCACTTTCTTTATGTTAATGGATTTTACCGCTTGTGGAATTCCTCAGAAGCCCAAACTATACTGAATTAGTACTAAAACAACCCACAGCAAATCCACAGCCATGTCTTCAGTCTCCAGACAGCAGCCGGCTCTCTGCAGGACGTCTGAAGTGCAGTACACTGTCGCAACATGTGCATGAGTATGAATAATATCGAGCCATATTGGGTGAGCACAGTGAAATCATTTTTCAGACCGTTGCATCAGGCTGCATGCACTTTTATCAGACCGTCAGAGAAACACATGTGCATGGATGTTCAGTGGATTGCTACACGTGCAGTGTAAATGCTGTGATGCTGGCCGTCATATTTTCCTCGAGATTTAATTTTACAGTGTGTGAGAGGTGCAGGTGTGAACCTCAGACATGAGCTATCAGACGGGGTCTTGACTCTTCCTGCTTATGCAGGCCAGCAATACAAACAGTCTGTTTGCTAGAGCAGAAGAGACAAAACTTGCTTTGCCGTGTGAAAGAGCAACCACATTATCTGAAACACATGATAATATGCATGTGCACAGTCAGGGGCGCCGTGGAGAAGGCGCTGGGGATTTGCAGCAAAGTGCGTGAGATACGTTGAGGAAAGGATGTGTTCACTTTGTTTATGTGTAGGTGGTGGTTGCCATGTGGTTTCGTGTGTGTGTGTGTGTGTGTGTGTGTGTGTGTGTGTGTGTGTGTGTGTGTGTGTATATGTGTATGTGTGTGTGTGTGTGTGTGTGTGTGTGTGTGTGTGTGTAAAGCAGAAAAAGAAGAAAGAAAGATGCTCTGCATTGTACATCACTTCTTATAATGGAAAGAATGTAACGTATGTTTACATTATGAATGTAATGAATACAATACTGTACAGGTACATTACCTAAGCAAGGATAAACATTTCTATTAGTCCTTACATACCACGCGACAGTTGACATTATATGTTGTAAAAGCTGCGTAATATTTATTTGGAATAATATTTGAGAAAGTCAAGAGGTGTGTGTGTGTGTGTGTGTGTGTGTGTGTGTGTGTGTGCATGGGGGGAGAATAAAAAACAAAGAAAAAGTAGAAATGATGTGAATAGTAAACAAAGTATAGGGACTCTTTCATCCATCCAGAGAGAGCACGGCAGAGGAGAAAAACGCAGTGGGAGACGGTAGGTCTGTAATGGGTCTAGCCGGACTCCACAGCCACGTGTTTCATCTTTGACACATTTCATAGGCATGCATTAACCCAGACCTGCAGTCTTTGATCTAACAGCAAAACGTTGGCTGGTTTGGAGCTTTAGAGAGTATTATAATTTATACAACGGGGATTTGCATGTGCGTGTAAGCTTCACTGTGTGCAAGTGTGTTTGTGTTTTCCCAAGCTTGAGCAATCTTAAGTAAACAGTGTGTGCTATTGTGGTGCTTTGCATTATGCTCCTCATTAGTAATCTCTGTGGTAATTAATGTGTATATGAAAGATGGAGATGTGGAGAGATCCAAATGGCCGAATTCAGCCTGGGAGTCACATCTACTTCACTGTAAAACTCTGGACTGGAAATATATGAAAAGATATAACATATATATAAATATGTACGTGTATGTATGTGTGTGTGTGTGTGTGTGTGTGTGTGTGTGTGTACATGCCCTCTGACCAAATCCCCTGTTCCTAACAGCCTAGAGTGCAGTTCTCTTCACACTGTGTTGGGAAGCATCGTACACTCTCAGGCTGTGATTTGGCAGCCGTCAATAGTGCCAATCTCCAAGATGTGGATTTCTCCTGTAAAGTTTAGGAAAGACTCTAAATGTTGCTTCATGGTATGAGTAATGTTCATGAGGTGGCGTTTAAATTTGAATTCGGTGCATTTGCTGTAAATTGGGATGAGTGTTTGAGTGAAAAAGTTGTAGTCACAAGAGAAGTACTACTCCTGTGTTTTGAGAAGAAATACAAGATGAGGAAAATGAAGCATTTTACATTGTACTGTATTTAATATCTGTTTATGCTAACGTTGTAGCATCTACAAATGGAAAAAAAAAGAAAAGAAAAAAGCTCCACACACAAACCGTAAACAGAGGAGATGAAAAAATTGTGTCATAGGAATATGAATAAACATTACATAATTCAAAAAAAAGTAAGGGACAGGCAGTGGTGGCCTGGTGGTGAATGTGCTGGATCACTGATCCCAAAGTTAGGGGTTCAAGCCCCACTCTCAACGGGTTGCCCCCCCCCCCCCCCCCAGTGCAGCTAACTGGGTTATCAAAGGCCGGCTATGTCTCTCACTGTCTATGGTGAGATGTTCATGTAAAAGAACCATTGATGACTTTCGTCTCGAGTAGCTGCATGGCCATAGCTGTGTTTCTTTCTTGCGATGGCCTGGCAAGCTGTCCAGGGTGTACTCTGCTATTGCCTGGAGTCGGCTGGGATGGGCGCCAGCCTCGCCGCAACCCTAATTAGGATTAAGCAGTTACAGGAAGGGAAAGTGAATGAAAAAAAGTATACGTTTTAAAATGTATAACAACACCCGAATGCGCGACTAACCCAGACAAACCATGAGCGTTTGTTATTAGATTCCACTGCCACCAAAGCTGAGTCGAGCAGGAGCTCCGTCTGTCCGTCCGGATAGTGCAATAACTGTGGAAGGAAATGATGTAGTATCACCATATTTGGTGGATTACTCCCCCTCAGGGGGAAATATGGGGGTGGGGGGGGGGCTGTACTGTATACGGATCACCCCAACCTTGTTTCAACTTAAGTGACTTTTTCCATATTTGGCTTATCAAGATTTATAGTGTGATAACTCTATAAGGAAATTATATACCATCACCAAATCTGGCGGATGGGTTTCCCTCAGGAAGTGAAATGAATATATAATATATTTTTGACAAATGTTATAAAAATGCTCTGACTGCATTAGCATCTAGACTTTTTTTTTTTTTTTTTAATTCAAGCATTATCCACTTGAAGTAATGATTTATAATCCCGATAGTGAACCAATCAGATCAAACCATTCCCATGTGGTGTATACTAATTAACGTTATTCACATCACTGATCATCATGTTTTTATTTTTATGAGTAATCAGTGTATGGATTCCTAGAATCTGAGCACTTCAAACCCAAATTAATATGCAAATGATTATCATTTTAAACTCGTTTATTACATTTAATTTGAAATGACGGTCCATATTTGGCACTTCACAGCTGTTATGTGTAACATTTCTATTCTGCTTAAGCACAATAAAAATGCTATGCATGCTGTGCACACTCTTTAGAGCGTTTGACATTCCAACAGTTGCCGAGAGCTCAAGAATCCACAAGAAGCTCAGAGACAGCTGGTTTATTTTTACAAAGTACCAAAACTGGTGTTTGGAGATTAATTTCAGTGCTGAGCTCCCATTCTGGGGGAAATAAATTGAGCTTTATGGAATTAGTGTGCGTACTGCTGGAACCTCGATCTATTCTTGGATCGAGCAGAACTGCTGTGTTCGATATGATTGGTTGTGGGAACGGTTTTCAGAGCACGGCACGCGCGTGGCCGGTGACTTGCTGGGGCAGGATTAAAGCCTGAAATGCACTGTTGATGGCTGTGTGTTTCCCCTGTGCCTGCTGTTTGTTGTCTAAATATGGCTGGGAGGAACAGGGATGCACGCGTACTCTTGGTGAAAGGGGGAGTTGGCTTTGCTCAAGGTCGTTTGGGATGATGGCGCACCATTAATAATTCCCTATTCCCTGCAAATTTACTGCATCTATCTCTATCTCCATCTGCCGCTGCCCTATCTACTGTATCTGCATCAGTGTGTCCCAGAGGAGATGCACACAGCAGCCGAGTATTAGCAGAGAAAGTGCCTGTAAAGACTGGAGATGACACTTGCAGTGAGGGAATGCATTACACTTGCTCATTCACAGCTGCTGAAGAGTGTTCTCGTAGTAGTGAACTTGCCCTGTGTGTGTGTGTGTGTGTGTGTGTGTGTGTGTGTGTGTGTGTGTGTGCATGCTGCTAACTAGGCTATATCCTCTGCGTGCTGTGGTTTTCCAACAGTCTCTCTCTGTGAGTTTAGGTATTATAGCCTGGAATAGTGCAGTGAAGCCGGCGGGTAATTCCCCGCTCCCGCTCCAGAGTGCCTCACAGCCCAGCAGCACCACTACAGGGATGCAATTATCACACTCCCAGAAGCCTGCTGCAGCCACATGACAAGGTGTTACTAGAGGAACCATCAAAGCCTGATTTTAAATGATGCATTTAATTATGTGAGACGGGAATTTGTGTGTGTGTGTGTGTGTGTGTGTGTGTGTGTGTGTGTGTGTGTGGATGTGTGTGTGTGTGTGTGTGTGTGTGTGTGTGTGTGTGAGTTCAACTTTATTTGGTTTCAGTCGACAAGCAAATAAAAGGACACGTCTGTCGAGCAATAGATGGTGTGTGTGTGTGTGTGTGTGTGTGTGTGTGTGTGTGTGTGTATGAATGCACATGCTCAGATCTGAGCACAGCAAGATAGCAGAAGGAAATAGCAAGTGATAAACCACATCCATGTTTTTTTTTTCCTTTGATAGATCAGCATAAGAATAAGTCTGCCCTCACAGTCAATTTCAGCATTAGTTCTAATGAAGGGTAAACAGTAGCTAGCAAATATGTGTGGTTCTTAATTATTAGGTACACTTCATACACATCAGGAGGGAGGGCTGCGCATTCAATCTGAATTGATTTCAAATGAGCTTAGACATTAGAGGGAATTACGGACAGTGGGCGGACGGACCGTTCTTTCTACACAAATCATCACCTCATTAACGTTAAAAGCCAAAAGAATAATAAGAAAACGCTATCGTACCATTTTATGATATTCTATGCATTTAATGTGTATTATTTGACAAACACCATTATCCAGAGCTGTAAGGGCTTAACAATGGCAGCATGCTGGTACTGAGGCTTGAACCCCCAACCTTTTGGTAGCAGTAACCCAAAGCCATAACCACTATGCCACCACTGCCTAATTTAGGACACGGTCATCCTCAGGGTATTACACAGGAGTAACAATTTGCATTCATATATGTTCATCCTGCAGCTCCATTACCCCTCCCCACACACACACACACACACACACACACACACACACACACACACACACACACCTACATATAGAAAAAATATTCCAAATATACTGTGATATGGTATATTTAGAGAAAAGGAAACATTGTGTGATGGTAAGAAATAAAAAATATCATCAAATTTGATAAATAGATGGTATAAATTATGCAAAATCAAAACAATATAAGCAGTAAACAGGTTATTATGCTCAGTGGCATCTTTATTGATATAAATATTGAACAGACCCCTTTCAATTTGATTTTTGGATGAAGAGAGCGAGAGGAAACGAGCTCATGACTTTGACAGAAGCTTACTTGGTTACCAGGAGCACAAATCCAATACCAACAGTGACTGAAGTGACAACCACATTTAAATCTTTGGAAAAGTAAATGGAGTTGAAAGCCCACATTGATTAACAAGGACCTCCAAGTATTAGCGCAGTGTGTAAGGAAAAACAGTAAAGCCAAATCCACCAGCTAGCTTTCACCTGTCATGTGAGCGCTACCAACTATAGAGGGAGAAGGCTAAGTGCTTCCTCTGAGACACATGAAGTCTGGTGTGCCAAACTGTCTTTCCCAGCTACTGCTGTATCACATGCAATTGGAATGAAGGCAAATGCTGGTTGCCCTCTTCCACATTACATGAGCTCACAGTCTCCTGTGATTGGTTTATGTTGCCCTGACTGATTGGTTTATGTTGCCCTGACTAATCCCTCCCACCCACAGAGCATGAACAATTTTACTCCCTTGGATTCACAATCGGAGATTTCTTTGCTATTGTTCTGATACGAGAACTGATGATCACAGCAATGCGGGCAGGGAAAGGATATTTCAGATGCAGTATGTAAGTTACAGACAGGTCAGTGCTCTATAAGACACAGGGGCTGGGCTACAGACATGCATGTGTCCTGGGTTTGGGGTAGAGGGAGTTCTTTGGGGTGGAATTTGTCAGGTGCGTCATCCTTCACAAGCACGTCTTCACAGGTACATTCGTGCTATATAACCAGATGAATATTACATGCCTGGATGGAGGCGCAACCTGTTGTGAGAGGGTCGTGTATGGATGGAAGTTTGGGTGGGTGTGGGTGGAGCATTGCTGGCATAGTTTATACTTACTTTCCCCTTAAAGGGGACTTGTAAGTGAATTACTGCTATTAGCTTTTTAAAATGACTACTTGACCCAACTAGTTTTCTTCACTTCTGGACGAAAAAATGACGAATGATTGGTTTAAACCCCACCCCGAAATTCCCAGCACAGTGGTACCTCACTTTACGAAATTAATCCGTTCCAGAGCCTATTTTCGTAAGCTGCATTTTTCGTAAATTGAACTGCATTTTACATTTAAAATGCGTGGTTCGTTCCAAGGCTCCCAATACTACCCTCTAAAACCTATAAAAATGATAAAAGCATACCTTTTAAGACTTTTCTGCTTCAATATCGTACCGATCGTAGACGGGTTTGGCCATATTCCTTTTTGATATCACTCAAGCCCGTTTCTTCTTCTCACTCGCACCGGAAATCTCATGCGCGCATGTGTTGACCATGTCTTCTTAGCAGAGTTATAATCTGACTACTGTTTATGGACGGTTAAAAGCCTGAGTCAAGAAATAAAGCATAAAACAACAGTAACTCTGTCCTTTACACGAAAAGCATCATGGTCGATTCAGCTCCATAATAGGCAATGGGAGGTAGCTGTGTCATACTTCCTCGCCAATGGGATCCCTGTCTAAGATGGCGTCAGGTGGACCTGTCCAAGATAGCGCTCAAGTGAGGGCGACATGAACGACAGCTCAGTTGTTAGCCAATGGGAGGCCAACGGGGCGGGATGTTTGAACGTCATTGATGGGAGAGCAGCTCATGCATTGTTTGAATGTTTGAATGGCGCGTTTTAATGTTTGAATGGCGCGTTTGAATTTTTAAGATGGAGCTTTCGTAACGTGAACTTGTTTTGTATGCAGAGACAAAAAATTTAGGAAAATGCGTTTCGTAACCTACATTTTTCGTTTGGGGAGACTATTGAAAAGTGAGGTACCACTGTATAAAATTATCCAGTTTTGTACTTTTTATGGTTATTTATGTTAAAATAAGTACTGCTTAAACCTATTACATAAGTACAAATTATGCTATAAAAAAAGAATATAGGGAGGGAGAGAGAGAGAGAGAGAGAGAGAGAGAGAGACCTGTATTTAGACAGTAACTGTGGACAGAGTTTTGCTAGTGAGCTTGTAGCTCTGTATGCTGGATACATCATTGTGTAATCTTGCCTTATCAGGATCTACAGGCAGGCAGAAATATATACACACCTGAACCCAATCTCTGAACATGTGCCTTCATTAGCTGGGTTAAATATCCTTACTTTCCACAATCTCCATCATTTTCCGGGCTTCAGTTACCTGAATAAATGAGTTGCTCACATTTCCCCTCCCTCTAGCCAGTAGGGATGTGTCCTGCGTTGCATTAGTTTGCATGAAATATTTATCGGAGAAGTGCACATTTTCTCCCGCTGTCAGCTCCTTCCCAGCCTTGATGGACAGCCGTCTGGTTGCACCAGCTGCTATCACAGAGTTAACAGAGGAGTTGAGGCAGTTAAAGAGTTGGGTTTATTTCCTAGAGTGAATTTTCAGTTTTTAATTGACAGTGATTAGGGCTTTTGAACACCCTCGCTGTTGTGGTGATGGTTGTTATCTTTCTATTTGACAATTCATGAGTTTGTATTCATTTTCAGTTTAGCTTATGTTCTCACGAGTAAGCGATAAGGTAACAGACGACCATTAATTTTCTCTGAATGTGTAAAAAAACAGAGATGAAATCACAGCAGCAAGTGACAAAGAACTAGCATGAAAAAGACAATCGGGATTTTCTCAATTTTATGCAAATTAGCAAGAATATAATACAACAGCCAAATGAATAGTTTGTATGGCCAGTTCAATTGGACCTGTGGTCTAACGTTTCTTCAGTTCTACACGCACAACTTTTCACTTTTGACATTCAGTTATTTCCCATTTACACTTTGACACAGAAAAATGGAAGAACTATTACTGTGGACTTTCTAATATGGCGGCCCATTAAATATGTAGAGATTAGCAATGGCACAATACCACTTTACCTTTTTGAATCCTGACAAAGAAGCCTCAAGAATTTATTCCCAATAATATTACTAAGCTTTGTATAATTAGTATATATTAGTCAGTGAAAATTTTTAGAGTAAAATTGCTTACACTGCAAATGCAGTAATGGAGGAAAGGAAAAGTTTCTTAGTGTAAAGTATCAGTGTACTGAAGAATTCTTACAAACATATATATATATATATATATATATATATATATATATATATATATATATATATATATATATACATACACACACACACACACACACACACACACACACACACACACACACACACACACACACACAGTGATACCTCACCTCACGAAAGTCCCAACACACGAAAAATTCAGGTTATAAAACGAATTTACCTAAAATTTCCGTCTCTGGATACGAAACAAATTCACGTTACGAAAGCGCCATCTCAAAAATTCAAACAATTCGCGAGTTGCTTTCCCATTGGCTATCTCCCAACATCCCGCCCTGCTGGCCTCCCATTGGCTATCTCCCAACATCCCGCCAGGCTATGACTGCATCGCCATAATAACCATGATGCTTTTCGTGTAAAGGACAGAGTTACTGTTGTTTCTTGAGTTTTTTGAGTGTGCTCATTGCAACTTTATTTTTTGGCTCAGGCTTTTAACCTTACATGAACATTTGTAAGATTATAACCCTGCTAAGAAGACATGGTCAACACACGTGCGCACACACACACACACACACACACACACACACACACACACACATACACATACACACAGACGCACATATACATACACACACACACACACACACACACACACACACACACATGCGTGTGATTCCCGGTGTGAGTGAAAAGAAAAAGCGGGCTCGTGGCATACAGTTGAGTGATATCGTAAAGGAATATGGCCAAACCCGTCTACCATCGGTATGATATTGAAGCAGAAGGAGGCCTTAAAAGGTATACTTTTATCATTTTTAAAGGGTTTAGGGGGTAGTATTGGGACCCTTGGAACGAATCACGCGTTTTACATGTAAAATGCGGTCAACTTACGAAAAATCCAGGTTACGAAATCACTTCTGGAACGGATTAATTTCTTAAGGTGAGATACCACTGTGTATGTATGTGTGTGTGTGTGTGTGTGTGTGTGTGTGTGTGGGTGTGTGTGTGCGTATATATATATATATATATATATATATATATATATATATATATATAGAGAGAGAGAGCGAGAGAGAGAGAGAGAGATTTAATATTCTTCGCTAGAATTTTTCAATACACTGATATCTCATACTAAGAAACTTTTGATATATATATATATATATATATATAGTCCAGCACTTTGTAGCCAAACATCCTTTATTTGCTGATCTGCTTAATCCTACTTTTGCCAAAAGCAGGAAGGTTGGAGTCCACTTTGGGTGAAGATGGTGTACCCTTTATCTTTGTTGTTGTCTAGTGCAAGGACATAAGGACATTAGCTGATCTTGGAAAGGAAAATCGATGTCAGATTGCTAAAAAAAAAAAAAAAAGAAAAAAAAAGAATTTGTCATGACTTATGACATATGACTACGTTTATTTATTTTATAGTAACTCATTTGCATAGAAAAAAATAATTATAGCATCTGCGAGAGATTAAAAAAATGGTTATCTTCAAGTAACAAACATAGCACTTAGTGTAGGGTCATGTCTATGCCATGAAGTGAACGTGTAAGCCAAGATCTGTGAAGAAGAAAACAAATGAATCCAGTCTTGTATCACTTATGACAGCTAAACAGACTACACAGTACAGTTCCCACACTTAATATCGGATTCTTGTCAGAGCCTCCTGACTTTTATCAACTGTGGTAGTCCTGTCAGAGAGGCACTATTATCTCTCTTCCCCTTCCATTTCTCACCTCTAGAAATCAGCTGCTCTTCAGAGAAATAGCCCTGGAAAGCATGGGAAGCAGTTCACAGCGAATGAAAAATTCTCTTTCATATAATTTCCCGGTGAACTCTGCTGAGGCAGGTTGTTTAATCAGAGTCTGTGATTGAAGTCAGGATGTAAGGACCTCATCATATCTCTGAGTTTTATAGGTATCTCCTGTAAGAGACCCATGGAAAGCATTAATGATGTGATGTGAAGCAGAGTTCACTTTAAAGATTTCCAGACAGGAAATGCATGAATACGTACCGTCCAGTGTAATTTTACAGCATGTTTATTAATATTTTCATGTTTATTTTATGATTCTAAATGCAAGAAAATTCAAAAGTAAAATAAAATCTTGCCCAAAATGGCCACATAAAAAAAAGCTGAAAATGTGTAACCCACACGGTGTCACAGGGAGAAGATGTTTGTGCTCAGCTGCTATCAGCTAACATGTTTTTTGTATTCACAATACCCATGATTTACCCTAAATATACAAAAACCCAATAAAACAATGTGTGCCATTGCAGAAAGAAGCATTTCGTGCATTTTTGCTATTGACTCTGAGTATTACATAACTTTCATCATCGTTTACTGGTGGAAGTTCCCAGTAAATTGGAGCTCTTGTAACAAGCGTAAACTTTACCTCCTTGCCCTCTCCTTAAGATTCAGGATTCAGGATTTTTAATAGCCATTTGTGTTTTTTACACACATCGGAATTCTTGTGCGGTTCTTCAAGGAGTCAAGTTACAAACAGAAAAGAAGGCTCAAATCAACAACACACAAACTGCTATAAAATAAACACATAAAAATTCTATATTTAAAAGGACCTCACACAGACCCAGCAAACAATACAATAATAATAACAAAAGTAATACAAATAAAATGATGATATAATAATAATAACAATAATAATAATAATAATAATAATACAATAAATAAATCAGTAGATAACTGCAATAAATGAAATTGCACTAAATTGTATTATATTATAATTATATTATAATTATATTTATATTGCACTATGCCCATAGTTTTGTTGGAAAAAAATGAACAGTTCTCTGGGTAAACAAACTGGACGCAAGTTCAAAGTTAGATGTTCTCCATTCTCAGAGCAAGGTCTAGAGATAATCCACAGTCAGTCACTACACCAGGTTTGGCGCGGTTCTTGTTGCTAGCCACTGCGCTCCGGTTCTCTCTGAAAGCTGTGTAGCCGGCTGGTGTAGTCTCCTTGTCGGGTGTACTCTCCTCGAGCCATGTTTCACAGAAACACAGCATGGAGCAGGCCTGTAGATCCTTCTGCGCTGCAATCTGAGCATGAAGCTCATCCATCTTGTTTCGCAGAGATTGAACATTTTCAAGCAATATGACCGGGAGTGCTAACCTTCCACTGCTAACCAAGCGCCAGAGTCATCATTCAGTCCCTCATCGCCTGCCGCGTCTCCGCCTGGGTTTATTGCTATCCGGGGTGCGGCTAGCATTGAGCTGTGCTAGCATATTAGCTCAGGATAGGAGATGAGGATGCTCAATTCTAAATGCCAAAAAGGACTGCGCTCTCATCGCTATAGTAGGGTTGCCCGGTCATAGACGAGCATAGTGCAAAAAAAACAAACGAACTAAAACAAACAAAGAAACAATCTGACTCTGAGAACTCCGCGACATCGCCCTCTAGGACGCGCCATCTTCACCATTCACTTAAATGTCTAGCTTTTCTGTAAAAATCCACCTAAAAATTTACTTGCAGTTTTTTAAGAATGTCTGACACTAAGTTAATTTCTCCTTCTGTCAGCCACTATGGGCATAAAAAATTCTAACATAAATGTATTCTGTGCAATCATTACAGTTTTGGGCAAAAAAATGCTGACATTATTATAGACCCCCGAGCAGACCTTGTGAGGCAAATCTTAAATTCATTCATTCATTCAAAAAAATGACTCACCCAGAATCAGTTGAGATGGGCGAGGGCAGCGTACACACGGGACAGCGCCCCATTCCTCCACAGGGCAGAAATACAGCCGACTCTTGACGAATTTCAGCGATGGTTCTTTCACCTGCCTCCCACCATTGACCGTGAGCAATATGGCCAGCACGTGGGCTTGAAACCCCAACCTGGGGATCAGTAATCCATCACCTTATCACTGGGCCACCACTTCCCCAAATTTGAAATCTAATTGGTTAAACAAACAGCCCCACTGCTAATATACTTTAAGAAACATCAGCAAGCAGCGCTGACTCTAAAGGCCTTGGGAAGAGTAGATTGACAGTGCGGTACATAGAAGGTGAAATCTGATTGGACAAAAACTAACAGCCACATATATGTACTGAAAACAATGCAGCCTTGATAAAATGAAGGGTTTATGCTAAGATATTATCATAACAGTACAGGGGAGTGTATATAGACTATATGATCAACTGTACAATAAATACAGTAACCATATATATATATATATATACATACACACAGACACACACACACACACACACACACACACACACACACACACACACACACACACACACACATTGTAGATAGATAGATGTCGTCAACAGCAGACACTAATAAGGTAACTACTAATACTAAATACTACCTGTCTTCTGAGAAATGGGCATCACATCTTCATGTTTTTTTTTTTAATTTGCGTTCCTTGTTAGTGCTAATAACTCTTACCTGATAATCTGTCAAACTGAACAGCAAGAGGTTTAGTACTGAGATGAATCTTTCTCTGATAGATTTAGAATAACCCATAAAAAACAGTAAGACATGTAATGCCTTCAGCAGGTCAGAGATAAAGTTCACTTGAAAATCGAACTTAGATAAACAAAAAAGAGAACTATGACTTTAAACAATATCCAGCTTCTTCATTTATCAATGGATGCATATGTACAGACAGGTGGATTATAGGGAGTCATGCAGCAGGCAAAAATGAAAACTCACGAATGGATTTAAAAAGGGAAGTCCACTGAAAATAGCAATTAATAAGCATAATATCAAGTTCATATAAGGAAGTATGGTTGATCCAATTGAAAGCTGAACATTTCTTCCCAGAGCACAGACATCTATACTCCACTCCATTATTGGCCCCATTCGTACTGATTTTAAATTTTTTTTTAAAGCACCATGATAATTAAAGAGCTGATTTTAGTAATTTGATTTAATTATGAATTGAGACATGCCCACATTCTTCCTGGCCTTCAACTTGCAATAAAATTGTGTGGGAGTATCTGTAAAGCCAGTCATTTCATGGCATCAACCATAGGTTCATTCACCTCTAGTAACTTATTTATCACTGTAAGGATCATGTTTATAGCAGAGCACCATATTTATGAAAAGTCAGATCAATGCCATACCAATTTTTATTGTCATGATCATTATGTTGGTCTGTTCATCCTTGCATGTACAAGTGGGAACCCTGTGGTGATATTTTGCCTGCTGTTGTAATGGGAATAAAGTCTGCGTGATGATGACTTCTACTCCAAACCGTTACTTCTTTGAGTCATAAAATAAAGTAAAATTTTGAATTAAAATAAAACGTCCTTTTTTTTTTGCAATGTAAGCAGAAGTCTATATGTTATCTGCAGGGGTCTTCAGTGTCGTTAACTCAGTGCTTCTCAATTATTTTCTGTGGCGCCCCCTCTAGGAAGAAAAAACATTTTACGCCCTGCCACCGCCCCACAAGTGACTATAATTAGTATTATTTGTCTATAAAATTGTTATTCGTACACCTATGCATAACATTGTATATTTATTAACATTAAAAACAAAAAAAAAAAGAAATATAGTTCAACTTACAATAAAGAAAAACTCCATTAACATTGTTTTTTAATCTGTAACAGAAAAGATTTAAAGTGCACCAATGTGCCTGAAATAATAATTTAAAAAAATACATCCTTATTTAAACTCATTCACCTTATTTATGTGTTAATATCTCCGTCTCTCTCCACCTTTCTCTTCGTTCCTGTTAGAAACGTTTCCGCGTTGTTTCTTGAGGGGTTGTTTACCGCAACGTCATATCATTTGCTCCTGCGAAACACCACTTTATCATAGCGCGGCAATGGGAGCGCCACTGCCAACTAGTGGAGTGGAGATGCAATTACACTTAATTCCTGTACACTATTCCATAAAAGCATATTCCCCAGGGTCATACGTGCTCCCCCAGCATCACGGGGCACGTCCCACTATTTGAACAGCACTGCTTTAGCTGGTAGAATAAACTATTACAGCTACACAATGCATTACTCAATTGAATAGAAAGGCTTTAACCCAGTCACATTGATGATGACATTTCTGACGTATGTAACGTGCTTACGAAAGTAAACCTATGCAAGGGAGTGGCATTTTGTGTCTGTGTGCTGCACAGGCTTCAACAAAAGTATTACAAACATAACGTATTTGAGTGTTAACGTTTAAAATTTTTTCAGTGTCATTTTTTTACTTTTTTTCTCCCCTACTTAAACTTGTCAACATTACCCTGAAAGAAAGTGTTTCTGTATATTTGGGTGTGGTGAGTCACATGTTTGTTATGAAAAGAAATGTTATGCTATATTATATCACGCCATGTCATCAGCTTGTATAAAAAAAATTCCATTTTTTTGTGGAGCTCCGCTTTTAGGCAGTGCAACTTTACTGAGGTCTTTTTTTTTTTTTCTCTGTCCATCTTGGAATAGTATAAATGGCATATATTGTATTTTAGCACCCGCCACTCATTCTTACCACTCCAGTGACCTGGTTACACACATATGACTGGCCTACATCGACCCAGACTGCATGTCCAACCTATGTTAAAATCTTTTTGTATTATTTCTGTCACCTTTATTCCTATAAAAGCTTGCAGTGTATAGAATTACAGCATGCACAACAACGATGCACTAGTTTGTCCAGGGAGATCTTTAGCAGGAACATGATCCAATTTGTCAATAATGGTATGCGGCATGACAGAATGTTCTCAATACCATGTGGACCAACATTAGTCTGAGAAACAACATTATTAGAGACTCTGCTGGGGATTTTGAGTTGCTTATTTGTATCAATATTTTTTTTCTTTCGCATAATTAGATCTTTATTTTGACATTATTGGAAATAATGTGAGAAGAAATAACAAACAGATTCTACAGTTGTTCTCAGGAGTTAACACATTTTTACTTATTACAGTGTGCCTAATACATTATAGGAACTGTAAGTGGTGGACTTGAACTCTCACAGCGCTCATAAATGCGAGATGCACTGGGCAGGTCAGAGAGGGCAGGGTACAGTGTGTAATCTTCTCACTACTCCTACATGTACAACCAGCTCCTGCATGCCAGCACTGTAGAAGGAGTCGGAAACTTACCTGATGTGATCAGAGCATGGCTTTGCTACTTCATCTTTTATTGCGGTGTAGTCTTCCCTCCTCCAGCCTGCCAGGCTGCCGGTGTTGTGGCTAATTAAAATAATCTTCTCTCTACTCTCGATTTGGCTTTCATTACGCCAGCATGTTTCAAATTGAAAATAAATTTATAGATAAATGTTTTTGCTGAACTGACAAATGATACAGCTGTAGCTCAAAGCATCACCTTGTTTATTTCGGGAAGTAAATGAAAAGGGAGAAAACAAAAGAAACTGAGATGCACCGAGTATGTGGAGAAATTAATAACCCCCACAGCCTGGCTTTGAAATCAAGTTACAAACGATTGGCTCTTCAAATATCCTTCCTCATTATTGTAATTATAGATGCTATATTATGTTGTGAATTAAGTATTCATTTCAGATTAAGAAGGGATTGGCGCTTGTTGTGCGAACACAGAGTGCGCTGACAGAAGAAAATCTTATTTTCCTTAATCTCTTCAGCTGGTGACTCTTTTCACAGTTGAGTGTTTTATACTCTCTTGTTTTTTGGGTTTTTTTGTCTCTCTAAAACTTCCTCACACAAACAGCCACCTACATGTGTATGTTGTGCATTTATTACATGCATCCTCATCTTTCCTTCTCTTTCTTTCACGCTTTCTTGTTTGCTACTCCAGCGTACCTTGGTGTATCCCACAATGAAAAGGCGTACAGTGTCTGATACTGAAACCGCGTAAGCTTTTCATATGCATTGCAGAGATAAGAACCAGACATTTTATCAGCCAGCTCCCCCAATCCCCTTCCACAATGCCAACCCTTTCTCATTTACCCCACTGTAGGCCCCTGCCCCCTCTACCATTACTATTGTACATCATCCATGGTGCTGCTTCCGGATCCGCCGCCCCACTTAACGAAACTGCCTTGTCTCACCGCATTCAGATCGCTTTTGTTTTTTCGCACTCTAACCTGGCAATTATGCCAATTACACCCAGCCAGTGGTGTTGTCAAACGCGCTGAGGGACTCGCATTGCAATCTGAGTTATCAGAGCCCCCTCCACCACCGCCACTGTAATTTAAGTGAAAAGGAATAAAAAGAATAGAATAAAAATAAATTGGCTGGCAACACCCTGAAATGATCTCTGTATGTCTGCGTGTGAGAGGAGGTATGGCTTTAGCTGCCGTAAAGGGTTGTGACAGGAAGGGCAGCCGACGTAAAAACCTCTGCCAAATCAAACGTGCGAATCAGATGATTCGCTGTGGCGACTCCCGAGTAAAAGGGGAAAAAGCCGAAAGGAAGACAGAGAGACAGACATCGATCCTGGTCCAAAAATTTGACGCTTCGTTCTGATGTCCACAATCACATTTATTTTCTCTTTGTGTATCTTGGAACGCCGTGAAAACTAAGACAAATAAATCATTTTTAAACAAGTAAACCACAAACACTTCACTCTTTCAAAAACAGAAAGGTGCCAAGTTGTCAAAGTTAACCAGCAAATTTTACGGCGTACGCCTTTTAGAACCAGCAGGAGAAAAGACTGAAAAGTGTAAAGATCCGCTGTGTTATTGTTCTCTCTTTATTCTCTTTATCTTTCCAGCGCCAAACTTCCGGTTAGTGAAGCAAGGAGCAGGTGACTCAAACAAAAAAAAACAATTTAAAAGAAATTTAGCAGTAGAAACATAAATTACCGTATAAAAGTTTCACTTTAAATATTCACAACGGAAAACAAAAAACAATCAGAAATCAAACATGACAATCTTATATGCTGACGTCTGGTGTTGTCATGACAATTTTACTAATGTATTTCAGCTATAGCTGCACTTTTTTTTTTTTTTTTTTTTTTTTGAGTAAAGGGAGCAATGCTTAAAAACTTGAGCTCCTGTTTCCAGCAGCTATGAAAGCAGGCACCATGCACACTATTTCACACCTATCACTGTCAGTGCTTTTCAGGGAGTGAGCCGCCACTCAAATAATATCATCAGTGGCTTTGCGATGACCATCTTCCAAGATAGTGAATGTAATACTAGCACTTTGGTGGTACTGATTTGCACATGAGTCCCTTTCGTGAGTTTCTTTTCTTTTTCTTTTTTTTTTTTGCTTATGAAATCACAGTGTTGGTGCATAATGAATCGATTTGCATTGGGGACAACCGTGAAAGTTGTCCTGAGACAGACAGTATTCTAGAGGCTCTGATCAAAACTATGTTTAAACGTATCTGTGGGCAAGAGAAACTCCCGTGGCTGTTATTGAAGTGACGGCTGTGCTAAGAATGATCCACGATATGAATAATATCTACTCAGGAGTGCTGTTGTGTGGTGGACCCCACCCACTTATAGATAAGGTAGAGCTGGACTGACACAGGGAGGCACAGTGGTGTAGTGGTTGGCATGTCCGACTCACAGCAGGAAGGCCTGTGCCCCATGCTTACGTGGGTTCCTTCCGGATACTCTGGCTTCCTCCCACAGTCCAAAAACATGTACATCATACTAACTGGTTGTTCCAGATAATCCATAGGTACGAGTCGTTGTGTGAGTATTCGCCTTGTGGTGGCCTGGCAAGCCATCCAGGGTGTACCCTGGCCTTGCCCAGAGTTGGTTGAGATGGGCGCCAGTGACCTCAATTAGGATTAAGTGGTTCAGAAATTGAAGGAATGGGCTGACATGTAGTACTTAACACAGGGACTGTCGGCTGTAGATCTACAAAATGATTCATGGAAGTTTCATTCATTCATTTCATTTTCTGTAACCGCTTAATCCTAATTATGGTCGCGGGGTGGCTGGCGCCCATCCCAGCTGACTCCGGGCGAGGGCAGAGTACACTTTGGACAGCTCACCAGGCCATAGCAGGGCGTTACCATGCTGATGGCTATGCAGCTACTCTTGTCGAAAGTCAGCAATGGTTCTTTTACAGCCTCACACCATAGACAGTGAGAGACACGGCTGGCCTTTGAT
Source organism: Plotosus lineatus (assembly GCA_024760905.1). Classification (NCBI taxonomy): domain Eukaryota; kingdom Metazoa; phylum Chordata; class Actinopteri; order Siluriformes; family Plotosidae; genus Plotosus; species Plotosus lineatus. Next base: position 23,022,190 of record CM045742.1, read on the forward strand.
AACCCCGTTAGCTGCACATGCGCGCGTGCGGGGGGGGGGCTTAGTGACAACCTGTTGATAGTGGGGCTTGAACCCCCAACCTTAGGATCAGTGATCTTGCACCTTACCACCAGGCCACCACTGCCCCTGATTCATGGAGGTTTTAGTTCATAAACTGAGTAGTCATCGTATATGTAACTTTGTAAGGTATATTCCATAAACAGAAGGCTAGGAGTGGCATCTAGAAAGACGTCAGTGGGATCATCTTTCTTGCTTGTAGGAACCGGATCCAAGTTAGATAATTATCTGGAGAGGGTGTGCTCTGTTGTAGCCTTTAAGGTGTAATAAGCAGATGAAGTACATCTTGGTGCTTAAAAAGTCTCGTGTGTTTAAATTCAAGGGGAAAAAAGAAACTCATCACGCAGCTTAGAAATCGTAAGAACAAAACAATAATAAGACTACAAATAGCATGCATTCATTTGCATTTGTAATCAAACAACTTATATGTGTCGTTTCGAGGTGAAGGAGAAGGAGCGAATTTCATTAATAATGTTGCGTGCAGAATAGGGCTCGAAAAGAATTAAAATGCGAGGGGGGGTGGGGGGTATTTTGCATGTTTTGTTAGTCACAGAAAGTTTGGTTTTCAATAAGAGTCAAACTGAAACTCAAGTGGAACAGCAAGTAAAAGCAATGCTGTTTTGAAAAGCTTTAAAACAGAATATGAACGTGTAGCGTGTATGTGCAAGTGGTGTAGAATAATGTGTGGTGAATGTCATATGAAACCTGCTGCATAAACGTTCAGCACAATTTAAAAACTTCCTTGTTCTTATTATAATGTGTATTTTAGACATATGTACATTTATTCTCAGCCTTCTTAATTTATTGGTCATTTATTTTACAATTCAATACAATGTCAACAAACAAATAATTAAATACCCCCAGTGCAGCTAATTGGGTTATCAAAGGTCGGCCATGTCTTTTCACTGTCTATGGTGTGAGGTGTAGAAGAACCATTGCTGACGTTCGTCAAGAGTAGCTACATAGCCGTCAGTGTGCTTCTGCCCTATGATGGCCTGTCGAGCTGTCCAGGATGTATTCAGGCCTCACCCAGAGTTGGCTGAGATGGGTGCCAGCCTCCCCGCGACCCTAATTAGGATTAAGTGGTTCAGAAAATGGATGAAGTAATTAAATAATCACAACTGAGTGTAACTTTTTCTGCAAATATAACCCGTTCCCTCTGGCTATCGTAATTTATTATCATTGTCCCTGTTCTGACTTTAGGGTTTAGTGATTAGTGTTATAACTGCAAAATTAAATGATTTGCATAAATATCAATGTGTATTTTGTTCCCCCAGGTAGACACACTACACTCTGCATATTATTTAAAAGGTACCTATGGTAAATTAGTGGTGTTAGTTATTTAAAACAATCAAATCTAACCTCAGCGGTTTCTTCTGGCAACATCGGTCCTTTCCCGTTTTCAAAGTGTGCACAAGTGTTACAACTCTTGGTATGCTCAGAGACATGTTGCCTTTCTGATTGGCTGTTCGATCCTGGTAGTGACATGGATTTGTTGGATTGTCTGGGCCACGTCACTGACCCATTTAGCATTACACATTATCAGTCAGTGCTGAGCTGCACAAACGGCAAGTAGAGAAATCGTGAAAAATGTTTATTTTTTGTTCCTAAACCAACTAATGACAGGTAAGTTGAGTTGGCAAATCATTAGCTGCACAGGCCATTTTGGACTTACCGCTGTGCTTCTCAATTATTTTCTGTGGCGCCCCCTCTAAGAAGAAAAAAAACATTTCATGCCCCCCACACCAGCGACCAAAAATAGTATTTGTCTATAAAATTGTTATAAGTACACCTCTGCAAAACATTGTATTTTTATTCACATTAAAACAAAAAAAGAAAAATATAATTCAACTTACAATAAAGAAAAACTTCATTAACATTGTTTTTTAATCTGTAATAGAAAAGATTTAAAGTGCACCAATGTGCCTGAAATTAAGAAAAATACATCCTTATTTAACTTATTTAAACTCATTCAACTTACTTATGTATTAATATCTCCGTCTCTCTCCACCTTTCTCTTCATTCCTGTTAGAAATCTGTCCATGTTGTTTCTTGAGGGGTTGTTTATTGCGATTCATATCATTTGCTCTTGCGAAAAAATGCCAACTAGTGGAGTGGAGACGCAATTACACTTAATCCTCGTACACTATACCAGAAAAGCATGTTTCCCAGGGTCACCACCCCGGCATCACCCCCCCCCCCCCCCCCCCCAAGCATCATACTGTGCTTTTGGGGGACCACCAACAGGGGTACGCTCCACTTTTTGAGAAGCACTGACCTACACCAATTCCAATCAACGTGTTGGCGTCACTTCAGGAGGGAAAAATGGCTGCGAAGCTGCTAACGCCTGTAGTTCAGCATGCCACTAGTAATTCACAAAATAAAGTGTTCATGTATCCTGAAAGAATGGTCATGGTGATTTTTCTTGAAAGAAGCGTCTTTATCGCTTAAAAGTATTACATGTGTCCAAATTATGCTGTAAGGATGACTGGTACCAGTACTCTTGAAGGCAAACACTTTTATTTTGCTGAAGTGAAACACATAAACGTAAACCTTTGATGACGCTCTTGGTGCATCAGCTCCTCATATTTTTGTAAACATGAATCCATATTTAATGATGACTCTTGTACAGAAGGACAATATTTCAGTTTGGATCTATTGTACTTCAGAATATTAATTGGAAACCCATTTTCATTATTGGCCTGCTAACATGCATCCCTATAAGTATTTAAATCCCCCTGTTCCATCGGTGTACTCTCACAGTCACACCATGTTGGCTCATGTGGACTGAAGGTTCTTGTGAATATCGGCGTATGATACAGCATGTAGTAAAGGAAATGCTTGAGATATTACTTAGTGGCATATATGAAAGCAATTTGTCTAAGTGGATGAATGGATAAACACAATGAATTTAAACAACTAGGGATTGTACAGCACTCATAGACTGTGCTGAATCAGGGGTGAACTCAGGGACATGCTGTTTATCCTTACTTACCTGTAAGGGTGGCTTAAGAGTAGCTTAATCCTGCTCATGGTATTTTAGGGCCTGGACATGACTTCCTTCCTTCCTTCCAGAACCTCTAATAACCCCCTACAACTATTTATTCTCTCTCTCTCTCTCTCTCTCTCTCTCTGTGTGTGTGTGTGTGTGCGTGTGTGTCTGTTGTGTAATATGTTTATGCATATATGCATACAAGAAGAGCATCTTGCTTTTTCGACATAGTTGGAAGGTTCTTGGAGCATTGCTATGCACTGCAGGTTGTTGATAGAAGTTACTCTAAACGACAGCTGTGAGACTAGTGAGTCGGTGCGTTTGCCCTTTGAGAGTGAAGATTTAGTATTGGGAAAGGAGTCCTATATCACTGGTAATGAGTAAAGACACAAGCACACAGTGAAAAACTGCCAGCTAGACTCTTCACGCATAAAACATGAGGAACATAGCAGTATTTCCCCAAAATGTGCACTGGATCTGTTTTTATTTATTTATTTGTTTATTTTTGTAGCTCTTCATAGCCTAAATGCCGAAAAGCGTTTTCACAGTAACTAAATGGAGGTGAAATGTAAATGTGAGCACTTGTAATCAGATTAAAGTCGCTATTTTTGCATATCTGCAAGCACGCCAGTATTTTATGCCGAAGAAATAAATGATTGCAGTGTTTCTTACTGGCCTATACAGTGCAAATTCGCAGCTGGAACTCTAATTTTCCATTGATAATCAATGCACAGCCGAGCTGATTCTTTGCTGTGCCCTCATCAGTGTCCTGGCTCCAAGCTCTGTGTGTGATTTCCACAGCTATCAGATGAGCTGCTGCTGCTGCTGCTGCTGCTATACGATCCATTATTGGGCCTCTCGATTACAGAGCAGATACTCACATTCATTTCCATCTCCCTCCATCCAAGAATAGCAGGCATGTGTTTAACTCCAGGCATGACCACGTCATTATGTAATACCATAAACCAAGCATGGGTGATTGTGTTAGGACTTTTTTGTATATATTTATTTATTTATTTATTTATTTTGTGTGTGTGTGTGTGTGTGTGTGTGTGTGTGTGTGTGTGTGTAACTGTGTATTGACATTGAATATATTACATTTATGCTCATAATTAGATATGGAGGTATAAATCTGCATAAAAAGCTGCTTTTATGCCACATCGTGATTTGTAACATAATTATTTGTGACCTAAATGCATCTTATTTTTATTTCTGTAGCAGGGAACCATCAGTAGCCCAGGTGCTCAGGACAAACAATTTTGCATTCCAGGCTTTTTTTTTTTGTACTGGAACTCATGAGTGGAGCACCATAGTCATGGAAACAACAACAAAAAAAGTCTCATTCACCACAATCTAACTCCGGTAGACAGAAGTCTGGCAGATAAATAAATGTTTGGGTAGACAATGCAGAAATCACAAACCTGACAGAACATAAACTCATTAAAGAGATAAAAGTGTAAATAAGTGATACGAATGAAGGGAAAGAGGTGAAAAGCAAGCTCCAGCTCGGACACCAATCAATAGAGATATCTCGTGGGAAGTCCTCTATTAGGCGGTGCCAGGATCTTTATATTGTTTTGCTTTTAGTTGTATTTGGCTAATTGGTTTAATTAACAGTAATCTGTGTCTGAACTTCTTTTTGACGCAGCACACATCAGTGTTGTAACTACAGCATGTACAGAACCGGCTGAGGAGCGATGTGGTGGAAATCGATTTCCTCGGTTGACTAATTAACATCTACGGATGGCAGACGATCTTTTCAGAATCAGTAAATAATTAGTCGGGAACGTGGAAATTCTGATAAAAACAGAGCAACATAACGTGCAGAGCAAAACCTGTCCAGGAGACTGATTATTTCCGGTACTGATGGCTTGACATGTCTCCTTGTCAAAGTTTGAAAAGACTTGAGGATTGAAAACTAACAAGAAAGATTTACGATGTCATTGTTCTATTGTGTAATGTTTGTTTTGTCTGCGGTGATAGAAATGTTTAGTCTAATCCATTTTCAAATGCAGTCAAAGATGAAATATTTAAAGTAAATGGAATTATTCAATTCTGAAAATGTAAAAATTTAAAATAAAACCCCTTACTTGATATTATCAACACTTCAATTAGTACAGTGGTTTGATGGTAAAATGTCAATGTTGTAAAAAAAAACAAAAAAAAAAAAAAAACTTTTTGACAGAGTGGATTTTCTGACTTTTTAAAATATTTTTTATTTATTTGTCCACAAATTCATTTCAAGCTGAACAGTCACATTTTACTGATGTTTTCGGTGTTTATTATTTTATTTTAATAAATATTAAAGAAGTGAAATTATAAACTAATAGCAATTTAATAATTTTAATTGAATTAATTTAGTAGATTTTTGATAAATTATTGAGCATTTTTAATGAAACTTTTTTGTATTTCTGTCTACTTAAATACAAACATCCATCCGTTAGCTGTACCCCTTATCTGTCAGGGTCATCACCATTTGAGCTCACATTCACACTTTTTGGGTGGTTTAGTATGGCCAGTTGATGTGCGTGTCTGCGGATGTTTGAGAAAACTGGAGTACCCAGAGAAAACCCACATGAGCAATGGAAGCAAACTCTGTACAGAAGAGATTCAAACTTGGAACGTTCTCACTGTGAGGCAACAGTGTAAACCACTGATTCGCCGTCTTGACCGAATCTAAACATGTATCTCTGAAATGCCTTTGAGAATAAGGTTCGATTGTTGACATTTTACTGCAGCTTTCTTTCGTCCATGTAAAATGAACTAAAGGTGTCTTTTGATGAGTTGTATCATTTATATTTTGGGTTTGTTTGTAGGTGGAGCGTTATGAACCTGCGACAATACACAATAGATGCACTTTAAAATGAGAGTATTACATGGAGGATGTGTATGAGAATGAGAGTTTTAACCATTCCAGGACCTCGTGGGTCTTGGTTTAGAGATGTGGGTGCAGAGTGTGGGTTTAACACCGATGGGTTTGTAATATCAGATGCATCTTTGTGGAAACTCACCATCGGTGGAAGCAGATTTCCCAGAGACAATAGTAAGCGTTCCTTGCTTATTAGAAAACCTTTGAATTCCGTGCATATTCATGAGGCATCAACTTTATTAAATATTTAGGGGTGGGGTGGCGTGGTGAGTAAATTGATTCAGAGGGCTCTTTCAGGTAATTTGGAGGATTCTGAAGCATAATCATTTGGCTATAATTATACTGGATGGAATGTCAAAACAGAGTTCACATGGCTAGAAAAAGACTTCATTTCCCCCCCAACCCTGATTCAGCCTTCTACTGTTTTCTTTATCTACCTTTTAGTTTTGATAAGGAAACAAGACCTGACAGTCAGCCTGGTTAAAGAGAGTGTGTGTGTGTGTGTGTGTGTGTGTGTGTGTGTGTGTGTGTGTGTGTGTGCGTGTGTATGTGTGTGTGTGCGCGTGAATGTGTGCGTGTGTGTGTGTGTGTGTGTGCGTGTGTGCGTGTGTGTGTGTGTGTGTGTGTGTGTGTGTGTATGTGTGTGTGTGCGTGTGTATGTGTGCGTGTGAATGTGTGCGTGTGTGTGCGGGTGTGTGTGCGTGTGTGTGTGCGTGTGTGTGTGTGTGTGTGTGGTGTTTTTTTTAATTATCTCAAAGAGAACCATAAATGGGGGGAGGACAAAAAAATGCAAAAAAACAAGAAACCCCTTTGACACATACATCAGGATTGACAGGTGAGCTCTGTTACATGACAGCTTGAGAAGTTAAAAATACCTGACTCTCAGCAAATTAGACATATCATTTGGTTTCTAAAGAGAAAGCTGAGTGTGAACATGCGCACACGTGTGTGTGTGTGTGTGTGTGTGTGTGTGTGTGTGTGTGTGTGTGTGTGTGTGTCTCTTTGTGTGCAAGAGAGGGGGGGGGTTATATATTCATCTCCGGCTTGTCTGTCTTCCTTTAAGAAACCCAACAGAAATGGTAAACAGAGAATGTAATTTGTTATAGAGCAGATCACCATCTCGTTGTATTCAGTGGCGCGAAGTAGTCGACTTCCTCACTCGTCTCTGGGGCCGGCTGCACTGCTCTCTGTGCATCTCTTCGGGATCAGGCCCATTAATCATGAGCTTAGCCACACTACATGCAAGGTTATTGCCATCGCTCAGAGTTTCCTAGCATTACGTTTCTATCAGACACTAAATCTGACATCATGGCCCATATGTGTAGAGCACTTTGGAAGATGTTGTTGCTGCAGCTGTAATCTCTCTTCTCGCAGACATGGACATGGCAGCGCTATGAATCTCCATCCGGGCCGTCACGGACAATTGCATTCCATGACATTGAAAAGCAGCCAGTGCAGCCACGTGTGAGAATTTGTGCACTAGCTCTTACTGCGAACTAGTTTTAGAAACCAGCGAGTATAAACCTGGAGGAGGAGCAGTGTTACCGTAAGATAAGTAACATGATGTTAATCTGAGACCCTGAGAGGGTTTCTGTTTACTTTTATATACTCCATACTGCTGTTGTTTAGTCATTGAGACTCAGTAGAACAAAACTGGGGACTTTTTTTTTTTTTTTACAATCTGTAGTTTAATATCAACACTGGTAATAATTCGCAGTAGTATAGCCAATTGTGGCGCTGTTGAAATTCACTACACGTGCCCTTTTCTCCTCGTTACTTTCAGCGCTCTGGTCATTCTCTACTGGACCATATTTTCTAAATTTTGGCCCGTCTCCACAATTCAGTGAAATTATTCCAGTCGCTACCCAGACTGTAAAGGATGGACAGTTATGCTTTAAAAGTTTTGACAGTTTCCTAAATAAACCTGCGAGATCAACAAGATTTAGTGAACAATAGTGTTAATCCAATACCTGCTCTCTCGGCCATCGTGAGAGACTCGTCTACATATGTTACTTTCTCATTAGAGCCAATTAAGGCTTTGAGTTCTCTCCATATGAACACTCAGTCATGCCCTTTTCCTGTCAGTGTAGGAAGCATTTTCCTACTTTTTCCTTTATACCCCATGCCTCATTCTCATTTTATTTAATCATTTATTACACAGTACAGATCTTGTCCTATATCTGACAGTAAAAGGGGACTACAGTTACTAGAAACCTCTAAACGCCAGCTCTGGCAGTCCATTAACAGTGTCATTGGGCAAACTGGCAGAGCAGACACCAGGGCCAAAGAACATTGATTTTTTTAATTAACTCTCAATTAATGGCCAACAAGGCATCCATGGTCACTTTATCTAAAGCACATTTGATTTCCATTTCCCCCTCTAGAGGATTCATATCACTTCAAGGGTTTACATAGAACTTAATATTTTACGATATGGAAAACAATAATAATTTTTAAAAAGTCCATTCCACTTTATTTACACTCCAAAGTTTCTGGCTCTGCATCTGAATTTTGGTAATGCGGTGTTCGTGCTATATTTGGATTGTACTGGATGGATTAGGAACTCTGTACTGCAAACCCACGGGATTCTGGCAGACATATAAAGAGGGGAAGTGCGGTTTGTATCCAAGCTATAACAAATAAGGGCACATTTCAAAATCGACTGTAATTTCAAGCATTCAGACAGATGGGAGAAATATGTGCTTTGATGTACAAATCCACGATTCAGCAGAGATTACACCCCCAAAGGTTAGGAGCTGCTAATTACAGGAGATTCGTTCTACATATCTAACGAGGAAAAGGGGAGTCTTATTAAATAAGGGGATCCATAAAGGCAGAGGATTAGCCAATATGATAACAATTCATTTGGATTGTTTTGCAAAGATAACTTGTGAAGGTCTCGGCTATCGAGTGTATGGTGTAGGGAGTGGGTTCGTCTGATGTATGTGCAAATTGGATTGTAATTAGTGATACAGTACGGCATAAATTTCCAAGAAAAATACTTTTTATTTAATCAATTATTGAATTGTTGATATGCTATTAATGTATTGTATGAATAATAATAATATATACAAATATATTAATTGAAAGTTAGATACATTTATTTCTTCAGCCGTGAGATTATATATAAAATAATCTAAAAAAATCGAAATGTGTAAAATGTAAAAAAAAAAAAAGCCTTTTTAAATATATCGTTCACATATCTTTTTAGATAATGTGTGAATAATTATGTTTAACAGAATTTATTAATTTATTCAAACGTATTAATTTTCTGTAAAAATTGGTGAATATTAATCAGCTTATTAAGTGGATATTTTGAACCTTGTTTTAATCGTAACCACAGATTTAACACTTTTCTTTTGAACTGTCTTTGATCTCCTTGCAAATAATATTTAATGAAGGTTAAAGAAACTGTGGGCAAGATCACATTCTGAACATGTTTACACTCTTCTTAAAATTTCAAATTCTGTGCTAAAGTGTAGTTATTCCATCACCTCCATCACTCTGCACCTCTTGCCCCATGTCTCCCGCTGCCTCCTGTTACCCTCCCCGGTGCTTAGATTTAGAGTTAATCCGGCCCTTCTTCACATGCATCTAAATTAAACATGTCCGGACTGGGTGGACGCCTGTACCGCCCCAGGAAACGCTGTTTCATCTCCTAATGAATGTGCCTGGAGGGGTGCCGCCCACTGGGGGTCCTGCAAAAGGCCCTCACTTCAACCCTCATTAGTCAGGGGCGTTTGTCTGCTCTCAAACTGAAAAGAAGCCTTCTGGAAAGGAGCATGATCAGTGCTGCCCATTCACCCTGGAACCTACACCTGGATGTCCACTGTTTATTTTGCTGGGGGGTTGAGGGGGGTGTTTTGGGACCATCAGTGTCCAGCTGCAGCATTTTCTCTCCAGAGTAACCACATGTTCATCAGAATTTGGCTGCATTCATAATGATGGTTTATTGACTCAGAAATGTAGGATAGGTTCGTATCTTCCAGGGCATGTGTAATTCTGCAGGTGGTGTGCTGCTATTTTGTGAAGGCCATAAACTCGTTTTAAAGTATCTCCTGGAAACTCCATCATTAACTTAAGCTTTTTTGGGGCCCTAAACAGTCTTTAAAGCCCCCATGAAAAGGTGTTATGGTTTTCATTTGATTCTGCATTGCTCACATATTTCCCTCTGAAACAGGAAGTGATCGTGGACCTCATTTATAAATCAGGCATATTTTACTAATGTGGACGTGAGTGGAGGCTGTGATCAAATCTTACATCATGTCGAATGTTGTGCACACACGTTTTCGAGTCGGTGTGGAGGTGTGATGCAGCATGGTACATCTGGCTGAGTCATACAGTATATTCTTCCTGGCCATATGCACGAGAACCTGACTCGATTTGTACCTTTAAAATACCTGCTAAGTCTATAGGTTCACAGACTTTCCACTCATAATGTGTAATCCCAACTATAATATAATAGACCAAGTATAATACTTTTGTCCTTTTTGTTTAATTGAGTTCTCTTTATCTACTTTTAGGACTTGTGTGAAAATCCAATAATGTTTTAGGTCATTTTTATGCAGAAATGTAAAAAGTTCTAAAGGCTTTAGAAACTTTCATGCACCACTGTACAGTATATGGTATACTGTATAGGATAAATGTCTCACAGATATGTATACTGTATTAGATTTAAAAACTTGAAACATCAGCCATTCCTTCCATACCATGCTTCTGAATATGTTCCATACCATAGCTGAAGCAGAGCTGATCAGAGGCTTCCTGAAATTTTCGAGTGTTGATATAAGTTATAATTTCCGTGAGGTCTGAAATGAAAATCGCTGGCTCCTGAAGGCACTCTCCAGATATCAGATAAAGTCGCATGTGAGCATTTTGTATTATTAGGACACCGCAGATATGGTGGAAGGTTCTGGATTTGCCAAGTATCTTTTTAATCTAAGTTAAAATGATTGAAACCGCTGCACTGTTTTTGTTGTGTGTTGTACTTAAGACCTTCAGTTCTCCGTCCACGAGCTGTGATGATCCTGTGAACGGTGTTACTCAGTTCAGCTTTGGGAGCTCCTTCTTGTTTACCCCAATTTACCCATTTGAATTTATTCCTGGTATTAATGAGGCAAGACTGGGAGCAGGCCAAGGCACCTCCTCGGATTTGCTGCCTGTCAGCTGACTCTAAGAGCACCGCAGAATGTGGATCTGTATTACTCAAGCCTTTAGGGAATGCATTTATGTAATCATTAATCTCGCTGCGGCTTTTGTGTGGCCGGGATTAAAGCTCCATCTTACTGATAGCCTGTCGCTGAGTGAGGTTCAACCAACAGTATTGGCTAACAAACACCTACACAAACCACACAGAAGACACACGCACGCGCACACACGCACACACACACACACACACACACACACACACACACACACACACACACACACACACACACACATATAGACACACACATACACACACAGGCCTCATCCTACTACCTTGAAAAGCAAGGGAAGAATGCTCTGTGCCTGGCTGCATAATCCGCCCTTGCTGAATGGAAGCAGGTCAGAGTTCACAGCGCTGTGTAAAACAGTGGTACAGGAGGCAGTAGCATGGCAGGTAAACTCTGCTGAGGCCACTTCTCATGCTGTGCAGTCTGTGGTTTCAAGTAAAACATGCTTTTCCATTTAGAGGGGAGAAATATATATATATATATATATATATATATATATATATACACATTTATTTATTTTTATGTCCAGCTATTTTCTCTTTTTTTGTCAAAATTGTGCTACGTTCTAGAGGATATTTAGGAGAAGTAATCATAGCAAATGCCCAGGAGTAATATGTTAACTCATGTGTTAGCGTTCCATCAGGAGAATATTCACTTAGTCTCCATTTGTTATAAAAGCAGCACTGTTTGCCTGAGCAAAGAGCAAATGACTCAATCGTTCTCCCGCACAGAGGATTTCTAACACAGCCCATTGTTGCTGGACATGAAAGCTCTTCATCTCACAGTTGAATTCAAGTGCAAGTTACAGCTTCATTCGTCCCAGGCCTCTTTTCCTCAGCGTTTCTCGCTCTGTCTCTCTTTTTAAATTTACCTGCCAGACGTGACAGAAATCCAGAGGTCAGAATACTGTAACTGCATAAGCGCTTTCCTGAGAAGAGACAGGCATGCAGACAGACAGAAAACGAGAGAGATAAAGAAGTAAGCAGATGGAAGGAGTGCGATAGCAGGCAGCCGAGCTGAATGCCTGAGAATGCTCTTTTCTGGAGGTCCCATGACACAGCAGATCTAGGGAAAGGTTGGGTGCGTCTGGTTACAGGTCTATCGGGGCTTTATCAGCGGATGAAGGGATTCAGTATCGTTCACTAATGTAACAAGTCCCATTTGTCTCAGTCACACATCTCTGGAAGCGTCTTGTTGAAGCCATTGATGTCATTCATCTAGTCTGTCCTTGGTTGCTCCGCTCCATCGCTGATGAGAGAACTGAAAAGCTTCTCAGGACTCGAATTACTCAGGCTGGGGAATAATTATAAACTAATGAGATGCTGTTCGATACATTGGCATCACCAGAATTGTTATAGATTCTTTCATAAAGTAATCTAGACTGCCTCTGTTTCTTTGCCTTTGATCTGATTTGACTCCAGACATGACAACCCATGGAATGCAAATTTGAGCTGGGTTGAGTCGTTACCAGGGCTGACAGACTGGGCCAGCTGGGTCAGGAGCTATTGTCCTCTCTACACTGTAGTCTGTAGATTGATATTATAAACAAAAACCAAACACCATGTGAACAATGTAAACAGTTTCAGTTAAAACATAATGAGTACATTCAATGTGTTGCATAGATCACTATTCGCCAGTGTGAGGAGCTCATGACTAGTTGATCAGTGGAAAAATATTTTTCAAAACAATTGTCATAAATTTGTTATTTCTTATGAAACATCTTATATTATATATAAACATACGCGCGCAAACCTTGGTTTCCAATTGTTCGAATTCTGAATCTATTTTTCCCATTACAAATAATGTAAATGGTCTTAATCCATTCGAAGCCACTAGAAAACTACATTTTTTTAACCATATGCTATTTCATAATGTCATTTTTAAATCAAATTGGATAGTAAATGTGAAACAACAGGGCAAACATACAAATTTTTAATATAGAGTAGGCTAGGCTCGGGTAAGAATTGCCACAGTAACTCGTACCCCAGCCCAGCCTAGCCTACAGTATGTTGCGTTTTTGTGTAAAGGAATGTGTGGAAACATTATGCAGTAATGAAACATGTCATAGAAATGTAAATGCCTATATTGACGATGTTTTCAACGATTTGGTTATCATCCTGCTGTTCCTCCTCAACAGGAGCTGCATCTCTTGTTTGTTTTGTGTTTGGCGTCCGAATTTTGTTTGACTTCTGGAACTAAAAAAATGTAGAATTTTTTGGTTGAATACCGATTTGTTCGATATCTAAAGCGTTCGAAAACCGAGGTTTGCTTGTGTGTGTGTGTGTGTGTGTGTGTGTGTGTGTGTGTGTGTGTGTGTACTAGTGTGTGTGTGTATGTGTGTGGATATATATATATATATATATATATATATATATATATATATATATATATATATATGGGGTTCAAGTTATAAGTGGGGTTCAAGTCCCACGCTCAACAAGGTTGCCCCTATATATATATATATATATACACACACACACACACACACACACACACATATGTTGTCCAGGAACTAGTTATGAACGACATCATAAGATCAGAGTGCACTTAAATCATTTATTGCTCACTAAGAAAACAAGAGTACAGCCTTCCTTTTTTCCATAATACAAGCTGCCGATGAGCCAATCATAAAATGTAGCTGGAATGATTGACAGTCTTGTTCCCATCTCTCATCTCACTTCAGTAATCTTTCAGACATTCTTGCCAGCTCCACCGATTTCCAGATGTTTCACTGATATGGGTTCATCAGTGAAATCTATCAAATTTCCCACCTTGTGAGCATTCGACGAGTCTATAGCTGGACTCAGTTATTATTATTATCATTATTATTATTATTATTATTATTATTATCATTATTATTATTATGTTCATACACTGAAACTCGTGGACTAGAAGTGGTCAAAAGTCTTTTGAAATCAATTCTTTCTTAGAATTTGTTGACCTCAGTACTGATCTGAAACATTTATAGGTTGATTTTATGCATTTTTTCTCGGTTCTTTATCTCTATAATTAAACATTCTCAGAGAATGAAATAAACAAGTTCTGAGTAGTATTAAAGACAAGTACCTCACGGCTTCCCTCCATTTAGATGTTGATGTCTATCAGAGGAAACCACACCTCAGTCAACTGTAGCCCACACTTACCAGAGTGAAAGGACTATGCAGACTTCCCTGGATCCTGCAGAAATCACGCATTGCACATGCACTGTGTCCCATGTAGCAACTCACCTGAGGTCAAGCTCCATCCATACAGTGGGGCCAATAAGTATTGGGCAATGTAAAAATGTGCAAGTTCACCCATTTAAAAAGATAAGAGAGGTTTGTAATTTTCATCATAGGTACACATCAAGCTTGAGAGACAGAATGTAAAAAAAAAATCCAGGAAATCACATTGTATGATTTTTAAACAATTTATTTGTGAAAATGGGAGGCCAATAAGTATTGGGCAGCTAGAAAACAAGCATTATTTCGGCCCCCACTCGTTAACAGTATGTATGACACCTGTTTGAACTGATGAGATGCATAAGAGACACCTTCAAACCTGCACACACCTTCAAACTGTCAGACTGCAGTCTTCACCATGACCAAGACCAGAGAGCTTCCCAAAGACACCAGATCTAAAATTGTACAACTGCACAAAGCTGGGATGAGTCAAACTGCAATTGGTAAACAACTTTGTGAGAAAACATCAACAGTTGGAAACGTTATTAGAAAATAGAAGAAGTATAACATCACTGACAACCTCCCTAGGAGTGGCGCTCCATGCAAGATCTCACCTCGTGGGGTTCAAAGGATCCTGACAGCAGTGAGTAATCAGCCCAGAACTACACGGCAGGAACTGGTCAATAATTTGAAGACGGCAGGAACCACCGTCACAAAGATGACAATAACTAACACACTACGTCGTCATGAGATGAAATCCTGCATTGCCTGAAAGGTTCCCCTACTAAACAAAAAACATGTAAAGGCCCGTCTGAAATATGCTAAAGACCATCTGGACGATCCAGAGGAGGATTGGGAGAATGTGATGTGGTCAGATGAGACCAATATTGAACTTTTTGGTTTAAACAGCACTCGCCGTGTTTGGAGGAAGAAGAATGCCAAGTTGCATCCCAAGCGCACCATACCTACTGTGAAGCATGGGGGTGGACACATCACGCTTTGGGGATGCTTTTCTGCAAAAGGAACAGGAAGACTGCACCGTAACAATGGCAACATGAATGGTGCCATGTATTGTGACATTTTTGGGTAAAAACCTCCTTCCCTCAATCAGAGCATTAAAGATGAAAGATGAAACATGGCTGGGTCTTCCAGCATGATAACGATCCAAAGCACACAGCCAAGAAAACCAAGAAGTGGCTCTGTAAAAAGCATATCAAGGTTTTGGAGTGGCCTAGCCAGTCTCCAGACCTCAACCCAATCGAAAACCTGTGGAGGGAGTTCAAACTTCGAGTTGCCAAGCGACAGCCCTCAAACATCACAGCTCTAGAGAAGATCTGTGCAGAGGAGTGGGACAAAATACCAACTAAAGTGTGTGTAGACCTGGTCAACAACTACAGGAACCGTTTGAGCTCTGTCATTGCCAACCAAGGCTACATTACAAAGTATTAAAAGTAACTTTTGCTGCCTGCCCAATACTTATTAGCCTCCCATTTTCACAAATAAATTGTTTAAAAAACATACAATGTGATTTCCTGGATTTTTTTTACATTCTGTCTCTCAAGCTTGATGTGTACCTATGATGAAAATTACAAACCTCTCTTATCTTTTTAAATGGCTGAACTTGCACATTTTTACGTTGCCCAATACTTATTGGCCCCACTGTATTTGGTAAAGATGTACATCTTTTGATTTGGCCTGAAAGGAAAACATTTTCTTTATTAAAATACTGTCAATGTGGATGCTATTGGATACCCTACTCAGTAGATCTTTTTGATTAATTTTATCAATAAAATCAACTGAACTTTTTTTCGTGACTGATGTCCTTGAAACTTTAACATTTTCCTACCAGTGAATGCACAGAGGAAAACCTTTGTATTTGAAAATGTTCATCCGAATTTTCAAAAGGAAAAGATGCTATAAAGCAGGGGTATCAAACTCATGCCACAAAGGGCCATGTGGCTGCAGGTTTTTCTTTCAGCCAAGCAGAAGCACACCTGACTCGGCTCATTTAAACAAACATTCGAGTCTTCAGGCAGTTGATTGGTCAATCTGTGTGCTCTGTACAGAGGCTGACCAATCAAATGTCTGTAGACAGATCAGTTGTTTAAAAGAGCCAAGTCAGGTGTGCTTCTGCTTGGTTGAAAGAAAAACCTGCAGCCACATGGCCCTTTGTGGCATGAGTTTGATACCCCTGCTATATAGTATTTTACATCTCATTCCTATTGAATTAATATTGATTCTGAATTGGCCCTGCAATGGCCTGACGAGCTGTCCAGGGTGTACCCTACCCTTGCCCTGAGTTGGTTGAGATGGGCGCCAGCCTCCACTAATTAGTATTAAGCGGTTCAGAAAATGAATGGACCGAATCAAAGCATTTCCAGATGTATATGCCAGTACCGTGCACAGTTTGGGATTTTTGCTGCTATATAAAACTCATTTTCCTGTGCATCTTTTTTTTTTTTTTGTTCAATTACCCAGTTAATAGCAGACAGAAAATAATGTACAAGTGCGTGTTGTTGGTTTTATGTTTGGTTTTGGTTTTGCCTTTTTGTTTGGCTGTTTGCTTTGAAAGTTATAAAAATGGGAGGTCGACCTTGTGGCAAAAAATAAATAAAATAAAATAAAATAGATTTCATCTGCACGGTGTGGCTATGTTGTTTTAAAGCATCCCCTGCATTCGGATCATGGTTTTATAAATGGATGCATCGTTTGTGTCCAGTGCTTCTTATATATAGCAGACTTGAGCTCTGTGAATAACAAGGCTCTAAGAATAGTATTGCACAGGCCTGAGTCAGGGGAAGGGGGTGTGAAATTCAGGGAACTGTGTGCTAGGCACAAGCAGCCAGGCCTGTATATCATGTGTGGATATGCTTCGATGGTGGGCAGAATACCAGGCCAGGTGTTTATTCCAGTTCCTCTCTAATGTGCAGAGAACTAGAGTCAATCTCTGGGTTTATAAAATTGGGCATGGAGCAGACATTCATAAAATCGTCATCCATACACTTGCCATAACATTCCATACATTGTTCAGTACCACATAGCCACTGAGTACATGGAAAATATTTTATGCAGACTGCTTATGTGTCTTCTACGCATGCCCATTTTCAGCCCAGAACAGGAATGTAGAAAGAAAAGTGGGTAATATTTCATGCTTGAAACGGTATCAAATAATTTAAGTTATTATGGGTGGCACAGTGACATAGTGATTAGCACATCAACCTCATGGCAGGAAGTTCCTGGGTTCAAGTTCTGGGATTGGAGTTTGAATGTCTTCCATGTGCTTGCATGGGTTTCTTCCGAGCACTCAGGTTTCCTCCCACGGATGAAAGGCATGCACATTAGATTAATTGTCTGCTTCAAATTGCCCCTGGAGTGACTGTGAGTGTGATTTTTTTTTTTGTGTGTTGGCTCTGGAATGGTCCTTCAAGTTGTATAGGGTGTGCCTCGGCTTCGCCCAAAGGGAGCTGAGCTTGGCTCCAGCCTCCCCGTGACCCTAGAATTAAGTGGTGAGTGTGTGAGAGAGTGTTATTTATGTACTTACTTACCTATTATCATTGTTATCAATTATTAGTTTGAGTAATCTGCACTGAAATGAGAATCTTACATTATGTAATATATAAAGATGGGGTTTTGCCCCCGGAATATTTACTGGATAATTAATTTATACTACCTTCATGCTGACTGTGTTAGTAGATTGGGCAGAGTGTTGATAGGGGACCCAGCTGCAGGTCGACTGTTAGTGCCTTTCATTGGCTCCATTAGCTACAGACACACACACACACACACACACACACACACACACACACACACACACACACACACTCACATGTGCACATATATACACACTTGCTCTGCACTGGAAATATTCACTGTTGCCATCACAGAGTGTAAAGCTTCCTCCCGGGCTGAGCCAAATGAGCCTCAGGATGGGTGTGTGTCGTGGTTTGGGAATTCGCTCACACACATTCAGATACAGCACACATTTGGACAGTTGGATGTAATAGGATTTCCATCACTTGGGTTAAATACGTATGACCATCATGCAGTACTTGAGTGGAGTTTTTTAGACTCATCGCTGCGGTGTTGTGTGTTAATGGATATACTGTGTGTGTGTATATACATATATATATATATATATATATATATATATATATATATATATATATATATATTTCCTCCAGGTACTCAGGTTTCCAGGTTTCCTCCCACAGTCCAAAACATGCACAGAAGGCTAATTGGCTGTTCCAAATCGCCCCAAGGTGTTGGTCCTGCGATGGTCTGGTGAGCTGTCCAGGGTGTACCCCACCCTCTCCTAGAGTCAGATGAGATGGGAGCCAGCCTCCCCGTGACCCTAATTAGGATTAATTGGTTCAGAAAATGAATGAATAGTTAGGGCTGGGTGATGATGATGATAATAGAATACTGACAATCGATCCAGGGTATATTTTCCATCCATTTTCTGAACCACTGAATTCTACTTAGGGTTGTGGGTAGTCCGGAACCCATCTATGTCGACTCCTGGCGAGGGCAGAGTACACCCCAACCATGACAGATCTCCAGGGTTTAACGGCATTATTTTTCTATGAAGTCCACAGAGGAAGCAGGAACCAGTACCAGCACAGTTTAAACAAAGGTGGGATGCCAGACTCATCACAGGACTAACACAGAGCGAGAAACAAACATTCACACTCAGATTTACACCTTTGGGCAGTTTAGAGAAGCTTTTGCACCAGTTCACCTAATGTTCATGGTTTTTGATCTGTGGGAGGAAACAAAGCAAGCAAGGGGAAGTGGCCATGCTAACCACTGGACAACTTTAAAATTAGATATGCATTATTTTGTATATCCTGTATTGGACTTATTATTATTATTATTATTATTATTAAAGAGTTAAATTGGTCCCTGACTTCATATGTTCGATGTTCAGAGTGCATGACCTTTTTAAAGGTACGGGAGGTTGAGCTACTTATGCTTTGATGTTTTATGAATTTGTTTTTTTTTTTTTCTTTCAAGTTGAAATATTTCCTGTTGTGGTTAAGGTGCTGTGTAGGTTTAAGTGTAAGTAGATATAACATTATTTAGATTAGAGAGTAGGGGTTAGTGTAAGTTTCACAAAGTTGCTTATTGTGTCTGTTCAGTCATAAATAGATCAGTTCACACATCTCAGATGCACCCACACAGCTACCCTGTGATTCGGTTGTGCACCCATGCAGCTGTCCAGCTGAGTGCTTAGAGAGCTGATCTGATTGAACAAAGCAGCGGCAGCAGTGCGGCCTCCTGCAGGAAAGCATATTAATGCGGCAATTACAGGCATAAAATATCAGTGCTCCTTGCTGAGAGAGAATGAGAGAGAATTCCCATGTGCTCAGGAACACAACGCTTTGTTGTTGTGTAGAGGTTTTCTCGGTGTAATTGTGCAGGCCTGGTTTGAAGCTTTCATCATATATATTCTTTCACCCACTTCTTTGTTATCTGGCACACGGGACCGACTCGCCTGCAGGGCCTATGAGGACTGAGTCACTGTTTTACTAAAGGGATGGCGTTCTCAGTCGAGGCTTAGAGCTGCTTCAGTGTGTGAGGTTGAAATGGCTCAGCATTGTTTAATAAGCACCCTTGTTTGTCTTTTTTTTTTTTTTTGCCGTTCTTGCCGTGTCGTTGTTGTTCACAATGATGATGATGATGATTATTGATGTTCCTGTGGTGTTGTGTTCTTCTTCATGTGGTATATTATTTTTATTGTTCTTGTGGTTTTGTTGTTGATTGTCATTGTTCTTCATGTAGTGTATTATTATATTATTATTATTATTATTATTATTATTATTATTATTATTATTATTATTATAGTTTGAGAGATATATCATGACTGTGGTTTAAGATCTTAGTTTCTGAAAGCCTAGAACAGGACGTGCAACCACATTGCTTCTGCAGCAGCCAATCTGAAAGCTTTCTTCTGATGTTTCGGCTTCAGTGAGTCCCAGTCTCGGTGAAGTGCGACGTCAAGCCTCGTCTTGCATGTGGCATCCATGTGCAAAAATAGCAGACGGTGGAACGCAGAAAGCTTCCACTCCACGAACAGCTTTTTAATTCCTCATTCTGTAGCAAGCGTGCGTAGTTTGCGAAGTAAATGACAAATTTAGGCTCCGAAAATGATTGACATATCAAGTGATTTTCCTGAGGCTTCAACTTGACTTATCGATCGACTATAAATATTTATGTTTGCGTACAACTCACACCTGTGCTGTTCTTTCCAACTAACGGATTTGATTCAAGTTTGTTGGAAAACCACAGGGTTTAGGCACAATGCAAAATACTCCATGTTGTGTTTGTCTCTCTCTCGCTCTCTCTCTCTCTCTCTTTCTCGCTCTCTGTCTCTCTTTCGTGTTGTGTCGTTCCTCTGGGAGTAGAGTATGCACTGACACGTTGAGACACAGTCTTCCTGTGGCACGGGAGTCCCCACATCTAAAGAATGTGCTTCACCTATCATTGATCAGAGACGTAGAGAGAGCTCAGGTGGGGTGAAGGGGCACAGCAGAGAAGTGAACACAGCACACATGCTCCTCTGCATGCTTTTTTCCCCCTGAGCACACACACACATGTGCACACACACACACACACACACACACACACACACACACACACACACACACACACACTCACACACACACACTCACATCTGGGAAGCTTGTCAGTCTTTGCCACAGCAGCACATAAACGAGAGCCCACATTATTCCTCCTCCATAAAAAGCGACACAATGGGAGACAGAAGACGTTTCAGTGTATTTGAGAGACTCCTGTATCCGGTGGAAGAAAGAAACCAAGACTACACTTTCCTCAGAACCAATTTCTGTGTGTGTGTGTGTGTGTGTGTGTGTGTGTGTGTGTGTGTGTGTGTGTGTGTGTGTGTGTGTTTGTGTGTGTGTGTGTGTGCATGTGGGGGGAGAAGAAAAATTAATGGCATTACATGCAAACAAACACAGATGCACATGAGTTCCCTGCTGAAAGCAGCCCAAAGGCAGGCAGCCAGAATGGAGATACACAGCCACTCCAGCCTGTACAGGAAGAGTCCATGAGTGAAGAGTGTTTAATCTCTCTCTCTCTCTCTCTCTCTCTCTCTCTCTCTCTCTCATATCTAATGTCAGCCTCACTGCCTCAGATCTGTATATTTCTCCTTTGCATCATGGTCAATGAACAGATGACCATGATTGCAAGTGAAGAATTTAACAAACACAGAGACAAAATAATCTTGATTAATATTGAATGACAGGGTTAGTTTCACTTTTGACATTTTATTATAGGATCGTTTAATTGTGTGTGGGGGTGAGAGAGACACACACAGCGAGAGAGAGAGAGAGAGAGAGAGAGAGACAAAGAGAGAGTGATGTTGTTGCACATCTCAAATGAAGAACACACTGTCAGTTGGGTCTCATGGTAATATGCCAACAAGCTACAATCCCTAAACAAATTACACATTTATGCTATTCCGTCTGTGCCTGTGTGCCACTGCTGTCCTCCGCGACTGACATTCAAATAACCTTCCCTCTAATGCTCGAAGGGGAATGAAGAAAGAGAGTCTGCTCTCTTCTGTTACATTACAGCATGATTCACTCTTTAGAAAAAAAAAAGCAATTCCATCAATCCATCAGAATGGCTTTATAGGGTCACAATATTTGAATAAAAGATTGTTGAATATTTCTTTCAGTTATTCTTATCATTTATATAATTGTGTTTCTGTCTGTCTCTATAATTATTTAATATTCTATGGACTATAATTTAATTTTATTTATTACACAACTTTGTTGACTATTTGATTGTGTTGTTATGAACATCACTGGGGGCAAAATAAATCATTTGATTTCTTTATTCAGTAGTAATAAGTAATAAGCAGGATGATGTACGGTGAAACTGACATTATTCTAAAAATAAATCCCTTTGATCGATCGGCTTCAAGTTCTGGAGTCATGCATCACTCTGTTGAGCGTCATTTCACAATAAGCTGCTCATGATAAGTACTGCACCAATAACCTGTAACAGAGTTAGTGCTCGCTAGGATTTTTTATAATTCATTCATTTTCTGAACCACTTAATCCTAATTAGGCTCACAGGGAGGCTCGTGCCCATCTGAGCTGACTCTGGGCGAAGGCAGAGTACACCCTAGACAGCTCCCCAGGCCATCACAGGGCAAAAACATGCTGATGGCTTTGCAGCTACTCTTGACAAAGATCAGCAATGGTTCTTTTACAGCTCCTCACCATAGACAGTGAGAGACATGCTCGGCCTTTGATAGCCCAGTTAACTGTACTGGGAGGGTTAGCAGTAACAACCAGTTGATGGTGGGGCTCGAAGCCCCAACGTTAGGATCTGTGGGCCAGCACCTTACTATCTTGTCCCCATAAGTCGGGGGTTTTTTAATTTATCATTACAGTATTATTATTTTGTAAGATTGACGAGCTTTTGTTGTAGTTTTTACTTGAATGCACATTACTGTTTCTCCTGCACCAGTCCGTCAGCGTTTCAACCTCATGTTCACAGCCATATCGCAACCACATTCTGAATCGAGAGGGGAAATGGAATAAAGATGTAAACAAAACTCATTTTATTCTTTTAACTTTAGTTCATTTTAATTTATGTAGCCTTCTTTATTGTAATTATTATTTTGTTTTATTAACAGAATGTATTTTTCAAAGCTAGTTTTGACTATATTAACCCTGAGTTACAGCACTAGTACTGTTCAGTTGAATTTTTTTTAAGGTGATCTGATCTACTTAGAAGATGTTGAGTCATTTTCTTTAACAGCAGTACTGACAGTCACTTCAGACGTAAAACACATCACACGCACTCGTTCTAATAGCATCTTATCTACAGTAACAACTCCACTGAACATTTAACTATGGCACATATACCACCAATCAAGCCATACAGCTATTTACCAAAATAAGTATATAATATTGTATTATATCACATCATATAATATATTGCATTGCATTTTATTGTACTGTGTTATTTTATGTAGTATTTTATTGCATACAGTATTGCATAACACATTGCTGTTGTGTAAGAAGTGTAAAGTACTTTGGGACATGATAAAGGTCAATAACCTTTTTAGTGTGACATCATCCACTCCATCTTAATATAATCATGTAAATAAAATATAGTCATGTTTATTCATTCAGCCCATTCTGGGTTTTTTCTTTCTTTCTTTCTTTCTTTTTTTTTTAAAGAGGCAATAATAATTTTACTGAAACAGTGAAATCTCTCTGAGTTGTGCCTGATGAAGCTGCCATTTGTTCATTTCGAGCTGGAAGACCCTTTGTTAATCTGGCTGTAATGCTGCAGTGGACACAGTTCCAGCATTACTGTCCAATCACTTACATAAGCCTCTGACATGAGCACGCTGGCTTGCGTCACTTGGTCACTGACAGCTGTCAACACACACCCACATTAGCAACCACATTACTTGTTGTCTTGTAGAATAAACATTTATTTGAATGATCAGCCTCAAGCATCAGTACAGAGAGGTTTTTGTCTGTCATCCTGATGCCTTGTTGTCCACAGCTCTGTGTGTATCTTTAACTCAGCGTGACATAATGGGTTAATCTCTGGGCTTTAGAAACGCATGCCAGTCTGTCCCACTGCCAGATTGGGAGAGTTTTTGGCAATAATTTAATGCAGTTTGTGCACAGTATGGTAAATGCCCAAAGTATTTTGCAGGGATTTGTTTTTTGTATGATAAAAAAAAAGTTTTTCATCAAAGTCCCCAAGTAGCTGTGTTACTTTGTGACAAATAAAAATGCTGATATAAGTGGAGAATCTGCAAGCAATTCCTTTAAACTGCAGAAGCTGCTTAATGCAGAGACAGAGCCAGGAGTGTGATGAAGCTGGTTCGCAGCCTTCTCTCTATTAGTGAAGCAGAACCTCTGAATATTTCACACGCCTTCAATATATTGTGTCAACATCCCACTTTAGCCGCTCTCCTGAATGACGCTCTTCAGGTACAAATGAGGCAAGAGCGCATTAAAGGGGCTCTATGGATGGCAATGCACTCGACTCACAAAACAAGTGCCTTTTTTATGCTGATGTCAGCGCTAATGTCTTAGAAAGATTGGCGTTTTTGTGACAGACTATCGCTGAGCTGTTAGCACGCGTTACGCTGTAATGATCTTTGTCTCCGTTTTTGATGGAGTCCCTTTTTTCCCCCCAACTGACTTCACTGTCTTCATTTGTTCTTTCTTAGTGCAGGAAGACTGTCTTGACTAGAGCAAAAATGTTCTGCTCATAATTGCCGTGTTTCATGCTCTCAGCCCAGTTCAGGCAACCAATCTCTATGAGGGCGCTCTATTGCTGGCAAAATTATGCTATGAAATACTGGAATTTATGCGCATGAACGACGTGTTTCAACCAATTACAACGGCCTTTTGGTGCACAAGTGACAATTGTGTTTGATGATAGTGGGAATGGAGGGTCTTTCTGTAAGCCACTGGAGAGGATTTGCTCACACGGGCCTTGATCTGAGGGCAGAGAGAGAGAGAGAGAGAGAGAGAGAAAGATCGGAGGGGCGGGGGAGAGATGGAGGGAAGCAGACAGTCAGATGAAGGGGGAAGGGAGAGAAGAGCAGGATGAGCAAGAGAGGGAGAAAGAGACAGGGCCAGAGAGAACGAGAGCGACATGACACATCACCCTCTCTTCTGCATCCCTGTCGCCTCTGACTCACTGACCTTGAACTGAGCTCCAGGGAGTTACACCAGAGCTCTCAATCAGCAGCTCGCTGTAGAGATGGTCTCTCTCAATACACACTAAGCACTCTTTCTCTTTAAATACACACACTGAGTTCCAAGGTGTACACATGCAGAGAGCGAGAGAGACCGAGAGAGACCGAGAGCGAGCGAGGATGGGGGGAGGGGGAGGTTTGAGACCTTGAAAGGGTCAGTCCTACAGAAGTTATGAATTACATCAGGTTGTATTTCACTTTGCAGAAGGAAAAATCCAGATCACAAATAAAACCTCAAATACGAGCATCAGTGTGCATTACGCTTCAGAGTAGGATTAATTCCTCACTTCTTGAGAGACAGCGTTCACTGGTAAAATTAAGAACCTGATGAACAATCACAGACATTGTCTAGACAGTCGGACATTCCTTAATCTTCCCAAAAACATTTTTGTGTTTGTACATGTGGCGTCTTTTATAACATTCTGAACCATTTCCTGAACCAGTCGGTCTCGGCCTCACTCTGTCCAATAACAACTGGATCTCATGTCAATAGATATTGACTTGTAGATCTGTGCTAGTCTCCCCACAAGGCTCCCTTTCCGTGATAACCCTTGTGTGAATTTGTTAAAGCTCTCTATCAAAGTATTCCCAGTGAAGATTTTTGGGCTTGGGTTTAATGCTTTCTCTCTCTAGACAAAAGAAGCAGCAAGCGAGTCCAGAAGCCCTCAGCGGGAGCCAGGCCACTCACAAAGAGCTCTATGAGTGTTTCACGTGGAGGCCTAGAGAAAGGGTACTGATGAGAGAGAGACACTGAGCGTTTGCTCTCAGGGCCCCTCCTTACTGTATCCTTCACACTGGGCACTGAGTCATGCCCAAGCCAGTGCCCAGCATACACATTGTGTCTGTTTCATTTCCTCGGCCCTTGCTTAATGCGGAACTCTCAGTCAGCTCGATTGCCCACCTCCACAGCCGCTAAGATGGAGGGCCCTTTGAGCAGTGCCTGAGGAGAAAGAGAAAGCCAGCAGCCTCCCTTCAGCCTGGCACCCACCAGCCTGGCCTATGATGCCAGGCTTGTGGAGGTGAGTGGAGGATGGGAGAAGGCAGGAGAAACAGCCTTCCGCTGCCACCTGCTGGTCAGAATCCATTAGTGCTGCCTTTCCCGGACTTCGACCACAGCCAGCCTTAATTACTGCACGCCTCAGTTGTTCTAAGTGCATGTCAGAACAAATTATGTAAGTAATGAGGCTGAAAATGCTAAAGGAGCAGGAACACGCTGGCACTCTAATGCTCATGGCGGGAGAACATAAAAACAAACAGTCGAGTACTGTGCCTGCACGGCAAGCACTCACCGCACTGAGGCAGCACACAAAAAAAAAAAAAAAAAAAGAAAGATAATTGTATATCTCTCTTAAAATATTCATTACAGAACTCTCTCTGGTTCTTAAGTGATTTGGCTGCACTGTGGTGTAATGATGGCTGATAACGACTACACTGCCACTTCTCCACAGAGCAGGCATAGCTGCTGTCAGCATGTGGCCTGTGCTGTGCTGACTGAAGTGTTGGCTGGTACCCTGTTCTCAGGCTGTGAGAGAATGCCACTGCTCGCTGGTTGAGAATGAGATCAGAGGGTACAGGATCTGCTGTTCCAAATGAGAGACAAAGATTCATGCTCCTTTGGTGCATTGCAAGCCTGTGTCTTTATGCAGATGGGTCTCAGGCATCTGATAACAGCATCTCAGGGTCACAGAGAGGCAAGTTTGATGTGAGTAAATGAATTTCGAGCAATTAGATTTGTATGGTTCACCAGAGTAATTGTAAGATGACTGTTTGCAGGTATGTGACTGTGGGGGGCTGAATGACGATTGATGAAACTCTGCATGGAGTCGTTGCTATCAAGTAGAAAGAATCTGTTAAGGCTTCATTTCGCAAGAGACAGAATTTTGCATATTCAAGATATTTTCATTGTAGTCGGTTTTTCAGGGAGCATTTTCTGATCAAAACTGAATGTATGATATATTAATCCAGTGACACCCTCTGTGTTCAGTTTTTACATGTAAATTTAAAATCAATTTATTAAATATAACTGTACTATGCTGCAAACCTGTCAGCACTTGGTGTGTGTGTGTGTGTGTGTGTGTGTGTGTGTGTGTGTGTGTGTTGCTCCTCAGCCTTAGCAACATCATTCGTGTTTACAATTGCTTGTATTCTTTATCTTTTATTTTATTTGAATTTGTTTTCACTCCTGCTGTGATTATGTTTATTTCTTCCTGCCCATGATGAAACAAATTAAGTAAAATTGTAAACCTGTAGCTTTAATTTAAAACCCTGCGGCTCTGACCATGTACATACAACCACCAAAATAGACCTCATCCTGTTTGTTTCTGGATTATATCAATTCTGAAAACTTAAACATGTTTGATCCCAAATAACGCATTTCAAGGTAATCAGGCCCTGATTCCCTTTCAGAAGCCTCTTTATTACATAGCAAGTTCTCAGGTTTTGTGTCGGGATTGCACTGTCACCTTCGGAAAATTATTCTATTATAATAATGTGACATCCTTGACCATACATCGTAATTAGAAATTATGCACTAAACTTAAACTGGATTTTGTGGACAGTTCCTGAAATAGACCGTGAGAGGAACTGTAATAGTATATACTACATGGAAATAAAAAAGCAAACTAAAACAGGTTTCCGATGTTTTTTTAATTTTTTTTTTTTCTGTGTTTTAACCGTTACAGAGGCAGGAGAAGTAAGCTCTGCGTGTTCCATGAGCAGGATAAGGACTGTGTAGCTTATGGCATCTTTTTATACTCATTTGCCAAATCACTTAATCCTACTAGGGTCACAGGGAGGCTGGAGCCTATCTCAGCTGACAGCTGACAGTGGGCGAAGGTGGGGTATACCCTGAACAGCTTGCCAGGTCATCGCAGGACCATCCCACACACCACCACCATTCACACTTATACCTGGGGTAATTGAGACAGCCAGAGCGTGTTATTCTTGTGCTTCCGTGTGGTGTATAGTACAATATACCAAAACTCTATATGAGTTTCCAAACATGAATCTTCTTGAAATCATCCTGAGCACTTCTCAGAGACTGAGTTGGTTGTTAGTTCTAGAGCAGCAGGATGTTTCCATGTTCTGCTCTTCTCTATTAAAAGCTTAGTATACATGTGCCTAAGGGGGCTCTCGAACACAATGATTCACCTCTGGCTTGGTGGATGTCGCTGTATAGTTTCCTCGATGTGCCATCTCTGGGACTATAGAGTGACAAATTCATTCAACCATTTTCTGAACTGTTTGATCCGAATTAGGGTCGCAGGCAGGCTGGCACCCATTTCAGCCTACTCTGGGCAAGGGGAGAGTACACCCTGAACAGCTCACCAGGCCATCGCAGGGCAGAAACACGCCAACGGCCATGCAGCCTACTCTTGACGAAAGTCAGCGATGGTTTTTTTACAGCCTCCCAAAACAGTCAGTGAGTGACCTACGCCAGCCTTTGATAACCCAGTTAGCTGCACTGGGGGACAGCAGTGACAACTGTTAATAGTGGAGCTTGAACCCCGATGTTGGGATCAGTAATCCAACACCTTACCCCCTGCCCACGGTGAAAAATTGTTAATTGTAAAATGAAACTTGAGCTATTTCTCAGAGTTTTGCACATCCATTTATTTTTCAGACATTTATTCTGTTGAAATTGATCTGATCTTGGCTCGGCTGTCTTATGGGTGGTCGTGTAGAAAAGTAATGGTCGTGCATTTTGTGCTCAAAACATCTATGTTTGACACGTGAATGAAGAAAAAAGTTTGAGATTGAAGGGATCACAAGCAGTGAATTTGCTGAGGTTTGATGCACTAACAGAACTATGTGTTGCTACGTGCTCTTTAAATGCAGTGGCCTTGTAAACAATAACAGCACATTGGATTCTGGGGGGAGTGAGCTGGACCCTTTATTTCTGTCTCTAGTAGAGAATTTCAAGCGCATTCAAGAAATTAGTCGATTCACTCCTTTGGTAAGGCACTAGTTGAAAGAGCTGTTTTGTTACCACAAGGTGAATCATTCTGGCAGAAGGACTGTTTGCTTCTGGAGTCCTTGAATTGCCATCACAATTCCTGTGGTTATGTAGTATGAAATATAAATTATATATAGTGTGAGTTCATTAGAAAACAGAAAGACTGTTTTTTTGCATATAATATTTGTGATCTATTTCTATACAGTATATAATAGTCACACACACTATGCATGCAGTGTATGTTTCATAGTGTACACAATATATATTATATTATTCCTGTAACCTCTGATACCATCATTCTCATTCTCTCTCTCTCTCTCACACACACACACACACACATTTGGTGAACAACTTTAAATCCTCTCAAGTCCACCCTGAAAAGCTTGTCAGACCATTCCAGGACCAAAACACACTCAACCGTTCACACCCACATCCAAGGACAATTTGGAACAAATAACTCATCTAATGTACATGGCTGTGGACTGTGGGAGGAAACCGAAGCATCCAGAGGAAACTGTATTTAGGGAATGTTCCTTGTCAAACAGTTGGTCTCTTATTGCTCCCTGAAGGGTCTGCAGTTGTAGTACTGTGTGTGGGGTGTGTGTGTTTGTGGGGGTGGGGGGGGGTAATGAACTGACAGTGTTATTGCAATGGTTTGCAGGGGGTTGTATTCAGAGTTAAGATGGTCTCCTCTGTAAAACTGTGTAGTTTTATCTGTCGCTGTGTGGCAGGGAACAGATTTGTTTGAAGCTCCGTGCTGTTTCATGTAGCGACACACAGCCGCGGCGGAGGTGTCGTGCTGTGCCTGGTGACAGCCAAGAAAATCCTGACTGTTTCTTTTCTCTTCCTCTTTCTTCTCCGTAGCTCAAATTGAAATTATTCCCTGCAAGATCTGTGGAGACAAATCATCAGGCATCCATTACGGTGTGATAACATGTGAGGGCTGTAAGGTAAGCATCCAAACAAGTGTGTGTGGGTGTGTGTGTGTGTGTGTGTGTATATGTGTGTGTCTCCATGAAAACCTGAGTGTGTGGTTGGGTGGCGTTGTGTTTTGAATATTTGAATATGCTTGAGTAGGGGGGCTAATTGAAGGTACTGAAGATCTCGCCATCAGTGTGTTCATCATCATTAATATGACATGGGCTTTGATGAGCTTTACTCATTATTAGGACAAAGTGACTCCTGCGACTTGTTTTATTTCTGCACTCTCCGGCAGATTTTTTTTTTTTTTTTTTTTTTTTTTTTTTAAACCACTGGATCTGCAGTTGCCGTATATGCTTCACAAATAAAACTGTCAAAGGTGAAGTGCTTTGAAGTATATCTCACAGTTAGCTGTTCCGATGGCACATTTAAAACCAAAAAAAAAAAAAAAAAAAAAAAAAAAACTGTTTGTGTTTGTTTTAAATTTGCCATCCACTCAGCAGGAGGGATTATATGCTTACTGTATATTCTTTTTTGTTCAGATTGTTTGTTTCTACTTTACAGGCAAGTACTGCACAGCGTAGCAGAAATGAACATACACTGCGATTCAACGCTATTTTTGAATAAAAGGCAGACTCCACGTTCAGCACATCGCTCACTCACAATGTGGGGGGAATAAAAGAATGGAAAAAAAAAAGTGTACAGGCCTGAAGAATAAACTGCTGAAATGTATCTTTAATGATTGCTAATTACTTCAGGCAGAGAGGCATTTAATGATATGTACGAGCACACCGCTCGAGCCCATAAATCATAGCATTATAAAGGAGCATTGCTTGTCACCAGCAGTCCTACCCCACTTTCATAATAGCTGCCATTAGAAAGCAACTTGGCAGCTGTCAGCTGTTTTCTTGTAATTAAACAGCCAATGAGCAACTAATTAAGACATATGTGTATCGAGCAGTGGAGTGGGGTATGTTAATGGTGTGCTGGAATCAATTCATTAAGTAAAAGGGATGAGGTATCAACTCAGTGTGACTGCATGCTCTCTCTCTCTCTCTCTCTCTCTCTCTCTCTCTCTCTCGCTCTCTCTCTCTCTTTATCTCTCTTTATCTCTCTCTCACACGCACACACACACATACACACACACACACACACACTCTCTCTCTCTCTCTCTCTCTCTCTCTCGCTCTCTCTCTCTTCCTCTCTGTAAATGTCTATCTCCCTCTCTCTCTACACCCACTGCTTTTGAAATCTGTTATTTAACTAATAACTACACACAAACTCAACATTATTTCCAGTCATGTGCTTGGAAATGAGCTATAAGCAGCTTTTTAGAGCAGTCATTCACTGAAGTGCATCACTATACAATAACTATTCATTAAGTACGCCTCTCCTCATCATCTGTGTGATCTGGAGCTTGAAGTGATCTCATCTGAGACCCTGGTGTATATGATTATGGCTTCATACATAGCTCCTGTTTGCATACGTTGTTTTCCTTTCGAATCTATAAGGCGTAATTTCTTTAAAAGCACGTGTTGTTGTGAATTGTGAAGCGTTGTAACACCTCCACCTCTGTCTCTCCATCGCTCTTTCTTTCTCACTCATGCAGGGTTTCTTCAGGAGGAGTCAGCAGAGCAATGCGGCATATTCGTGCCCACGTCAAAAGAACTGCCTGATCGACCGTACCAGCCGAAACCGCTGCCAGCACTGCAGGCTGCAGAAGTGTCTGGCCGTGGGCATGTCACGGGACGGTGAGTGTGCTGCTGATCCTGGTCTAGTGTGCACCAGGGAACAACAGCTCCCTTTACGCATGAGGGGCTGTAGAGCCATGCCATCATAAGCTGCAAAAAATACATGGTATTCCAACCTTCAAACAGTCTGCAGTGCATGCTCCTTAAAGCTAATTTATCATTCATTCATTCATTCATTCATTTTCTGTAACCGCTTAATCCTAATTAGGGTCACGGGGAGGCTGGCACCCATCCCAGGCGACTCAGGGCGAGGGCAGAGTATATCTTGGACGGCTTGCCAGGCCATCGTAGGGCAGAAACACCCTGACGGCTATGCAGCCTAGTCTTGTCGAAAGTCAGCAATGGTTCTTTTACATGCCTCACACCATAGACCGTGAGAGACATGGCCGGCCTTTAATAACCCAGTGAGCTGCACTGGGGGGGGGGGGGGGGGGGGGGGGGGGAGTGACAACCCGCTTAGAGTGGAGCTTGAACCCCCAACCTTAGGATCAGTGATCTAGCACCTACAGTATACCACCAGGCCACCACTGCCCAAGCTAATCTATGGTTCATCAGAAATGTATCTGAGAGCCTGGAACGTTGTGAGAGGATATTTAAAGATTCTCAGCCAATCAAGAGTCGTAGTAGTACAGTGTTAAACATTGAGTAGACTGCAGAGATCCGAGCTACAGGAGTGGCCTTGCAGTTTTCTCTGTGATACCTACCATCAAGGAGGATGAAGGAGGATGTTTGGCCCTGTGCCTTGAAATTTCCATTCATTTCCAGTCATTTCCAGCATGCCCAAAGGAGGAACATTCACCTTATCATCTGTAGATCATAAATTCATTAACTGATGATGTCAGACCCATCTGTGGCTAAGTGCCCATGAATACTAAATTGGTCATGTTCTTCTGATGGGAGCAGTGGTATACTCTATCGCCTGTCTTCCAATTCCTGTCTCGCCAATCGTGAGGATTCGTGGGCTCGTTTTACAGACAAGGCTAGATCAAGTTTTTTCTTTAAGGTCAATGTTAGCATTTCTGCAGGAGGCTCTGCACGGACGTCCACTCATCCGCTAATCCACTACTGTACATGTTTGCTATCCACAAACAAAAATTAGATTAGAGATTTCCTTTCGGCTGTTTCCCTTTTTCAGGGGTCGCCACAGCGAATGATTCGCACGTTTGATTTGGCATAGGTTTTTACGCCGGATGCCCTTCCTGACACAACCCTTTAGCAAGGGACAAACACGCTGATGGCTTTGCAGCCTATTCTTCACGAAAGCCAGAAATGGTTCTTTTACATGAACCTCACACCATCGACAGTGAGACACATGGCCCGTCTTTGATAACCCAGTTAGCTGCACTGGCGGGGGGGGGAGACAACCTGTGGAGAGTGGGACTCAAACCCCCAACCTTAGGATCAGCGATCCAGCACCCTATACCACGAGACCACCACTGCCCCATCCACAAACAAAAATGCACAACAGATATTCGGTAACTCTTGGAGAAATCGAGGAAATTAATCCATTGGAGTACTTCACCATACTTCAGTGTACATGGATGGAATACATTCTCAAGCAAATTACGCGACGACCCCATGGTGTCTTTAACTGTCCACAGTAAGAATCGCTGAGAATGACCTGCATGACTGCTGGTTCAAAAAGATATCTGGCTTCATGTGTCCCATGTGTAAGTGTTCTTCCACAGTTTTCAATGATAGTTGATGCTGATGTGTAGGACTTGGCCAAGACTAAATTAAGAAGGTACAGTAAAACCTCCGCTGACGAACGCTTAAGCTCACGAACTTTTCGCCTCAAGAACATTAAATTTGCGAGCATAAAGTCTCTGCTGACGAATCAAACCACGCGGTCGAACAGCGCCACGGTGGCGGCCACGAGAAGCTGACGCACGCTCACGGCGTCACAGTTCGTCACCCCTTTCTTTGAGTGCGGAAGTGGTTTGTGTTTGATAGACATTTTGGACCATATTGAGTGTACTTTTGCTATTATGGGACCGAAAAAGACCCCACCACAGGCGGAGATCATTGAAAAACACGAACGAGGTGTGCGTTTGTGTGACTCAGCGCCCCAGTACCAGTACGCTAAGTCTACCATTGCTCCCATCCTTAAGAACAAGGAAGCTATTAAGGGTGCGTGTGTGGCTAAGGGTGTTTCCAAACAGTAGGCGTTTCCAAACACGCCCTCCAAACAGTAAGTCCCTCCCTCCCTCCTCCTCCCACTCCATTCCATCAAGCCATCAACTACCATCACAAAGGTAAATAAAACGACTTTATTATACAGTACAGTTTATTTCTTTAATTACAATACAATAGACATTTATTATACATAAAATAAGGTATATTTTTGTGTAGTTTTAAGGCTTATTTAGTAGAAAATTATGTTTTATGGGGACCTGGGAACGGATTATTCTCATTTTAATGGTTTCTTATGGGAAATAAATGTTCGGAAGACGAACTTTTCGCCTTACACACACTTTCTGGGAACCAATTATGTTCGTGAGCAGAGGTATCACTGTATTAGAGAAAGGGGGAAGAGTAGGTGAGAACACTTCATCCATCGGAAACTGTTCCACTTTGTTCTCCTAAACCACAACGTTTCCTACTTGGACACATAAAGTTTAACTCAGAAATAACTGTAAGTGATTTGATTAGTTAAGCCTGTTGTGTTGGGAGGAGTTAAATACTAAAATGACTAAAATTGCAGATGTACAGTGTGTCATCTACATTAAGAAATAAAACAGTGTTGTGTTTATTTGCACATTTTGCTGCTTTCACTATAAAATTCATCATCTTGTGACTCAATTCAAAAGAAAGATCAGTATCTCTTACTTCTTGAAAAAATATTCAATTAACAACTTTGTTACGCTGCATCTGGGACATCGTCTCTTCGTGTTTATCTTATCACAGCTGCAAGGCCGACGCTCGAGCCAAAGCCCAGCAATTACTGAGAATTTACCTTTCTATACTTTGGAAACTTGTTTGGAAAGAACCGTAAACCATCCTTTCCAGACTGACATGCTGAATGCATGTTTACTCAGTTTTATGAGTATAAGGGAATGTTTTGTAATTCTTGTTTTTATATCTGGATGTTTGTGTATACTGAGCCAAATTCCTATGATTTTTTTTTATTATTATCGTTATTTACTATATATATTTTTTGATATACTGTATTAATTCCATAAGGTGAAAATTATTTCCCTCTGAATTTCACCCATCCAAAGTGAACACACACACACACACACACACACACACACACACACACACACACACACACACACACACACATGTACGCAGTGAGTACACACTTGGAGCAGTGGGCTGCCACATATATTGAGGCAGCCAGAGAGCAGTTGGGGGTTAGGTGCCTTGTTTAAGAGCCATTTTATGTGGACTTATACTATTAAAATATAAATATATATATATATATATATATATATATATATATATATATATATATATATTTTTTTTTTTTTTATGGCCACTTCAGCCATTTTATGTGGAGGAAGGGAAGGTGCAGCTCACTACTCCACTGTCACACATTTTTTCTGCTGGTTTGGGAATCGAGCCAGCGACCTTTCGGTCCCAAAGCCACTTCTCGAACCATTAGGCATATGGCCGCTTAAGTTTAATGTCCATGTGATTCCTGTAAAAAAACAATCTGATATTCCAGTACAAGATTCCTGAGTAACAGTTCTAATCATGAATGCTTTGTTATTTCAATTTCTGCACCGGCTGTGGTACGAGAGAAAAAATACTCCTCCACAAACCGGTGACAAGATCAATGGCCCAGTACTCGGCTACCTCGGTTAGGTCTCATGTTGGACTTCAGGCAAGGCGGGAGGATTTCTGACAGCAAGTGGCTTTTATTAAATGACTGTCATTAGAAAGGCTCATTAAAGCCTATGCAGGTGAGCAGCATTAACGGGAACACAGGTGAGAGTGTTTGAGGGGTGGGGGTGGGTTGTTTGTGTGTATGTTGAGGCCCCCTGCAGGGCTTCTGACTGGGTTGTGTGACTGGCCATAACAGGAAGCAGTAATCAGGCCAGGCCTTCAGAGTGTGCCGGGCTGCTCTCTTGAACACAACCAGGACAGGCAAGGTGACTCCTGAGTTCACTCAGATACAAGCCCCCATCTGCCTTTTCACACACACACACACACACACACACACACACACACACACACACACACAGACTCATCAGCTCTGGGGTGTTTGTTCTTTATCTGTAAGAGTTGGACGCTAGTGTTCCCTTCTCTTTATTAAACAGTCAGTACCATTTACACCTTCATTACTCCTCTCTGCCTGCCAACAGCAAGAGCTCACACACAGAGATCTACACTCTCATTATTTCTTAGCTTCCCTCTGTTTTAATAGACAAACACTGTCTGTTCACAGGCCGACTGCCAGTACTGAATTCTCAGTCAAACCAGATTGCCTAACCAACTACTTGTTGTATGTATATTTGTCTCGGTAAAAGTAGCATTATTCTGATTCATCGAAGCTCCAACCATAGCCGAACATTTACCACTCTGAATGTAAAAAAAAAAAAAAACCAGTGCAAAGGAAGATAAAAGCAGAGCTCTCTATATTCACCATTCTGTTGTGTTTTGGATTGTACACTTTGTGCTCTGCACGGAGGCATGTCCTTGTCTTGTTCACTGCGAGATGTTCTGGCTAGGCCTCCTGCCCCTGTCTGAGTCTGGCAGGTTAAAAAACAGCACAAAGTTCCTGTGAACATGTCAAAGTGGCAAAGTGTTTTATACCCATTACTTGGCTAATGTGCTGGGAGAGAACTCGCTCCCACTGGCCTGGCTGCTACATTAAGCTCCCTGTCTTAGGGCCATGTCCCCCAGGCAAGGAGACTCAAAAATGATTTCAGTAGTGTGGCGATCACTGTTGTGTATAACTTATTAACAATTTGACAGAGATTTTGAGGGTTTTTTTTGTTTGTTTGGTTTTTTTGCATCTTTCCATTTTAGCGGTGAAGTTCGGGCGCATGTCAAAGAAGCAGCGGGACAGCCTGTATGCCGAGGTTCAGAAGCACCGTCTCCAGCAGCAGCAGAGAGAGCAGCAGCAGCAGCCAGGTGAGGCCGAGCCACTCACACCCACCTATGGGCTGTCGGCAAACGGCCTCACCGAGCTCCACGACGAACTGAGCGGCTACATGGACAGCCACACGGCTGATGGCTCCAAACCTGACTCAGGGGTCAGCAGCTTCTACCTGGACATCCAGCCCTCGCCCGACCAGTCTGGCCTGGACATCAACGGTATCAAGCCCGAACCCATCTGCGACTTCACACCAGCTTCAGGCTTCTTCCCCTACTGCTCCTTCAGCAATGGCGAAACCTCCCCTACTGTCTCCATGGCCGAGTTAGGTGAGCAATAATTGAAAATCTCTCTCTCTCTCTCTGTGCGTGTGTGTGTGTGTGTGTGTGTGTGTGTGTGTGTGTGTGTGTACATGTACAGTATGTCTGTATATATGTGTATATATGGAAATCAAATAAACTTGAACGCACGTAGGCAGTAGATATTGGAGTGAAATTGGATATTATGTAGAGTATATATTCACTCGACAATGTGTGCAGGGGTGATGGGGCACCGGGGGTTTAGAGATGGGGAAGAACTCAACCGTGGGGCAAATGACATAAAGGTGGCTTAAAATAGCAGAAGGTTGGAGACTCATCTCCGAGACTCATTAAAAGTGCCTCTTTTTTGTAATTAGTTTCCATTAATTAGGGCCAATCAGGATCCAGCAGGGCACGAGCCA
This sequence comes from Plotosus lineatus, assembly GCA_024760905.1. Lineage (NCBI taxonomy): Eukaryota > Metazoa > Chordata > Actinopteri > Siluriformes > Plotosidae > Plotosus > Plotosus lineatus. The sequence goes on from CM045742.1 coordinate 23,059,642, forward strand.
AGGGAAATATTTTTTTTTAGGTTCCCATGTGCTCTGGGACTCCTTATAACAGATGTGTTTTCAACATGATTGAATTTTTTTTTTACTTCTGTTTTTTTCTTCTTCTTCTTTCCCTTATGTTCTTTTTTTTTTTTTTTTTTTTATGGAAAGCAAATGTGACCTTTGTTTCCGCGGGTAATGTTCATATATTGTACCCTCCTTATATCAATGTCACATGGCAGACGCACACACCACAGTTATTCTACATTTCCATGAAGTGCTTAATGCTGGCAGTAATACAGGAAAATGTCAACAAACGTCTAAATCAAATTTAATAGCTGTATTTCAATCTGCAATCATAACATTTCTGAAAGTAGCCTCTTGGTACTGGGGAAATGGAACTCAAGTACTATGCCTTGAACAAGTAGAGCTGTGTGTGTATGTGTGTGTATGTGTGTGTATGTGTGTGTATGTGTGTGTGTATGTGTGTGTATGTGTGTGTATGTGTGTGTATGTGTGTATGTGTGTATGTGTGTGTGTGTGTGTGTCGGTGCATGTCTGAGTCTTTGACGCTGTCCTGCTTGTCGGTTGCAGAGCATCTGGCCCAGAATATCTCCAAGTCCCACATGGAAACATGTCAGTATCTGAGAGAGGAGCTGCAGCAGATGACCTGGCAGGCCTTCCTGCAGGAGGAGATGGAGAGCTACCAGAACAAGGTAGAACTCTCCATACACACACACACACACACACACACACACACACACACACACACACACACACACACACACACACACACACTACCACCATCATTATCTTTTACATTTATCAATACAGAAGGTTTCATATTCAGAATATTCAGAAAGAATTCTTCCCAGGCGTTGTCTTGCTAACACGCAAAAACATTTAATAATCTTTCAGGCCCCACCCCTCCATTATGTTTGATAAAATTCAGATCAGTAGTTTTTAGGTGAATAAATCCTTGAATAAAAAGCCTAATGAATTCTTGGATCCATGTTGTCATCCAGATCTGTTCCAAAATGTTATGGGTTCTTGCAGTGCCCATACCCGAGTCCACCACCAGATTTGTTGAAAATTACTTCAGTGGTTTAACTTAATCCTGCAAACAGATAAATAAACAGACACCGGTGAATACACAAATCTCAATTAAGTGTGTTTTTTCTTTCACGGTGTAGTATATTAATAATTATACTAAAATAATTATGCACTTCAGGTTGAGTGGATGTTGCCGATGTTCCAGATTCTCGTGTAATATATACTAATTTGTGATAATATAGTAATATATTCCTTATAAATATTACATTTTTGAACTTTGCAACTGCTACTGAGGAGTGAAATCAAATTAATTTATATATACATAGAGGGGCAAAGAGGTATTTTGTGCATTTCTGCTGGTAACTCTGAGCATTACATAACTTTCACTGGCATTTACTGGGGGAAGTTCAGGGAAAATTGGCATTCAGCCAAAAGTAAAAAGGGTAAACTTCACCGCCACATCCTCAACCATTCCTCCAATGTGCAGCTTCCTGAATAAATTTATCTTGAAATTAATTTTTAAGATTGTCTGACACCAAGTTAATTTCTCTACCTCCTTCAGTCATTGTGTGGATAAAAAATTCAAACTTAAGTGTATTGTATGCAGATCACCAGAGACTATTCAGCTTGTTTTGCTCTGACCCAACCAATCAGATGATTGGAAAATGCTGACCTTACTGTATGCCAGCTAGCTGCCCATGTGAAGCGAATCGCAAATCTGATTGGTTAAAGAAACAGTCCCATTGTTAATATAGTTTAAGTGACATCGGCCAGCAGTAGTGACTTTGAAGGCCCTGGACAGATTAGATTGACACTCTAGCACATAGAAGCTGAAAAAAAAAACCATCTAATGTCCACATACTGGAAGCAGTGCAGCCAAGAGACACACTATGAAATGAAGAGAACAGACTGTTGGGAATAAAGTAATACAATTGAAAGGAACAAATACTTAAACTATTTCTCACTCGTACACTCTAGAACGTTTTATTTAGAGTAGATTGCACAGTACAGAATTCCTAAAAATATTCACATACTTAACATGGATAGTCCAAACTGGCACTAAATTCTAACTATGAATAATATTTAACTTCAAGCATCAGTTAATCTTCAGTTCATCTCACCAGAGTCTCATTACACTGGTGTAGAGATGTATTATTCAAGTGGAATCTCAAACAATATATTCTGAAGTGTACATTTTCATCTCTTTAAAGAAAATGAAAATGAAACGTAGAGCACAGATTATATTTCTAACACAGCTAATCAAACGAGCTCTCCTTGCCTCAAGCCTTTCTGATTATAAAAACAGATATTTCTATCTGAGCATGGTTCATGTGCAAAAAAAAAAACATCCTACACATTCCTTTTAAAGCAGAACTAACTGCAGGTCATTTACCTGAGTGTTCATGTGAGAAATTTGGAGCTTAATACCATGAAACAGACAGTGTTTTAAGGAGATCATCAGATATTGATTTTTTTCTTTTTTCTTTTCCACCAGCCCAGAGAAGTCATGTGGCAGTTGTGCGCAATTAAAATCACAGAGGCTATCCAGTACGTGGTGGAGTTTGCCAAGCGTATCGATGGCTTCATGGAGCTCTGTCAGAATGATCAGATTGTTCTGCTCAAAGCAGGTAATATGTATGTGCATGTTAAATCAGTGGGATCATCTCAAACACAATATCTGATGTGTTTTCTCCAATATCTGATCCACTCCTTATCTATTTATTTATTTATTTTCATTTTTGCTGGTATCTGCTTAGCATTGATACTGGGTATCATGTTGGCACGCTCTAATTATTTGTTAATTATTATTATTCGAGGGGGGGGGGGGTGTTACCCATTTTCTCCCGTATTTTAGTCATATCCAATTCCCACCCATCAGATATTGCCTTTCCTATCACATAACCACCACCAACCAGGGAGGGGCAAAAGCATGAACATGCCCCCTCTGTGACATGCAGTGCTAGCCGTCCGCCTCTTTTCAAACTGTGGTGCATCCATATTGTGGGGACAGTCTGAGGGAAAGCCCTATCCGTGCCATTGTACAAATGAGCTCACAGATGCCCATGATTGACTGGAGATCACTGTGACTGACAGGGAAGTGAGCGTATGCCATCCCTCCCTCCCTTGAGAGCTCGGCCAATTAACTCACATAGGCTCCCGGTCATGGATGGCTGTGGTATTAAACTGGATTTGAACTTACAATCTCTGGGTTAATAGTCAAGCACCTTGTCAATGCGCCACTCGGGAGCCATTAATCATTATTATTATTACTTTTATTACAATTATTATTTTTATTGTTGTTGTATTTAGCAAAATAAATGTAATTTCCATTCATTCATTCATTCATTCATCTTCAGTAAGTGATTTATTGTTGTCATGGTCACAGTGGATCCACAGCCTATCTCTGGAAAACTGAGCATGTAGTGCGAATATACTCTGCATAGGGTGTCAATCCATCAAAGGGAAATAATTTACCCACACACATAGAGAGACACAACCACAAACACACATATATTTAGCATAGTCAGTCTACATGCATCTTTTGAGGTGGTATTAATTTGAAGAGTGACCAGACAATGACACAAGCTGAGGACTCTGGGGACCCTGTGAGGTTAGAATGCTTCTTGCTGTGCACTTGTATTCCCCAGGATTAGCATTTTAACCCTTATTGTACAGCCCTACACAAAACACTGAACTAATTATGAACTGAATTATGGTGATTTTCCCCTTTAAATGGCACAGCCAAATGCTCTGTTCAATACACTACACACAAAAAAAAACCTGGAGCAGTGTACTATCTCAGTATTTATAATTTCTGCTATTGCTGTCAGTAATAAAAATGACAAACTAACTGAGGTCCCTCACCCTGAAGTGACATCCTAGAGCAGTGGCATCTCACTACAGCTCTGTAATGGCTTCCATTAATGTGTGCTTATCCGCTAATCCACACTTCAGTGGAATTACAACTCCCACTCACAACAATATGACACACCACCTGACACTCTCTCTCTCTCTCTCTCTCTCTCGCTCTCGCTCTCGCTCTCGCTCTCGCTCTCTCTCTGTCTCTTTCTCTCTCTCTCTCTCTCTCTCTCTCTCTCTCTCTCACACACACATCTCTCTCTCTCTCTCTCTCTCTCTCTCACACACACACACACACACACACACACACACAAGCACACACACGTGTGCGTGCACACATACTAAGGAATGCAATTGTGCAAAGAATATGTATACAGTTGGAGATTACCATGCTCATGGAAGATTTCTCAGTATATTTATATCCAGATAAGAAAACAACCAGCATGCCACAATAAATGTTCCTCATACTTGTAATCACTGCACACATTGCCTATATTAGTTCTTCATGGTGGTGTTTACTGTGTATCTCTAGGCTCTTTGGAGGTGGTGTTTGTAAGAATGTGTCGTGCCTTTGACCCTCAAAACAACACAGTCTATTTTGATGGAAAGTATGCTGGCCCTGATGTTTTTAAGTCATTAGGTAAGTGAATACACAGCTCATCTTTTGTGTTATTGGAAGGAAGGCTTCACACACCCTCTCAAGCAACCTGTGTGTGTGTGTGTGTGTGTGTGTGTGTGTTTTCATTAGACTTTACAATGATTTAGCGGGAACGAATTGAGAACCTATAATTTTATTTGCATAACTGACAACTCGTGCAAAGCCTTTCTCTCTCTCTCTCTCTCTCACACACACACACACACACACACACACACACACACACACACCACACAGAGCAGATTGATGTCGACTGCTAATAAATCTGTCCCTGCTGTTAAGGTAGTGCCGTCTCCCTTCTCATGCTGAACTAGACTACATTAGGCTGTAGCTCAACCTCCTGCATATTTCCTATGTGTCAGGAGGGAAAAAAACAGACATATGTAAAATTGAGTGCTTGCTTGGAGAGTTTTTATCAACCCTACAACCCATACAGTCATAATTCAAGAAGCGCTTTCTCTTGTGTAAGCAAATAACATTTATGTTTGAATGCCATGGCATCAGTAAAATCCCTCCACTGTATTTCCTTATGCACATCCCAAGCCTTTTGAGGCAGAAAGCTGTCCAAATGCCAGACTGAATACAAATGTGAGCAGAAAAAGTACAAGAGAAAGAGAAGTAGGGTGTGTGTGTGTGTGTGTGTGTGTGTGTGTGTGTGTGTGTGTGTGTGTGTGTGTGTGTTTGTCTGTTTATATTAAGGAATCTCAGTGTGTGCATTTGTGTGGGTGTCCTTAGTGATGTAGCAACAATAGTGTCTTATTCAGTGTATTGCGTGTGGACAACAAACCAGCCTCTGTCCTCCTTGCTTTGAGGAATACATCACACTGAAAGCTTGAAAAAGAGAGAGGAAGGAAGAAAGATGGAGAAAGAAACCCTCTGGTCACTGATTTTATTAAAAGTCCTGTGACGCTAATCAAGGTTGTATAACAGCGCTCATCTGCTCGTAGATGATTAGCATGTAAAGGAGAGAAAGGGGCATAAAGTAAAATGAAAGATTCACTTACTCCCTTCCTGTTAAGTTCTTGATGTATATTCAGGTTGATGGAGTGACCTTCACTCCAGAAATATTATTATTTTAATTTTTATAATATGTATTTAAATCTTTAACATCCAATCGTCCAGTGTTAATATTCTCATAAGCCTGTTGTAATTCCAGTTTTGGCCAAATGAGCCTTTTTGAAGGAAAATGACTCTGAATAACCCTCTCAGTTACAACCTTGAGGTAACTGCATTGTCAAGGCTGAAGTGTGTGCAATCCTTTCATGAACTTGCACTGATCAGTGAATGAAACTGAAAGGATGCTGTGGTTATACGTATGTACACAAATAAACGTGGAGGGTAAAATAGGTGTGTGTTTTCATTCGTATAAACCTTCCCTGTGCAAAGGATCAACAGTATGCTTGACACCTTTGTCTGCGTCAGTCCTAACCCCCACCTCACTTTCTCCCTCTGCGTCTCTCTCTTCCTGTCTGTATCTCTGTGGCAGGTTGTGACGACTTGATCAGCTCTATCTTTGAGTTTGGAAAAAACTTGTGTTCTATGCACCTGTCTGAGGACGAGCTCGCCCTGTTCTCAGCGTTTGTGTTGATGTCTGCAGGTAGGAGCAGAGCTCATGGCTGCTACAGAGTTCTAAAGCATTCACACACTGCTCTGTACATCAAGCTGCATACACACACACACACACACACACACACACACACACACACACACACACACACTTGTACACACATATATTCACTCGGATGGTATTGGGTATATTTAATCACATTTCACAGTCAGTGGAAGTTAGACTGAGGTGTCTCTATTTGTTTATATGTAATAAAATGGAAATAAAATGTCAGACATTTCTTCTGTAAAGAATAACATGAAGCGACTCGTGTTTTCCTGTTAAATGCAATAGAATTTCAGTGGTTTATACAGAGGTTTACATACATTCTTTAATCTGTCTTCTACAAAATGTAGTCTGAAGATATGTAACTACATTTAATTTATTTTAACATGAATAATTCCGGGGCAGTGGTGGCCTGGTGGTAAAGTGCTGGATTACCCATCCTAAGGTTGGGGGTTCAAGCCTGCGAACCGCCAGTGAAGCGAACTGGGTTATCAAAAGCCGGCCATGTCTCTCACTGTTTATGGCATATAAAAGAAGCATTGTTGACTTTCAACAAGGGTAGCAGCATAGCCATCAGCGTGTTTCTGCCCTGTGATGGCCTGGCAAGCTGTCCAGGTTGTACTCTACCCTCGCCCCGAGTCAGCTAAGATGGGCACCAGCCTTCCCACGACCCTAATAGGATTAAGCTGTTCCACAATTGCACACATTTGCATAAAAAAGATCAGCAAAGTGAGTTCCATTCTTCATTTTGTGTGTGTGTGTGTGTGTGTGTGTGTGTGTGTGTGTGTGTGTGTGTGTGTGTGTGTGTTGTGACCAGACCGCTCTTGGCTTCAGGAGAAGGTGAAGGTGGAGAAGCTACAGCAGAAGATCCAGCTGGCCCTTCAGCATGTTCTGCAGAAGAATCACAGAGAGGATGGCATACTAACAAAGGTAATATATAAATATTCTCCTAAAGCTTACTTCTCCTACACTTGGATCACGAGACGAGGGATATAGCACAATAACTATACAGATAGTAATACACTAAGCCTTGTAGATACACAGTTTCATCCCATGTGCATGTTTGTTACACTTCTTTGGTAGCTAGTTGCAATATAAGTATGCTGTATATATACCACTTGCAGAGTTGCCAACATCTGTTATCAGAGTATTTGGATTTTTGACCCAATGCTAAGGCATTACAGTATGATATAATAATGTTAGTACAATACAGTTTACCTAAATGAATAGCCAGCTGTCTGAATGGGGTAGATGAGTGCTTGTTCACAAGGCTTGCAGGCCAAATCCAACCCTTCAACTCATGTTATGTAGCCCGTGAGAGCTTTTAATGTATGTAATTGTCGTACATTCTTTGCATCAACTATTACCATGGGTTGTAATTCATCATCTATCCACTAGGTGGTGCCAACCTATTTTAAGTAAACAGTTGATCATTTAAGACTTAAGAACGATTGAAAGCTCGAAAGCTCGCTTGTCACTGTCAAACATTTTCAGAAAAGGAATTTGAATAAAGGAAAAGAGGACAAATGCATAAACAAATAATATTGCTATGGCAGAGTTCATGGTTGCCCAGTGTTAAGTGATTTTTTTTTTCACCTCTCGATAACCTTATAATTTAGGGATGTGGCCCTCAGTGAAAATCAGTTTGGCACCTATGGTGTAAGTGATAATATTTTTTGAAAAATATATTAAATATTTGGTTTTGGAGGTTTTTTGTAGATGGTAGGCTGTTACAGAGACTGTTTACCGTAGGACTGTGGACCCGTTCTGTCTAAAACGGAGCATTTTTTTAAATTTTGATAAACTGTATTAATCCCATAAGGAAACTGATTTCCTCTGTATTTAACCCATTCAAATTGAGCTCACGCATGTAAACAGTGAACACAGAGGACTGTCACACACATTGGGGCGCCCGGAGAGCAGTTTGGGGTTGGGTACCTTGCTCGAGGGCACTTCAGCCACACAATTTACCTGCTGGTTCAGATATCAAACCAGCGACCTTTCGATCCATAAGCCACTTCTCTAACTATTAGTCTACGGTTGCCCCAGAGTGCACTTTCATTCTGTTCCACCGTCGAGCTTGTGAATCTCGCCACCAATCTGTTACTGCCTATCGTACATTACATGGCAGAACATGCTATATTTTTCTTTTCTGGGACCAGCGTGAATTCCAAAATCTTCATCAATTCCATCTAATGCTGAGTGTATTTTTGTCTGAGAATCGCTTCCCACTTTACAGTTTCTTCTTTCTCATCTTTGTTATTGCAGAAACACACTACTCAGCATCTTTGCACATGTTTTAAGAGAGGCCTTAATGTGCACAGCTAGCAAAAGTATCTCATCACTCAGCTCACACTGCGTTGTTTTGAAAGTAGAGCCTGTAATACTCAGGGTACGTTTATTCTACAGAAGTTATACGTCAGCTTCGACGCCAGTGCTTGCTGTGTTAAATCTCTGTGTACTCTGTGGTTTACTATGTAAAAACACACAGACGGAAGATGATACCTGGGACCAGTGTCGAAAAGAACAAGCGACTGTATTGTGCAGAATGAAAGATGATACACTCACACTGTTGTTGTAGCTCACGTGCCACTCTGGAACATGCTCGGGTGAACATGGAAATGCCAGAGATGGCCAACAGTGGTGATCATGCACATTTGTCGCTGGCCATCAAAATAACTGTAAAGTTCTGTCTGTCAACAATTTAACTTTACAGGCTGCTCTCTGTCAAGATGAAACACAACCCTGACTTTATAGGGTTTTAAACCAATCAACAAGAGCTTAAACTATATCAGTTGCTGTCACTTTGGCATTGCTGCGCCAGCTGTCATCACAAGTCACTGACTCTGCTCACGATAGCCACATCTCGAGGCTTAATTTTTTTCCCATTATTTTTCTTTCTTGAGCGACTCTACGACAAAACGTGAAGGTTACACGTAGCAGTCATCTCCGTAAAAGAATTCTGTTCACAGAATAAAATTAGGTACCAAGACAGAGATGTTTTTGTGCCGCATTGCGCCTAACTCAAAACTACAAAGAGTCATCAAAAATTGATTTATGGATATTTTATCCAAGTCATCTATTCATTTGCTAAACAGCCTAATCCTGCTAAGATTACAGGGAGACTGAAGCCTTTCTCAGCCGACTGTGGACGAAGACAGGGTATACCCTGGACAGCTCACAAATCCATCCAAAACACACAGCCACTCACACTTACACTGTGGAGGTGATTACATTAGAGGTGCGATTTAAAAAAAAATAAATAAAAATTTTTTTTGGTGAATTTAAAATTTGAAAAAGTCACGATGGTGTGTCACCCCATGTGCAAGTGAATGTTATATACATATTTACATCTGCATACCGCAGACGTTGTGAGAAGGTTGTGATTTTGCGAGTGATTCGTGAGTACTGTATTTTGCAATTGGTTCGCAGCTGTTTGGTGAATCTCCTGTCAGAGATCAGTCACTTTTGTTAGCCTTTTGTTCTCGAACCATTTGCTTTTTAGTCATGCGAGCAAAACGCAAATAAAATATGAATGATGACAAAATACAGGGATCCTCGCTGCTTCGCTCTTCAATTCATGCGGCTTCAGTGCATCGTTGTTGTTTTTTTTAAATATTCATTGAATTAAAAAATAAGGAAATTAAGGAAGAATAGGAGAAAAAGTTAAGGAAAATGTCACAAAAACAAGGCCAATTATGCAACCCCCAAAAAAAAAAAAAAAAAAAACCCTAAACCAACACAAAACAAAAAAACAACCCAAAACCCCCCCATCAAAACTACTTATATTTTTTATGTGAGGTGCACATCTGTGTGCATGCGCGCATCTGTATGTATGTATTTATATCTCATTTACATATTATGCATTATTTTGTCATGTTTAATTGTTATTATAAGCATTTATAGCATTGAATATGTATTTATTGATATTATATACACATATACATGTACGTATACATCAGTCGGGGGGGGGTTGATCTTACTTTGCAGAATTCGGCGGTTGCGGGGGATCTCGGTCGCAATTAACGGCAGAAAGTGAGGGATCCCTGTATATGGAATACTCTTTTCCTTGCAAATGAAAAATACATATTTGTAAGCAAAACAACAATTCTGCAGACTGTTTGAGAAAAGGTTGAGATTACTCCGCTTCAGAGCCTCGCCACATGTTTGCAATGTTCCTGCGATGAGTTCACGATCCAGGCAACCAAAATGCGATACAGTACCATGAAAGTCGCGCAACAAATTTGAGAATCAAAAGTGTCAGATGCGAATTATTATTCACGTCAGTCGCTTTCTATCACACCTGTGCTGTGAGCACATCGTAGGGCAAATTTGTCACAGCCAATATGCATGTCTTTGGACTGTAGGAGAAAACCAGAGAACACTGAGGAAACCCACACAAGCACAGGAAGAACATGCAAACTCCACTCAGAGGTCGGCACATGCAGAAACATACATCAGGATTTCGCGCTTCTGTCACTTTCGGCTAAAGTTGTATTAACAGAGTTGGCAACTCTGCACCTCACGAGAATTTCTTATACAATCTGGTTATAATTGCCCCCCGTAAGTGAGGGATTATTGAATCTAATAAAATATTAGATAATGTGCCATCTGTGTTGAGCAAAGTGTGTGAAGGGTTAGCAGCTAGTGAAAGTGAAGAGACCGTGGTGACTCTCTTCTTTGTCTCCTCATCAACTATAAACTTCTCTACTGAATCCCAATAACAGACCTGTCTATGCCTCTCTCTCTCTCTCTCTCTCTCTCTCTCTCTCTCTCTCTCTGCAGTTAATATGCAAAGTGTCGACCCTGCGAGCGCTGTGCAGCAGGCATACAGAGAAGCTGACCGCTTTCAAAGCAATATACCCGGACATTGTGCGTACCCATTTCCCACCCTTATACAAGGAGCTGTTTGGATCAGACTTTGAGCAGTCCATGCCTGTGGATGGGTAGCGGTCCCTTTATCCGCCTCGCTCTGCGGGGCCAGATCCACCGTGGGGAATGTCGAGCATGAATCTGAGACACTTTACCAGTGCCCTGCACATACACACATACACAACACAGATACATATACAAATACAAAACAGGACAGCTAAACTGCTGCACACACACTTTCCTCTTTTTGTTGTTGTTGTTGTTGTTGTTGTTTTCCTTGGGTACAGCAAGATGATTTTTATTTGGAGGGTTGATTTTGTGAGGTTTATCCCTTCTTTTTTTGACACAAGTGGGATTGGATGGGCCCGGGGGGAAAGGAAGAGAAGATTAAGATGCTTGTTTTCTCTCTCTCTCTCTCTCTCTCTCTCTCTCTCTCACACTCACTCTCTTTTTGGCTCAACCTGAAGCACTCATGCATACGATTCCAGAATGCTCCCATGATAATTTCGAAATGATCACCAGAAATGGGAGTCTACTACAATCTGTAGAACACATCCTATCATATCAAACCTTCAAATTCTTTTAAGAATGCAACCTGTATTTTGGGCTAATTTATTCCAAATTCAGATACTACCATTCCCAAACTACAAGGCATCCAGCGGTAGGCATGTGCTTGGTTTAGCCAGACCTCTACTCTCTCTTGCTTTTGTTTGGAGGGGAGGGGAGTGAAAGGGGGAGGGAGAGAGAGAGAAAGAGATGGAGAGGATGAGAGAGAGAGAGAGAAAGAGAGAGAGATGGAGAGGATGAGAAAGCACGAGGCATGTAGAACGGAGTCGTCTGCATGGGGTAACGAAACTGACGCCTTTCTAAGGACAATCGTTTAAAAAAGAGAGAGAACAATGAAGAAAAAAATAAGTAGAATTCTGGTAATTCTAGTTTAAAAAAATGCAATTACTTTTTAGCACTTCATCCACCGTGGTTGCTTAGTGAGATCATATAAGGCCATCCGCTATTAAATCCTTTTTCTGGACAGTGTTGGCAGTTTAACTGAGCACACCGCCACAACACAAGGGTCCATTCCACCTGTTTTCTAATGTGCTACAGGGTATACGGTCATAAGTACTTACTATACAGAAAAGAAAAGTAATGTTTATAGAATCTATTTTAAATAACATGTATGATATTAGTAGCTAGACTATTCTTAATTGTCAAAATTGATAAGGCACTTTTTATTTGCACCTTTCTTTAATTTAAGACTTGTATATTTACCTAGTGTTGTGTTGCATGTGCAAACAGAAATACAAGCGAAAAAAAAAAAACAACCACCGACTCTCAGAGGCTACATATTGGAAGCTCCTACAGCTGTGTGTGTGTGTGTGTGTGTGTGTGTGTGTGTGTGTGTGTGTGTGTAAGGAGAAGATTAATGCTGGGTAAAGGCTGACGGAGAGGTGGATAGACTTGCATCGAGACTTTCTGCTCAGATCTGTTTCTGTGCATTGCAGACAGAAACATGGGCAAGGCCGAACTTGATCCAAGATCAGCATGTTCTCCAACACTGCCAATCCACGTCTTTTACCTTGTCTGAAACCGGTGTGACGGTATGATGTTTGCAAGCTTGATTTTCTATTTGGCATTCTGCCTATTTTCAGCACAAATGTAAAGCACAATAGTTACAACATTTACATTCATCTGTGTGGAAAGCAGGCACCAGGGTTGCGAATAATAACATCCACATCAGGAGCGAGTCATTGGTTCCATCTAGTGGTGAAGGTCCCCTAACCTCTCTCAGCATATTGAAATACAGCTTGAGCCTTCTGGTTGTGTAAAACAGAGATGTGAGTTCAAATGAGGCTCTCGTACTTAAACAGCATCTCTAACAGCCTTTGCCCAGCTGTACTAGAAGAAAGTAGACAGTTAAAGAATCAGAAAAAAAAATAAATATTCAAAGCCTTGTCTGGTAGTAAAACTTCTATTTTTCTAATATGTACAGTGCATAAACTGGTGAAAGAAGGAGAGGGAGAGAAAGTGAGATTATAAAGCACTTATTCCTGCAATAATTCGATTTTTGTGTCTACATTTTGTCGGAAACAGTAGAAGTGTTCATGCTTATTTCCCCCAAATGCATAAATGTTGGCTCAAATTGTTGCGTCTAAGCCCTTCAAGCGTACCATAGCAGTTTCTCCTAAAGTCGAGTCCACAAAACATTCCAGTCTAATAATAATATGCGTGTAATTAAATGCATATACACGATACAGGAAACCACACCGATCGCCCATGAACAAACATTTCTGCTATTCGTGGTTACTAATCCTGTAGTCACTTCTATTTCCCAGAAATCTTTTCATCATGCTCCTTGTGTAATATACGATGTATTTTCCTCAGGGAAGAGTTGTACTTCTAACTCTGTTCAACTCAGTTAAAGTTCAGTTTTTTTTAGGAGATGGTAATGATTGGTCCTGCCCACCATTGTTTCCTGCACCTACTTTCTCAATATATACCATAGATACGTTATCAGGGTCGGCCTGGCTCAGTAAAAAACACAACATGCTAAAATTAGACCTTGATTACAACAGAGAGCATGTTTCTGTAATCATATAACTCTGACTCTGTGCTTCTGCGATGTATTTGATTAATTGTTGCTGGTCAGAAACATATAGGGGAAAAAAAAAAAAAAAAGAATTACACAGAAACATTCATCAAATCTGTGAACGACAATCCAGCAGAATATTTGAAATTGGCAGTGTGTGGACTTAAAAAATACAAAATGCTCAGGGAGAATGTTTTACTAAAAGTACTGGCGCAGGCCATTTCTGTAATGTAGCAGCATTACATTTTGTTTGAGATGAGTGTTTATGATTTTTTTTGTTTGTTTATTTGTTTGTTTGCTTGCTTTTTAAGAAGTACTTCTGCAGTCAGTGTGTAAGACCCTTCATCTCCGTTTCACTCAGCCCACCTTCAACAAATCCTACACATCTCGTCACGTCTCAGCGATGTTCAAAACGGTTCAGTGCACTAGTGTTCTACTACCAACAGGGTCCAACATCATACAGAAACGAGCGGCATGATCCAAGTTCACCCCTTTTAATGTAACCTTCACACATATTATATGAATCTATGTGCCAAATACCTCTTGTACGATTAGCTCCACTAGCAGACTCTGCCCATGAGCCAGGAGTGCGTAGTGTGTCACTAATACGGGTTTCGACAGGGTAGCCACTGCTGTGGAGTTCCCTCTGAACAAGCTTTGATACGCAGAAGACTGTTGTAATTCTGTTCTTTTCAGTCTACTTGATCCGTAGCGTGGTGTCCTAGTTAATGCTAATTACAACGATACCCGTTTTGCACCATAAAAAAAAACTGTACTGATATTTTTTGTCAGTGTGGTTTGTTTTAGGTATTAAAAGCAATACAGGCTGTAAACAAATTTATTTTTTCAATCAAAAGTTTTGAACCATCTCTGGATTTGTGGTAGTGACATTTTGATGTACAGTAAATACTCTCACTTGTGAAAGATCCAGTTGTGCATCAAAAGTTTCCATACTGTCTGTGTGTGTGTGTGTGTGTGTGTGACACAGTGTTCTAGGATCTTTCTACCCTCTTTATTAATTTTGTAAGAAGCAATATGACTGTGTGTGTGTGTGTGTGTGTGTGTGTGTGTGTGTGTGTGTGTGTGTGTGTGTGTGTGTGTGAGAGAGAGAGAGAGAGAGAGAGAGACAAACCCCAGACAAGGCTTTAATAAAGTAGATAAGGAGCAGCAGGGTCAGCTGGTGAAGTAAATGGTATATGGATATCTTAGTTTTCCCAGGTTTTACACACTCTTAGTAGCAAGTTGAAACTCATCCATCAGGCTGGACAAGCATGACACAGTGCACACCGTTATCTTATTAAAATCCTTCACACCTATGTTATGCAAATCTTCCGCTGACGGGCCTATGCAGTCACAAATACCGCACACTCAACCATCGTAGTAACTCCATCATTCTTAGCGAGGGCACATAAACTGCCAGAAGCCATTTTTATTAATGTTTGAAGATGTTCTGCTAGTTGGAATTAATGTGTGACGTCATGCTTGTGAGGCCATCTTGATTTGAAGGTGAAAGTATTAAGATGTTTAGATTACCAATCATTTTCACTGCGTTTTTTTTTTTTTTTTTAACGTGACCTTTCATCCCGAAAGCACAGCTAATAAAGTGAGATATGTTTTAGAATATAGAGCAAAAGACAAAAAAAAGGACAAACCAACAAAAAAAATGTTAGCCATAATCGAATGTCAAGCAATAATATATATACGGTATATTATTATTATTATTATTATTATTATTCATCTTTGTGCATAGGCTTTGGACACCTGCATGTAAATAAACCTCTTATTTATCACGTTTTGTTTTTGCACTCTCTCTCTCTCTCTCTCTCTCTCTCTCTCTCTCTCTCGCTCTTTCTCGTTGATCATGTTTGTATGTTTGTTTGTTTGTTTGCTCTGTTTGTATATTTGACTAGTTCTGTTCCCAGGCGGAGAACTAAGAACTTCATACGGCCTGTAAACTGTACAGCTTAATTTCCCTCTCTTTCTCTCTCTCGCTCTCTCCCCCTCAGCTTTCTGCTTTTAATTCACTATATTTAATGTTATTATTGATCACATGTATAAAAGTAACTTTGTAACATCTGTCTGTATAGGTAAAAAGAAAAAAAAAAAAAAAGAAGAAAATACTGCTATTAAGACCTACTCAGTGCAAATATTTATCTGTTTATTGGGTACACCATGCTGTACAGTATCTCTGTTTTTAGGATACTTTTCTCTTTTAGAGTTAGTTTGATAGAGGTAGGGCGTGCTGACATTTAATTTTGTGTTAAACTGACGTGTGGTGCTAGGTAAGTTACTTTCGTGAACAAAAAAAAAAAAAAAAGCTTTTGATTCATAGTCAAGGCCACTCGTTTAGTTTATTCATTTCACTAAGTATTGATCCATTCTTGATATTAGGACTCAATAAATGATAAGGATAATGATAAAGAGTAATGATAGTGGTAAATTTTACTTTGAATCCCCAGCGAGTACCTGTATCAGTGTGCTAGTCTCGGGATTCGCGCTCTCGTTTCCTTCTCACTTTAAGACTATAAGTAAAAGCGGTATCATCTAATTATTAAGATGCTATTATTAAACATTGCATTTCTGATTTGTCACAATTTAAAAAATAAAAAAGTTTAAGCTAAAGAAACGCAGTATTGTGTTGCTCCTTTTGATTGTTAGAACCACTGGCTAGACTTCGTAGCTGTTCAATTTTGCAAATGCAATGCCTACTGGTACTTTTCTCAGAAATCCTACGCTGGAATAAAACGTCTTTAGATACACAGAGAGAGCACATACAGGATGATAGGATTATTGGCAGCCTTGTTTTGGTTCTGGTTTTATTTTTGACTTAGCCTAGCCAACAGCATACTTCATGCATATTTATTTTTCTGCACGAACGTGTACGACATCACTGTCAATGATCAGACTTAGTGCGCACACACACACACACACACACACACACACACACACACACACACACACACACGCTGTGGGTTAAGTGTAAAACGTGCACGAGGTTGAAGATGTCCATTGTAACTTCATATTTGTTAAAAGATTTTCATTCCCTTTGTAGCAAGTATGACAGCTATCCTTGCAATAATACACAACAAATACCACTGAGTGCCTCTCAGTGGTCCAGGATGCAGAAACGCTGTAGTTTTCACTGTTCGCTGTAGTCAAATGGTCATGTATTTGCACATGTAGGTGGATTCTATCCAAATTCTTCACGTTTTTTTTTTTTTTTTTTTTGATGTAAGTGTTCTGTACTTGTTTTATGACCATGTGAACATTTTCCACTGCTTGTAGTTTTCTTTTAGTTCATTCTGCAAACTTTTCTTGCAGTTCCCAGTCCTGCAAATGTTGTTTTCCTCTTTTGTTTTCTGCTGACCTTAATATGACCTTGTGGAACAAATGGTAAAAACATGCATTTTGAATGTTTTCAGAACCCTTCAGACCCTGCATTTGTAAAGAAAAATAGACAATCCACTCTGTGTTCCTCCTCTTTACAATTCTTCCCATTTCTGTTCGCTATTGCAGACAAATGACTAAAGCATTGTATTCTAAGTATTGACATGTGTATGTAAGAAATGCATAATACACATTTGGAGTTCTGTCCTGCTGTTTGTTAAATGTGAG
The DNA here is from genome assembly GCA_024760905.1 of Plotosus lineatus. Classification (NCBI taxonomy): domain Eukaryota; kingdom Metazoa; phylum Chordata; class Actinopteri; order Siluriformes; family Plotosidae; genus Plotosus; species Plotosus lineatus. The sequence goes on from CM045742.1 coordinate 23,076,874, forward strand.
CTTGCAGGGGGACTGGGTTTTACTCCACACACAGGCAGCATATTCATGGGGAGGGGGAAATACCAAGACAAGTTTGTGGTAGATTTTTACATCACGTTTGCTACTGATCTAATCGTGGGGAGAGATGATCATGTACCTTTTTATCCAGCTCTTTTGAACTCTATTTAGAAGGTAGAATCTTCACAATAATAGTTTTGCTCCTTCTCTTCGTCTGATTCTTAAATATGAAAATTAAGTATTTTGATTCATTTTGTAAATACAGCTGTAAAGAAAAATAAGAAATTTAATGTTGTCTTTTAAATACTTTTCATTCTAATATGAATGTTGTTATATTGTACTTAGAAACTGTACCTTTAATATTACCTTTATTAAAAGTGCATTGGACACATCGATTTTAGATGTGCTTTATGTGCTGTTATCCCATAATAAAATTTACCGCTTGTAATTGGCTCTTATTCACTGTGTGACTTTTTAAAAGAATATTGTTCCTGTAATCATAAGATAAATTTCGAAGAAAAGTAGAGACAGGTGTGGGGTGGCACACTGGCTGAGCGGGAAGTGTAGGGTGGCAAGTCACAGCTCCAGGTTCCTTGAGTTCCTGGGTGGAAGCCTGAACTCAAGTTACCTGCTGCCTGGATGGAGTGACATGGATTTCCTCCAGGTTCTCTACAACTCCCAAAAACATGCTGACAGGTTGGTTATGTTCAACTGAAATTTAAAGTTGTATACTTCTCACCCTTCCAGTTTTCTCCCACAGTCCAACAAGATGCCCAATGGGCTAACTGGTTTTTCCAACTGACCCTGTGGTGTGAATGGTTGTGTGAGTGCTGTGGTCTGGCGAACTGTCCAGGGTGTAACCCGCCCTCACCCAAAGACGGTTGTAATGGGTGCCAGTCCTCCCACGAACCTAATTAGAATTAAGCAGCTTAGAAAATGAATGAACATATCACCCTGAGATGGACTGAGCACAGTATTGTATTCTGCAGACAACCTCTAGCTGCACTATACAAAATCGGAGCAAAGGTGTGGAGGCAGGGAGCTGCTCGGGTAAAATACCGACAATTAAACAAAGTACCGGATTGAAGTTTACAAATAGTTTCAATCAATAAAAATAACAACCATTTTGGTTTATTCTCTCACTCGTGCATTTGCCAAGCTGCTTACTCCTCTTAAGGTTGTTCCAAGGTTGGAATCTATCTTAGCCAACACTGGGCAAAGTTAAAATATACCCTGAACTGCTCACCAGATCATCAGAGAGCCAACACAGGCACACGTGTTTACATAAAACACACATCCATGATGAACATCCACCTCTACGAGCAGTTTGAAACAGTCAGTCAGCCGACTGTGCATGTCTTTGGGATGTGGGAGAAAAATAAAGTGAAAACATACAAACTCCACACAGACACACGTCAGCCTGGGCCTCAGACCCTCAAACACATGACCTTCTTACTTCGAGATGGACAAGCTAGCGACATGCTAACAATTACATAGATTTTATGTACTGTATTTGAATATACGAATATGTTGTTGAGTTATGACATCATATTGATAAGTTTGTGGAATCTCATACAGGAACAGTCACTCACTTGCCAAGCCACTTAATCCTATTAAGGTTGTGTGGAGGTTAGAGCTCATCTCAGCTGACACTGGGTGAAGGCGGTGTGCATTCTGAACAGCTTTCCAGACCATTGCAGGGCAGCACACATACAGTATATGCAATTTAGAACAACCAATTCGCCAGATGGGCCCTGCGATGGTCTGGTAAGCTGTCCAGGGTGTATCCTGCTCTCGCCCAGAGTTGGCTGAGATGGGCGCCAGCCTCCCCACCACCCTACTTATAGGATTAAGCGGTTCAAAAAATGAATGAATGTTCTTATTTTCAGCTTTTTCCCGTTTTCAAGAGTCACCACAGCGAATCCTCTGATTCGCACATTTGAATTGGCTTTGACCTTGGATGCCCTTCCTGTCACAACCCTTTAGCAAGGGACAGAAACACACTGATGACTTTGCAGCCTACTCTTTACGAAAGTCAGCAATGGTTCTTTTACATGCCTCCCACCATAGACAGTGAGAGACATGGCCCTCCTTTGATTAGCTGCACTGGGGGGGACAGTGACAACCCTGTGGGGACTCGAACCCCCAACCTGAAGATCAGCAATCCTGTGCCCTATCCACTAGACCATCACTGAATTCGCCAAATGTGTATGTCTTTGGACTGTGGGAGCAAACCAGAGAATCTGGAGGAAATCCAGACCAGCAGGGAGAGTACACACAAACTACACGCAGAAACGTCTGAGCCCTGAATTTGAGCCCATGACCACCTTGCTGTGAGGCGAAATCCTTCAGTTTTAATTAAACCCCCAAACACACACGAATTCCTGCACATAAACGGTGATCAAACAGAATAGGTGCTTGTGCGGAACTATGAGCACAGTAGGTGTTCCTACACGGCACCTTTTTCCTGTTGCACTGTCGTGGTTGAAGTCACTTCATATTACTTTTAAGATGTTATTTCACACCATATATAGAACACTTGAATGTGAAGAAAGGAGACATTTTTGAGTCGATGTGAACACTGTATGTTTAAGGGTATGGAGTTAAAGTGGTAAGATAAATTATTTTTATAAATTATTTTACTTAATATTATGTCGCGGGTCCGGCGAGTCTCACACGGGCGCTCAGTTTATTATCGGCTATTATTATTTTATTATCCAAGACTTTCGGTCTGTCTTCGCTTGATTAAACTGTAGTATTCTGTGTCTGAGTGAGACTGCAGTGGTCAGTTGTTTTTGTCTCTGTTCAGGGATCAGGTTCCTCTCACTGACCCTGGATCCTTTTCCAAAGATGTATTTGATAAATTCTCTCTGGCGCCCACCATGAAAGAGCGCTGGGTCATGTTACACAGGTAAAAAAAAATAAATAAATCAAGTTTATCATTTTTCATGTGTTCAAGAGATGCATTTTCAAATTATGTTTTTATTATTTTTTATTTTTATTTTTTTTTATATAAGATGGTCTTCTTCTTTCGGCTTTTCCCTTCAGGGGTCGCCACAGCAAACCATCCTTCTCCATCTCACCCTATCCTCTGCATCTTCTACTCTGACTCCAACTACCTTCATGTCCTCCTTCACCACATCCATAAATCTTCTCTTTGGTTTTCCACTAGGCCTTCTGCCTGGTAGTTCCAACCTCAGCATCGTACTACCAATATATTCACTATCCCTCCTCTGTACATGTCCAAACCATCTCAATCTAGCCTCTCTAACTTTGTCTCCAAAACATCTTACATGTGCTGTCCCTCTGATGTACTCGTTCCTGATCCTATCCATCCTCGTTACTCCCAAAGAGAAACTCAACATTTTCATCTCTGCTACCTCCAGCTCTGCCTCCTGTCTTTTCCTCAGCGCAACTGTTTCTAAACCATACAGCATTGCTGGCCTCATCACCGTCTTGTACACTTTTCCTTTCATTCTTGCCGATACCCTGTTATCACACATCACACCGGACACTTTTTTCAACCTGCCTGCACACGCTTCTTCACACTCTTTTCCATACTCTCCATTGCTCTGGACTGTTGAGCCAAAGTACTTGAAATCCTCCACTTTTTTTTCTCTTGCTCCATGTAACCTCACCGTTCCTCTTGGGTCCTTGTCGTTCACACACATGTATTCTGTTTTACTGTGGCTAACCTTCATTCCTTTCCAGGGCATACCTCCACCTCTCTAGATTTTCCTGCACTTGTTCTCTGCTCTCACTACAAATCACAATGTCGTCTGAAAACATCATAGTCCATGGAGATTCTTGTCTAACCTCGTCTGTCAGCCTGTCCATATCATAGCAAACAAGAAGGGGCTGAGAGCTGACCCTTGATGCAGTCCCACCTCCACCTTGAACTGTTCTGTCACACCGACAGCACACCTCACCACTGTCTTTCATCTCTCATACATGTCCTGCACCACTCTAACATACTTCTCTGCCACTCCAGACTTCCTCATACAATACCACAGTTCCTCTCTCGGCACTCTGTCATATGCTTTCTCCAGATCCACAAAGGCACAGTGCAGCTCCTTTTGACCTTCTCTGTACTTCTCCATTAATATCCTCAAAGCAAACACTGTGTCTGTGGTGTTTTTTCTTGGCATGAAACCAAACTGTTGTTCACAAATGCTGACCTCTGCCCTTAGTCTATCTTCCACTATTCTTTCCCATAATTTCATCGTATAGCTCATCAACTTTATCCCTCTGTAGTTGCCACAACGCTGCACGTCTCCCTTGTTCTTAAAAATGGGCACAAGCACACTTCTCCTCCATTCCTCTGGCATCCTCTCGCTCTCTAAGACCTTGTTGAATGTTCTTGTCAGAAAATCTACTGTGTCCTCTCCTAGACCCTTCCATACCTCCACCGGTATGTCATCAGGACCAACTGCCTTTCCACTCTTCATCCTCTTCAATGCCCTCCTCGCCTCACCCTTACTAATCTTTGCTACTTCCTGGTCCTCAACAGTCACCTCTTCTACTCTTTTTTTCTCTCTCTCTCATTTTCCTCATTCATCAGCTCTTCAAAGTACTCTTTCCATCTTCCCAGCACACTTGTGTCATCAGTCAACATGTTTCCCACTCTGTCCTTAATCACTCTAACTTGCTGCACGTCCTTCCCATCTCTATTTCTCTGCTGTGCCAACCTGCCTTTGCCTTCTTCACCTTTCTTACCATCAGCATCATGGACACCGAACCTGCCCATCACTTCCTCATCCCCTCTGTTGCCTGCACCAGCATGTCCATTGAAGTCTGCACCAATGGCCACACTTTCACCTCTGGGGTACTCTGCATCACTTTATCTAACTCACTCCGGAATCTCTCCTTCTAGCTCACATCCTGCCTGTGGGGCATAAGCACTAACAACATTGAACATCACACCTTCAATTTCTAACTTGAGACTCCTCATTCTGTCTGACACTCTTTTCACTTCTCGAACATTCCTGACCTCCGACTCCATTTCTTTTCCCATCCACACCATGAAAAAAGAGCTTAAACCCTACTTCTAAGCTTCTAGCCTTGCTACCTTTCCACCTGGTCTCCCGAACACACAGTATGTCCACCTTCCACCTCTGCATTATGTCAGCCAGCTCTCTACCTTTTCCTGTCATAGTTCCAACATTCAAAGTCCCTACTCTCAGTCCGAAACTCATGCTTTTCCTCTTCTCTCTCTGCTTACGGACACGCCTCCTGCCTCTCCTTCTTCAATCTCTCCTTCTTCGACCAACTGTAGTCCAATTTCCACCAGCACCCTGTTGGTTAACAGCACTGATGGCGGTCGTTCTTAACCCGGGCCTCGACCGATCTGGTATGAGATTTGTCTTTACGGTTTGCATTTTGTATTTTGGCAAAAGTTTTATGCCGGATGCCCTTCCTGTCGCAACCCTCTGCATTTCTCCGGGCTTGGGACCGGCGTGAGAACGGGCACTTCTTTGTGCTCCCCCTCATGGCTGCATTTTTTTTAATATATATATGATGGTGACCCATACTAATCCTCACATGATTGATTGATTTTATTTGATTTCAACATTCACAAATAATATTCATACATAGTGCAATATACAGTATCAGTCAAGAATAATTCATACCATATAATAGTTAATCATTTTGGGTTTCTTAGATGGCATAAAAAGCAAAAATTATTTGTACAAATCTTACACCAATATATTACTAATAAATAAAGTAAACTGATAAATTATTTGCATTACTGATATAAAATGAGGTACAGTATTCAAGTACTGTATAGAAAACCAAAATAATATATAAAAATAAAATAAGACTATATAAGAACAATTTTGATAATACTGTATATAAAATGAAGATTTGGTGACAACTAGTTATACAAATGTAGAATAACAAATACAATAAAAATAATAATAAATAAAAATACCCTGGATAATTGTAGTTGAAATCCACAATAGTCCATAAAGTTGGGGAAACTTATTTTCAATGGGGTCCTTAGACACACACAAAAAAGTTACATTTAAAAAGTGCTTATTTAAGTCAGTCGATATAGTATAATACCCCCAGTGCAGCTTACTGGGTTATCAAAGGCCGGCCATGTCTCTCACTGTCTATGGTGAGAGGTTCATGTAAAAAACCATTGCTGACTTTTGTAAAGAGTATAAGACTGCATAGCCGTCAGCGTGTTTCCGCCCCTTGCTAAAGGGTTGTGTCCAGAAGGGCATCTGATGTAAAAACATATGCCAAATCAAACATGTCAATCAGATGATTCGCAGTGGCGACCCCTGGAAAAAGCCAAAAGGAAAAGAAGATATAGCATAATACTGATATATACAAAGTTACATGGTAATCACTTAAGTTATGGAAATAGAAATGAAGACTCATACTCTTCTCTGGCTTTATTATCTAAATATTTTTTTACTAATTTTTTTTTTAAATATTTAAAGATGGACATCCTCCTGTAACTGAGCTGTCTACCAACTTCTGTTTTCTCAGATGTAAGATACCAGGTGTCTTGAAGACACATTCCAAGTGTCACATTTTCACAGAATAAAGCAGTTACCCTGTGAACAGTTTTACACTGGGAGAGTTTCACCATTAGAGACTAAAATCACAACATAGACACAATCCTTTGGTGATGACTTGAGATCTGCATTCTTCATTCATTCATTTTCTGTAACCACTTAATCCTAATTAGGGTCATGTGGAGGCTGGTGCCCATGTCAGCCGACTCCGGGCGAGGGCACAGTACACCCTGTACAGCTCGCCAAGTCATCGCAGCGTAGAAACATGCTGACGGCTATAGCAGCTATGCACTCTTGTCCAAAGTCAGCAACAGTTCTTTTACACCTCACACCATAGACTGAGAGACATGGCCGGCCTTTGCTAACCCGGCTCGCTGCACTGGCGAATTTAGGCATGATTAGAAAACATAAGATGGCATGAGCACCTGCAGCCATTTGAGAGCCAGTGTGAAAAATCACCTTTGTGGACAAATCTCTCCTGCTAAAGCCTGCCTGTTGAAGGATGGTATAGGAAAACATGAAACTCAGGAATCACTATAATCAGTATTATAGTTATAATTATAATACAGTATTCAGTAGTTCCATAAGCAAAATGTAAATTAAACATGCTAATGGACAGAATGTCACTTGAATGTTTATTATCATATGAGCTGATTGGAAATTTAAGCAGAACATAGTTTTGTTAGTAACACATCTGTTGCTAGAGGAGCATCATCCCATATTTATTTATTTATTTACCTTTTTGGTAACTGAAACTGTACCCAGTGGCACAGGTATAAACAGGTCAAGCCCTGGCGAGGCACTGCCCAGTTGATATCAATTTATACTGCTGGGTGGACAGAAGCACACTTGTGATTAAAACCTTTCCCAGGAATCGAACGAGAATTCAAACCCTCGACCTCTGAATCATGACCCAAGTACTCCAACTGCAACACCAACGGCCCAAAATCTGATGGAGAACACATTTATCATACAGTTTGATGAAACATCCATTTAGTCCAATGTGTATGTCTTTGGACTGTGGATTGAATCTGAAGTACCTGAATGAAACCTATTCAAGCATGGGAGAGAACATTCAGACTCCGTCCATGGATAGGAGAGGAACAACGGGGTCAGGGTTCAAACCCAGAACCTTCTTTCTGTGTCTTGCTTTGCCCAGCACTGCAACACAGTGACCTTTCAACTGAAACTGGGTCTATACAGTACATACATGTACTCTTACATTCCAGCTGAAATTGTTCTATGCTGCTGATTTGAGGTCAGTTGGCTCTTGTGATCATTTCATTGCGTAGAAGAGTGCAGTGGGACTTGACCTTCAATATGGTGGTATTAGATGTGAAGTGCTTACCGTATAATATATATATATATACCATAAGTGCCCTGCTCCAATATCTGCTCCAATACCCCCCCCCCCCCCCCCCCAACACACACACCAGTGTTTTTGCTCTTACGTCTAATAACCGCCCATGTGTACTGGGGGCAAAATCGTAGATCAAACTTACCAATTTTATTCGATCAGTCTCTAACCATAAAATGAGGCATTCACTGCCTGTAAAAGTGAGTTTACACGGTATTTCAAGACCCCCCCCCGCCACTGCAGAATGTCTATAATGTTCATCAGTAACAACACATTTGATTGTTTCGCCATGCTTTAAAAAACAGGAGAATATTTTTCTGTCTTCTCTTTGGTAAATGTCCAACAACCGATGAACCATTAGAAACTGCTACAGCAAAACTGTGGGATGCTCTGAATGAATGGAGCGATGAGCCAGATATGGACCTATCAGAAAGTGATGACGAGTATTTTTCACCCAATTCTCCTGCTCACGAACTTCATAAATTTAAAGATGTTCCTGGCCATGTGCTTTTGTTTATGTTCGTGTTGATTGGTTCACCGTGCCATGTGCTAAAGTTGACAGTGTTAATTGGCTCGATTTTACGTCCATGATTAAAGGAACAGCACCCGGAGGGAAAAATAAGGGGTCTTTTTTTTAATTTATGCTGTTTTCTGTTTATTTTCAGCTTTCATGTAAGTATTTTGGTTGATACCACAAAATGAATAATACAAATACCAGTAAAACTCTTTAATTGTTCTGTTATCATTCATGTTTTCCACCTTGATGGTAATAAGCACTTACTGTTCCACTCCGCTGGTAACATTTTAATAAGCGCCCACCCATTCCAATTTTTTAAGCACCCTGGGCATTTATCACTTTGAATACGGTATTTAAATTCTCAGGTATTGCTTGGCTAAAACAGTCATAATGATGCCACGTACAATATTTTATATAAGAAAACACATCATGTTTGATCTTTTCAGATGTTTCAAGTCTTAAGTTGTTTACCGTATATGGTAATTAAAGTACAAGGTAATTAAATTATTTCAGAAATAAATATGACTAGGCAGGAATAGTGCCGTGAGAAACATTCATTCTATAAAGCTACGCCCATGCATGTAGGATAAATGTCATTTTTCCTGGACAAACTGTGTTTACATTATTACACTCAGTGTTCTATAATAACCTGATCTTGTGTACATCTCTGGTCTCGCGCTTTGGTTCTAGTTTTCTCTCCAGGGTGTTCCTTGGGGGTTTTAATGTTGCTCCTCAGCTGTTAATTATTCACATGCTACTGCTTTGGAAAGTGTTTTCAGATAGCATGTTACCATTTCATTGATATGCTGATGATACAGAATAATTAACAGTTAAGTGCTGAAAGTTGAGGAGGCTATTCACTGATAGTTAGCAGGGCTGTGTTCTTGTTGACTGCATGGGAACATTAGAGGGGGGAGGGGTTATTTCTCTCTTTTTTAAAGCATGACCATGATGGTACTGTGTCATGGCATCTTTTAAAATACTTTTTCATCATGAAAAATGTAAAGGCCATCTTGCATTTGAAGCTTTCTTCACCTTTATGTAGATGACAATTTGTTGAACTTCGATTTTAGAATCAATGATCGTGACAAACATTTTCACCATTTTGATCTAACCATTATCTCGAGTTTGTGAAGTGGACAATGTTCATGAACCAGAGATGGCGGACCAATCAGATCGTGCCGATCCACTGTATCCACCTTTAATCATATCAGTAATTGTGTCTTGTACATTCATGGAGTTATTTATTTATTTATTTATTTACCTCCTCAAGTTTAGGATCCAAGGCACTGGTGGTCTAGTGGTATAGGGCGCTGGATCACTGATCCAAAAGCTTGGGGATTCGAGTCCCACTCTCTAAAAGGTTGTCACTGTCCCCCCAGTGCAGCTCACTGCGTTATCAAAGGCCGGCCATGTCTCTCACTGTCTATGGTGTGAGGTTCATGTAAAAGAACCTGCTGACTTTTGTAAAGAGCTGTAAAACCGTTAGCATGTTTCTGCCCTGCGATGGCCTGGCAAGGCTGTCCAGGGTGTACTCTGCCCTCGCCCGAAGTCAGCTGGGATGGGTGCTAGCCTCCCCGCGACCCTAATTAGGATTAAGCGGTTACAGAAAATGAACTGATGATGAACTGAAGTTTAGGATTCTGGCATCATATACATTCAGCTATTTAGATGCAGATAATTGGTATCTTCAACCATGACGTCACAAGGACATATTTTAACCACTGAAGCAAATTTGTACCGGATCTTTCTCTACATCAGTCGAAGATATCAGTTATTTGTGAAACCAACAGGTTAATTTAGTGCATAAGTGTTTTGCTTGTATGCAGCCTTAGATATTAAGGTACTTGCTTGCTGATCAGAAGATTGGTGGTTCAAGTCCCAATACCACCACGCTGCTGCTATTGAGTTCTCAAGTAAGGCCTTTAACTCTCAACTGTTCAGTTGCATAAATGGGAGAAAAAGTCCAAGTTACTCTGGATGAGGGTGTCTTCTTAAGCCTTAAATATGATTATGCTACAACAAGTGAAGAATTCAGTCAGCAAATGTGATGTGTTATTTCCCATGAGCATGATACCCCATCCTTAAACATTTTCACTGGATTTCACTGTAGTGTTTTTCTCTAAATTCAGATTCATATATTATGAACGTTTCAGTATTACAGACCCAAAATTGCAATGGTCTGCATTAGCTTCTAGGTTTGCACCTCAAGATTTAATATCCAACACGATCTTAAAAAAGAAACACCTTTTTATAGCTCATGCAATCGAGTGATAATAGGATTAAACTTGTGTTCTGTAATGTTCAACGTAGCTATAAATTACTACAAATGAGATGGTGTTCTGTAATGCAAAAAAAAAAAAAAAAGCTGAGAGGACAAGGATGGGGACGGAGATGTGTGGGGACTTCAAACGTAATAATATTACACTTTATTAATGTTCAAGTTCATAGCTTGGTGGTGATATCTAATTCAGGTAATAATACAGGGATCCCTCGCTACTTCGCCCTTCAATTCATGTGGCTTCAGTGCATCATGTTTTTTTTTTTTTTTTTTTTTAAATATTCATCAAATTAAAAAATAAGGAAATTAAGGAAAAATAGGGGAAAAAGTTAAGGGAAATGCCACAAAAACAAGGCCAATTATGGAAAAAAAAAAACAACCCAAAACGTCCCATCAAAACTAGTTACATTGTTGTGAGGTCCGCATCTGTATGTGTCTATTTATATTTTATTTACATCTTATGCATTATTTTTGAATGTTTAATTGTTATTATAAGCATTTACAACATTGAATATGTATTTATTGATATTATATACATGTATGTATACGTCAGTTGAGGGGGGGAATCCCACTTTGCGGATTTTGATGGTCGCGTGGGGATCTCAATCCCAATTAACCACGGAAAGTGAGTGATCCCTGTAATCTGTTGCTTACAGTTGTTTCATTACTTGCTTTCTGACTATAGTATTTCATTCTATTTTTATATATAAAAATAAACATGCCTGTGTACGTTTTGTACACATATACTGGTAACAGAATGTTCTGTTATTGGTTTTATATTGTAATTAATTCAGACTTATGAATGTTATACTACTTTATGAATACATTCACTTTACCTTTAAAGCCCTGATGAGAAAGAAGACAATAAGGTAAATCCAGCTGCTCAGTCTTCACAATCCATTTCTACCAAAAGTAAAAAAGCCTCACCACAGAGCAACATCGGCCACGGCCAAGGAACGTCAGATCGCAAAGGAACTCCTCCTGAATGTACGAAAAGCCTTGGCGATACTGCAGGAAAAGAATGCTTCCCTTCACCCAAAGTACCCTACCCGTGCTTCTCCTCTCTCATCCGCAGAGAAAGAGAGATGTACTTATTCTCCCTTAAGAACAACAAGCCAGACAAAGTTTCACAGGTAAACTCAGTGCCTGCATCATCCTGTTTTTACACCGAATTTTAATGACGACTTAATATCCTGGACACATTCTTTCAGTTTTATTCTGTTCTTTTAATCAGAGGATACTAAAGAAATTGAACACAGAGGTGGCAGAGTTTATGAAGTACCTACAGCATGTCTCCAAAGTGTGTGCTGATGAGTATAACTTCTTGCCCATGGGAGCTCCTCGCTATACAGAGGTACAGCCCTATCCCTTAGAATGCAAATTCAGCGTGTTCTGAAGCACTGTCTCTTCCGCTTGTCTTTGCTTCACATCTCATGGTCACTTAAATATGTATGTAAAAAGGTTTTTTTTCCCCCTCTCTCTTTGATTTTTCACTTTGGATTCACAGGAGTATTTTAAACATTGCTTGGACCAGATTAGGATCTATCCGCAAGTCTACAGCATTCAGGAAACCACCAGTTTAACAGGAGGGAAATTTGTCTCAGACATTTCACTCAACTTTGAGAAACAGCTGCTTGCAAAGGTACAACGGTGCATTTTATAACTTATTATAATGTCATTTTATGTCGAGATAGGAGAGTAAAATGACAAATATACAATGCCAGCCGTTAGCCTTGCTTGCCAGCATGTAATATTCATTCCATTATTTCAACAAACTTAAGCAACATAACACTGATTTCAATCCGGTGTTGGGTTCATTTCTCGCTGATAACTTGAATTGATGAAGGAAAAATTGATCCCCTCCATAAAGTCTTCTCCGGTCTGTCTTCCTTTCGGCTTTTTCCCTTTTTACTCGGGAGTCGCCACAGCGAAGCCTTTTTAGCAAGGGACAGAAACACGCTGATGACTTTACAGCCTACTCTTTACGAAAATCAGCAATGGTTCTTTTACATGCCTCTCACCATAGACAGTGAGAGACATGGCCCGCCTTTGATAACCCAGTTAGCTGCACTGGGGGGGGGCGGGCAGTGACAACCTTGTGGAGAGTAGGACTCGAATCCCCAACCTTTGGATCACGATCCAGCGCCCTATACCACTAGACCACCACTGCCCCAATAAAGTCTTCTCCGGCACATCCTGAAATCTTTCAAAAGGGTTATGGTCAGGACTCTGGGATGCCAATACATATGTGAAAATCATTCCTAATGCTCCCTGACCCCCGCTGTCATGTTTGAGTCCCCATTTTATATCCGTGCCACCAGGAAAGAAAAAGTCCATTTGTGAGGCGTTCCACCAAATGTAGGCACTTGTTGCAAGTGACGTATGGTGCTTGTGAGACAAAGCGCCGCTTATCCGGACTTCCGGTCTTTCAAGTGAGCAAGTGAAGGTTGAGTACTAAACAAGTATTCAACGTGCACTTGCTCACTTGAAAGATCGGAAGTCTGAATAAGCCGTGCTTTGTCTCACAAGCAGCATAGGTCACTTGCGATAAGCGCCTACATTCGGTGGAGTGCCTCACATTTGTGTGATAACCTGCTCATTCACTACATTCACTTTATTTTATTTCCATATTAACGGTGCTGAGTTCAGGGCAGTGGTGGCCTGGTGGTAAAAGGTGCTGGATCGCTGATCCTAGGGTTGGGGGTTCGAGTCCCACTCTCCACAAGGTTGCCACTGTCCCCCCCAGTACAGATAACTGGGTTATCAAAGGCCGGCCATGTCTCTCACTGTCTATGGTGAGAGGTTCATGTAAAAGAACCATTGCTGACTTTCGTGAAGAGTAGCTGCAAAGCCGTCAGTGTGTTTCTGCCTCTTGTTAAACGGTCGTGTCAGGAAGGGCATCCGACGTAAAAATCTGTGCCAAATCGTACATGCGATGATTTCATGTGGTGACCCCTGATAAAGGGAAAAAGAACAGAAGATGATTAACATTGCTGAGTTCGGCCCGACCAACTGAAGCAGCAGTGCCATAGAGATTACATGCTGTGATCAAGGCTAAATGCTCTCATTGAAAATATCAGTGTGTGACTTTTTTTTTTGTCTAGGCAGTGTATAATAGCACCACTGTGTTAAAATACGTTTTGTGTAATTTTATATGAAGAAAAATTGATGAAGGAAATTGGTAAAAATTTAACTTCATTCATATGGCTCCAGTCCTTTTATTTTGTATTATTATTGTAATTATTCTTAATTTAGTTTTTAAATATGTTTAGATATCCATACATATGATATGACCTATACCTAATTTGAAAGCATCTCATTTGATCTTCCTCTTTAGGGCACTATAGAAATGGTTGAAAAACAAATCTTGCCTGGAAATACACAGCTTGCAGTTGATTACGCGTCCGTTTCAGCGGTGAACCCTCCGGTTAGAAAGGCATCTCGTTCCCACACAGTAAGTGATGACTCTTGAACTGTGGAGTCCAGTGGGGCAGTGGGTAGCATTGAAGCTTCACAGCTCTAGGGTCATTCTTCATACCCAAGCTCTGGTTACTTCACCTAATTTTGGTCAAGGGAAGCTGGTGCCTATCTCAGCCGACTTTGGGTGAGGACAGGCTGCCCCCTGAAGAGCTCACCAAGCCATCACTGGGCCACACACACAGCCATTCACATTCACACTCACACCTAGGTGGATTTGACAGTCAATTAGCCTACTGTATATGTTTTTGGACTGTGGGAGGAAACTGGAGTCCCTAGAGGGAAAACCCACACGAGCGCATGGAAACTCAACACAGAAATGGCCCGAGCACAAGAATCAAAATCAGGACCTTCGTGCTATGCGGCGGAAGTGTTAAACACTATGCCATCACACCACCATATTTAAATCGCGGTAATATTATTTTTGACCTTTTGATGAGGTTATGATTTTCATTTAGTAGTAGCAAATTGCCCCTCAAGTCACCCTCTGAACACAGGACTCTGTCGGATCTCAGAAGCTCAGCAGGGTCAGGCTTGGACAGTACAGTGGTACCTCACCTTACGATAGTTCCAGCAAACGAAAAATCCAGGTTACGAAAAACCTTTTCCAAAATTTTTTGTCTCTGTATAACGAAACAAGTTCTCCTTACGAAACGCGCCATTCAAACATTCAAATGCGCCTTTCAAACAATGCACGAGTTGCTCTCCATTGACTATCTCCCAATTGGCTAGGAGGGATGACGCAGCTCCCTCCCATTGGCTAGGAGGGATGATGCAGCTCCCTTGAGCAGAAGCTTGTTTCATGAGTTTTTTGAGTGCGCTCATTGCAACTTTATTTTTTGGCTCAGGCTTTTAACCTTCTATAAACATTTGTAAGATTATAACTCTGCTAAGAAGACATGGTCAACACGAAGTAAGTACCTTAAAAGGTATGCTTTTATCATTTTAAAATGGTAGTATTGGGGGGCTCCCAATACTGTATACTGTATAAGTATAAGGAGTACCCCCAGTGCAGATAACTGGGTTATCAAAGGCGGGCTATGTCTCTCACTGTCTATGGTGAGAGGCATGTAAAAGAACCATTGCTGACTTTCATAAAGAGTAGCTGCAAAGTCGTCAGCGTGTTTCTGTCCCTTGCTTAAAAGGGTTGTGACAGGAAGGGCATCCGACGTAAAAAAACCTCTGCCAAATCAAACGTGCGAATCAGATGATTCGCTGTGGCGACTCCCGAGTAAAAGGGAAAAAGCCGAAAGGAAGACAGACAGTATTGGGGGCCTTGGAACGAATCACGCGTTTTACATGTAAAATGCAGTTCTACTTATGAAAAATCCAGGTTACGAAAAAGGCTCTGGAATGGATTAATTTCGTAAGGTGAGGTACCACTGTACTTGGATGTAATGGGAATGCTAGGGGCTGTGAAGGGATAGGGAAAGGCCTGGCAACCTATCCTGTAAAAACAACTGCAAAGAGAATTCTATAAGGAGAAACTCATTGACCCGTGAAAATGGGAAAACAAGACATGAAGTTTAGTTTGTATAAATATAATTAGTAAACGTTAATTTCAGTTCCTTTCACGGAATCAGATGTTATTTGTACTGATACGTGGAAACGCTCGTGCCATCATGAGCATCCTATACAGAGCGGATTATCTATGTGTATTTTTTTTTTAAAGAAAATAAAATCTATTTTCTAAATAAATGTGAAATTTCTGATGCTATAGTATGTCTGTCTGTCTGTCTTCCTTTCGGCTTTTTCCTTTTTACTCAGGAGTCGCCACAGCGAATCATCTGATTCGCACGTTTGATTTGGCAGAGGTTTTTACGTCGGATGCCCTTCCTGTCACAACCCTTTTAGCAAGGGATAGAAACACGCTGACGACTTTGCAGCCTACTCTTTACGAAAGTCAGCAATGGTTCTTTTACATGCCTCTCACCATAGACAGTGAGAGACATGGCCCGCCTTTGATAACCCAGTTAGCTATAGTATATTACTCAAAAAGAGTTGGCTAGTAGTCTGTGGAAGAACTCGGATGATTTGGTGTAATGGCCACTAGAGGGTGTTGTTATTCTTTTTTTTTTTTTTTTTTTTTTTTTTGCAGCCTATCAGCAGTGACACAAATGCAGAGAAGTTAAGTGCTGTATATGAGCCTCATGTATGTCTAGCAAAAGAGGCCTTCCTTCTGATAATAAACAACAGTGTTGGGTTTACTGAGACATGGGAACTTCCAGTTTGTGTGAAAGTAAACCCTGCAAAAGGTAAGCAGTTGCCCATTGACTCTCACATGATTCAGAATTAACTTTCCATTTAAATTGTAATGTGACAATCAGAAGTGAAAGGCTAAACTGGATCTTATCTAGGCTTCACACGACAACATGTTGTTGGATCATGTGCATCATTAATACGTTAACACGACTTGAATGTTTGAGCACAAGCCCTAATCGGGACCTGGCTGATGAATGGATCTAATGCGTAGGATGGTTGTTGTACAGGTAGCACTCAGAGTAAGACTGTGTACGTCGACCCCCCACTGCTGAAAACAGAGCTGACCCAGAGAGAGAGGAACCACATGTTTCATGAGGAGAGTATAAAACTGGCGTATAAGAAGACAGGTGTGTCAAACCCGGTGTTTTTCCTCATGTCCGAGATGCACTGCAACAGTACTGACTTCACCACAGATGTAAGTTGTTAACTTCAATCCTCAGCCACTGTTTCAGAAACCAGTAAACAAGATGATCTCACATTTTAATGAATGTATTTGTCTTGTTGCTTTTGTTCTTTGTATTGTTTAGGAAACAAGCAGTAGACCGGTTGTTTTGGTAGACAGCAATGATATAGATTTTGAAGTAGATTTTACCGAATTTGAGTCGTTTGGGGGATCTAGTCAACCAAAAAAGAATGATACGAAAAATCAAACAGCTTCTAAAAATGAAACCGTGCAACTCCCAAAACCTAAAGTAGACTTAGATAAAGAAAGATCCTCATGCACATTACCTGAAGGACCTTCTCCACTTAAAGATATATCGACACTTTCTGCACCAGAAACGGAAGAGGTGCCCGATGAAGCAACCAGGGCGAGTGTAATGGACAGCTTGGTGGATGAGAATGTCCAGACCACTTTGGATTCTCTGTCTGAAGAAGACCCTATGAGTTCAACTTCAGAAGAATGTACCCCAGCCAAGCGAATGAGGCATGCCTCTGGAAACATTGACTCTGATGATGAACGGCTTATCATTGATGATCCTGCCTGTCCAATCAACAGCATAGCAAGTGAAAAGAACCAGGAGACCCCAGCCGTTCTGGAGAACCTCACGGACCGCAGCACTGACCCAGTGATTGATGTAAATGTGGTCACGAGTCCCGGTAGCTCTGTTAAACGAGCTAAGAAAACCAGAAGACCCAGAGTCTCGGCAGACTGTGACCAACTTGGGCATATTCTACGAATGCAACATGCAATGCTGAAACCCGCAGCCGCTAAAAGTCAGGAACCTCCAAACACACCGCCTGCAGATTGTCGACTACCAGAACCAAAACCCAGCAATCATCCTGTATCACTGGTCAAACCCAGTGTGTCGTCTTACCTCGACTCGGAACACCGAGAAGGGCTGCAGAATAAGGCTACTGTTCCTGCCACCCCTCAGCCAACAACGCAAAGAAAAAGTTAGTATGGCTTCATTCACCTTTAGTTCATTTATTTATTTTCTAAGCGACTTAATCACAACTTGGGTCATGGGGAGAGGTACCCATTTCGGCCAACTCTGGGCGAAGGCAGGGTACACCCTGAACAGCTTGCTGCACATTGCAGAGTCAACACGCAGACAAGCATGTCCAAAAACATGTTCCCGGAGTACGGGAACAAAACCCATGCAAGCACAAGGAAAGTACGCAGCCTTTACACATACACAGACACGCCTGAAACCGGGAATCGAACCCAGGACTTCATATATTTATATACCCACACACATACACATACATATATTCATCATTTCTGATGTCTGCGTAGTTAAAATGCACCATTTTTTTTTCTCTTTGATTTTTGAGAGCTTCACGTCATACTGGTGAGGAAAAAAAGTCGAATTACATTAGCATATAACTGTGATTGACATTTATGTTCTCTTTAAAATTGACATTCTGTGATCTGAATCAATAACAATACAGTACAGGTGTTATCTAATACCTGAAGTTACCAGATTAGTGGTCAACTCCGATATATGGTGTGATAGTCTAAAACTGAAGGTGTGTGTGTGTGGGTGTGTGTGTGTGTGTGTGGGTGGGTGGGTGGTAGGGCTCCTAACAGATGAGTTGCTGACAAGTGCTGAGGATGAGGAGGACTATGAAGCTCCAGAAGAAGGTGGTGTACTGTATAAACTCTACAGTCTTCTGGATGTGCTGCTGATGGTACGAAGTACTGTGTCCATCGCTCATCCCAGGCATGACCAAGATATATTCAGAGTGAGTGGGCAAATTCCAAAAAGTTAAAAAAATTATCACATTAATTGGCATATCCTGAAACAAGACAATAAACCCAAAAAAGTGGATTTAGTTTTTTTCTAAATGGTAAAGTTTTTTTTTTTTTTTTGCATATTTTATTCAGCAGTTCAGTTCTAATATTTTCAAATAGAAAGGGAGAAAGACAGATTGAAATATACATTTGAAGTATAAATAATTTTATCTCATATTAACAGAATATACTGTGTCATGATATAGTATTTTCCCCATTAACTCTCTAGTTTCTAGTAGTGCAAAAATGTTTCTGAAGGCAAAAATGTTGACTTTGGGCCAATATTTGAAAAAAAAAGTTCTGGGCTGTTAACTGTTTTATTTCATGTAGCTGATATGCTGCGCTGGTTACGAGAGGCTTTATAGTGTAAAATGATCGTAATGTGCTTTCATCACGTTTCTATGTTTTATTTTTCTTCTTTTTTTAATTTGACTTACCATATTTTTTCGGATCATAAGACGCACTCAAAAACCTTTAATCGTAAAAAAAAAAAATAATAATAATAATTTATTATTTATTTATTTATTTATTTTATTTATTTTTTTGATGGGTGCCTTATAATCCGGTGCACTGCGAGATATTGGTGTCAACAGGTCATAAGTTAGAGGGATCCGGGTTCTATGTCCAAATACCGGCATTACTACTATTGTAGTCAGGTGACTTGATGAGTAATACCTCAGTGGCTGAGAGAGGTTTACGTCACGGTCACGAGAGCAGAAGACTTTTTCCACCTAATCTCCGTCTCTACCGACCATCTGTCTTATTATGAGGATGCTTCTGCATCTCAGGGCACTCAGCTGGCCTAATCATAGTATCGTGTTCATCACCAGGATAAAGCACCACTACAGGTCTCCTCCTTAGACCTTGGATTAACCTTCTTGAATTTACAGTTACACTGATGCAGCAAATGAAGAGAAATGACCTCTGTTCTGTAATGACCACAATAGTCACGCTGCGAATGAGTGTTGACATGTTTGTTACTGTAATGACGTTATCGCTTTAAGGGGAGTGGCTGAAAGAAGCATAGGTCACGACCCGGAAGACGTTTTCCATGTAATTTCCATCTCTACTGATCTGCAACTCCATGTTTAAGGGGATAATAGATAATAAAATACTAGTCCTTCTCAAAAAATTAGCATATTGTGATAAAGTTCATTATTTTCTGTAATTTACCGATAAAAATTAAACTTTCATATATTTTAGATTCATTGCACACCAACTGAAATATTTCAGGCCTTTTATTGTTTTAATACTGATGATTTTGGCATACAGCTCATGAAAACCCAAAATTCCTATCTCAAAAAATTAGCATATCATGTTCAGGTAGTCTAAACGAGCTATTAACCCAGTGCTTCTCAAATAGTGGGGCGCGCCCCCCCAGGGGGCGCGATGGGATGCTGAGGGGGGCGCGTGTAATTGCACATCCACTCCAGTAGTTGGCAGTGGCGCCCTCATTGCCCATTGTGCGCAGCGAGTATTAACTCTACGGTGTAGGTTTGTTTTGCTACGAGCTGGCGATGTGTAGTGCAGTACACACACCCTCACAACATGAAGAAATTTTTAACAGGGATGAAAAGAAAGGCGGTGAGAAACGTAGATATCGAATTAATTATTTATTGATTTTATTTTCAGCAGCAAATGGTGTGGTAAGTTTGTCAAAAATGTAACAAGGATATTATTATTTTTAAATTTAAGGCAAATTGATGCACTTTCTTTTACAGACTAATAAAAAATGTTAAAGTTATTCTTGTAAGTTGAACTATATCTCTTTCTTTTTGTTTTATGTATGTTAACAAGGATACGATATAATGAAGAGATATACCTGTAACTATATTATAGAAAAAAGTTATAATTTATAGTTGCGGCGGAAAGTGGGTGGTGGGGGGGGCGCGAATTGTTTTCTTCTTGCTAGGGGGGGCGTAACAGAAAATAATTGAGAAGCACTGTATTAACCTAATCATCTGAATCAACCAATTAACTCTCAACACCTGCAAAAGATTCCTGAGGCTTTTAAAAACTCCCAGCCTGGTTCATCACTCAAAACCGCAATCATGGGTAAGACTGCCGACCTGACCGCTGTCCAGAAGGCCATGATTGACACCCTCAAGCAAGAGGGTAAGACACAGAAAGAAATCTCTGAGCGAATAGTCTGTTCCCAGAGTGCTGTATCAAGGCACCTCAGTGGGATGTCTGTGGGAAGGAAAAAGTGTGGCAGAAAACGCTGCACAACCAGAAGAGGTGACCGGACCCTGAGGAAGATTGTGGAGAAGGGCCGATTCCAGACCTTGGGGGACCTGTGGAAGCAGTGGACTGGGCTACAGGTGCCGCATTTCCCAGGTCAAGCCACTTTTGAACCAGACACAGCGGCAGAAGCGCCTGACCTGGGCTACAGAGCAGCAGCACTGGACTGTTGCTCAGTGGTCCAAAGTCCTTTTTTCGGATGAAAACAAATTTTGCATGTCATTCGGAAATCAAGGTGCCAGAGTCTGGAGGAACACTGAGGAGAAGGAAATGCCAAAATGCCTGAAGTCCAGTGTCAAGTACCCACAGTCAGTGATGGTCTGGGGTGCCATGTCAGCTGCTGGTGTTGGTCCACTGTGTTTTATCAAGGGCAGGGTCAATGCAGCTAGCTATCAGGAGATTTTGGAGCACTTCATGCTTCCATCTGCTGAAAAGCTTTATGGAGATGAAGATTTTCATTTTTCAGCACGACCTGGTACCTGCTCACAGTGCCAAAACCACTGCTAAATGGTTTACTGACCATGGTATTGCGGTGCTCAATTGGCCTGCCAACTCTCCTGACCTGAACCCCAGAGAGAATCTGTGGGATATTGTGAAGAGAAAGTTGAGAGACACCAGACCCAACACTGTGGATGAGCTTAAGGCCACTATCGAAGCACCCTGGGCCTCCGTAACACCTCAGCAGTGCCACAGGCTGATTGCCTCCATGCCATGCCGCATTGAAACAGTAATTTCTGCAAAAGGATTCTTGACCAAGTATTGAGTGCATAACTGAACATAATTATTTGAAGTTTGACTTTTTTTGTATTATAAACACTTTTTTTTATTGGTTGGATGAAATATGCTAATTTTTTGAGAGGGATTTTTGTTTTTCTTTACTTTTTTGCCAAAATTATCAATATTAAAACAATAAAAGGCTTGAACTACTTCAGTTGTGTGTAATGAATCTAAAATATATGAAAGTCTAATGTTTATCAGTACATTACAGAAAATAATGAATTTTATCACAATATGCTAATTTTTTGAGAAGGACTAGTATTATAAATACAGTCGGCCCCCAATTTACGAAGACCCCTTTGTACGAAATCCCCGGATTTGTCCCCGAAATACAAAACAACCCCCTCTTACGAAAAGAAATTCAAAATCAAAATTTCACACGACCCAGGAGTTGCTCTCTCATTGGCTGTCTCTCGACATCCCGCCCCTCTGGCCTCCCAGATCGAGACAGAAGGAAGCTTCACGCTTTAGTTTTTTTTTTTAAGTTGTTTTAATTCAGTAAATGTTTAATAAATGTGGGCGCATTGGAGCTCATTCTGGAATTCCGATCCCTCAAGGAATCAAATTAAAGTTGAGTTTCTCAAGCAGGGAATGCACTTTGAATTCACGTTTTGTGGGCGTGGCCCGCAGCACGAGAGAGAGAGAGAATAACGCTTTAGTTTTTACTTTAGTTTTTTTAAGTTGTTTTAATTCAGTAAATGGTCAAGCAGAGAATGCGCTGTGAATTCATGTCTTGTGGGCGTGGCCTGCACCGCTCACGTGGACAGAGAGAGAGAGAGAGAGAGAGAGAGGGAATAACGTTTTAGTTTTTAGTTTTTTAAGTTGTTTTAATTCAATAAATGTTTAATAAATGTGGGTGCATTGGAGCTTATCTGGCATCCCGGTCCCTCAAGGAATCAAATTAAAGTTGAGTTTGTTAAGCAGGGAATGCGCTTTGAATTCCACGTCTTGTGGGCGTGGCCCAGCCGTGGCGAGAGGAGAGAGAGAGAGAGAGAGAGAGAGAGAGGTGTGTGTGTGTGTGTTAATAAAAATGTTTAATAATGGTTTAATTAATAAATATGTTCATAAAATGGTTTAATATGTTAATAAAATGTTTAAATTGTTTAATAAATATTTTTACTTTTAACACATATTTCATACAAAATTGGTGTACTTTTATCATTTTTAAAGGGTTTATGGGGTTTATCCAGTCCAAAGACTGGAGACTTGGAACGAATTAGGCGTTTAACATGTAAGAGGCGACCCCTACTGACGAAATCTCCGCAATACGAAAAGGGCTCTGGAATGGATTAATTTTGTAACTTGGGGGCTGACTGTATAATATAATATAATATATAATAAAAAATAACAGAGGGATTCGGGCTTTATATCCAAACTCGCACAACTGTTAAACTCGGACACTGAGGATAAAGAATTTGTGGAGGAGGAATGAACTGAAACAGTGAGTTTATTGTTTTATGTTGTTGCAACTGAACAGTGTTGAGAGTTATTGTGAATGAGTTGAATGAAGTTTCACTTATCTGACTTTTGTCTCGCTCGATGCGCCTTATTATCTGGTACACCTTCTGTATGGACCGAGACCGTTCATTGCTGTTGCGCCTTATGATCTGGTGCGCCCTATGGTCCGGAACATATGGTGAGTAATTTTGACCCAGTATTCTTCATACAAGCACAGCAGCTCTCCAGCCATGATGTGTTTGAAGTTGGGCATTACATTCTCTAGGATCAAGGGTGCTAACTATCTCTGTGCACTCTGGGTTTTCAGCAGTATGAATCAGGACCATGTTCTTACACGTGTGTTGTTATGGCATGTTTAATTTTCTTCCATTTGGATTTCAGCATGGTTATGGCAGTTCATTACTGTGGTGTGCATGTACACACAAAAGCTGGTGGCTCCTCCTTGTGTCGCAGCCGTGAAACCATGGGGATTCTTTCATTCATTTTCTGAACCGCTTAATCCCAATTAAGGTCACGGGGAGGCTGGCACCCATCTCAGCTGATTCGGGCCAAGGGCAGAGTACACCCCGGACAGCTTGCAGGCCATCGCAGGGCAGAAACATGCTGACAGCTATGCAGCTTCTTTTGTCGCAATTCAGCAATGGTTCTTTTACAGCCTCTCACCATAGACTGTAAGAGACATGGCCGGCTTTTGATAACCCAGTTATCTGCACTGGGGGATTTAGGCATAATATATCATCTCATCCTCGCGGTATAAACATATAGCATGGGTCTTCAGATAAAATATGCGCCTCCATTCTTTTATCACTGTTTTTTCAGGGATTCAAATAATGAATGAGTGGTTCAGGGAGCATGAGGAATCATTTTCACATATGTATTGGAACCCCAGAGTCCTGACTTTAACCCTATTGAAGCATTTCGGAATGTGCTGGAGACCACTTTTGGTTCAGTTTCCCCCTCATAGCTTCAAGATGTCTGTGAAAAATGAACCCAACATTGGATAGAAAATAAATGTGATGTTGCTTAAGTTTGTGTAAACAATGGCATAATGATTACATTCTGTAAGCAAGGATAAAGGCAGAACAACATATTTGTGTCTGCAGCTTTTTTTTTTTTTTTTTTTGACCAACAATGTTACAACAACGTTTGTGTGAATAAAGCAGGAAGTCTTAGATCGCATGTGTAAAATTCTCCACTTATTCTTTCATGTGTATATTTGCCGGTGCTGACTTCAAAGTCAGATCTGTTTATTAAGTCATTGCATAATTGCTTATTTACACACTACTGTTTGCTGTTGCAAGGACACACACACACACACACACACACACACACACACACAATTTATTCTGGGAATAATTAGTAATGGAATAACTACTGGTGTCATGTACATTTCCACTCAGTGTTACAGAGCTACAAGTGTAAACTATAGTGTAAAAATAAAAAGTACAGTACTGCTTCTTTTAACTGTAAAGTAGCATCATGTGACTAAATGTGATGTTCTTCTCTCAGGGAGGAGATTATGTACCAAATGGGTCTTGTCTAACTTTATAGCTCATCAACTACTGAATAAATTGTGTGTGCCATTATTGATCTGTGTGTAAGATAGCGGTGCAATCTGTGTTGATACAGGCAGTCCCTGTGCATGTACTGCCCAAGTTGGAGTACCAGCTGTGTTACGGAGCCGAGAGTCTGACCCATACTGAGACGTGCCAGCTGTGGGCTGAGCAGCAGCTTCACTCCAGCACGGTCACGTTTATAGGTAAGATGTTCACATAGCTTCAAAGAGCTTACATTAGTCACTAGGCCTTCTATGCATTTATCATCAGGTGATTATAGCTCTATTATGGCATGCTGCCGCGGAATACTCAACATCAGTTGGTTCCACAGAGTCAGAAACAAAGATATTATCGACCGATTGGACATGAAGACCAACATCACCCTAACCATCATCAAACGTAAACTCGGTTTTTTGGCCACATCTGTAGGATGCACGCCTCACGACTTGTCATACAAATTTTTTTGGGGATCATTGAAGGCACAAACAGAAGGGGCAGACCTAGAACAAGATGGACTGATAACATCAGAGACTGGTGCAACAACAGCATCCAAGTGCTTTTACAACAGAGCGCAAGACCGATCCTCCTTGCATAGTATTGTGAAGACAGCCTCCGACACCAACGGGCTCTGGACCCATGGAGATTAATGATTAATGAATGATTATAGCTCTGTGCTATTGGCAGTATTGTCTTGTAGTAATGACGGTCTACTGACTCACGAGGTGCTCTAACCGGGGCTGGGTCGAGCAAAATAAATAATGTCTTCATGATAGGCATCATGTGACTCATACAAGTCACTGAGAGTACTTAAAAATGTAGGTCATGTGAGCGCCAGATAAATGCAGCCGTGAGGGAGGGGCACAAGCCAGTGTCTCTCCCTCACGCCTGTCCCAAGCCCGGATAAATGCAGAGGGTTGTGTCAGGAAGGGCATCCGGCGTAAAACAAATGCCAAATAAAATATGCGAGTCACAACAAAAAATTTCATACCAGATCGGTCGAGGCCTGGGTTCAGAACGACCGTCATCAGTGCTGTTAACCAACAGGGTTCTGGTGGAAATTGGACTACTGTTGGTCGAAGAAAGACGGGAGGGAGGCGTGTCCGCAGGTAGAGCGAGAAGAGGCAAGGCATGAGTCTAGGACTGAGAGTAGGGACTTTGAATGTTGGAACTATGACAGGAAAAGGTAGAGAGCCGGCTGACATGATGCAGAGGAGGAAGGTGGACATACTGTGTGTTCAGGAGACCAGGTGGAAAGGTAGCAAGGCTAGAAGCTTGGGAGCAGGGTTTAAGCTGTTTTTTCATGGTTTGGATGTGAAGAGAAATGGAGTAGGAGTCATCTTGAAGGAGGAGTTTGTTAGGAATGTTCTCGAAGTGAAAAGAGTGTCAGCCAGAGTGATGAGTCTCAAGTTAGAAATTGAAGGCGTGATGTTCGATGTTGTTAGTGCTTATGTCCCACAGGCAGGATGTGAGCTAGAAGAGAAGGAGAGATTCTGGAGTGAGTTAGATGAAGTGATGCAGAGTATCCCCAGAGGTGAAAGAATGGTCATTGGTGCAGATTTCAATGGACATGTTGGTGCAGGAAACAGAGGGGACGAGGAAGTGATGGGCAGGTTTGGTATCCAGGACAAGAATGCAGAAGGACAGATGTTGGTATATTTTATAAAAAGGATGTAAATGGCTGTGGTGAATACTTTCTTCCGGAAGAGACAGGCGCATAAGGGGACTTATAAAAGCACACAGGTAGACTACATCTTGTGTAGGCGGTGTAATTTGAAGGCAGTCAGTGACTGCAAAGTAGTAGCGAGGGATAGTGAGTATATTGGTAGTAGGATGCTGAGGTTGGAACTACCAGGCAGAAGGCCTAGAGGAAGACCAAGGAGACGATTCATGGACGTGGTGAAGGAGGACAAGGCAGTTGGTGTAAAAGAAGAAGATGCAAAGGATAGGGTGAGATGGAGGCAGATGATTCGCTGTGGCGACCCCTGAAGGGAACAGCTGGAAGGAAAAGATGATGTGAGCTCCAGATAGTGCTGAAAAATCTGAGTCGGTTTGAGCAGGACTGGGTGGAGTCAGTAGTTAGAGGAAGCACAATCCCTCCCACCACCCCCGCCTCTGCATGCCTCACCCATGACACACACAACCTGTGTGAGTGGTTTGAGTCACCGTTACCATAGCAACTGTTATACTAACAAAACAAAACAAAAAAGGCTAATCATTTGTTTAAAAAATTGAAAGAAGTGCAGATTGTAGTTTCCAGTGAGGGATCCTCCCGAGCCATGTATATAGTCCTACATTTACATGTCCCCTGTATTTATGCCATATAACTGTTAGATCCAGAGGTAATCCAGTGTGTTTGTGATTTTAAACTGAACGTTTTCCAGTTAGCCTGGCTCAGAGTGCAGTTCCTAAAGAAGTGTGCAGGCCTGAAAGAATGCAAAAGGGAGGCAAAGCCTTATCCTCTCCTTTCAGCCAGACATTCCTTCAGCTTTGTTAAGGAATTTAGTCTTTTTTGCTGGGTTTAGTCCAGGATCTAGCCTGCTCGGTGACAATGCACCCAGCCTTGGCGTTGCTTTCACAAGGACTTCATGCATTTCTCTGGCAAGGCTTTTTGAGGAGTTGAACCCTGGCATCAGAACATGTTTGTGTGTGCTTTTATTTCAACGTGCAGAGTCCTGAACACATCTAACATTTACTTTTTAGTGTAAATAAGTGGTGAGACCAATCTGATCTGATGAATCTTAAGTTCAATCCAAAGTAAATGCGCTACTAACGGTCGACAAAAGTTATGTAATTACAGATGTTCCCTAGACTTAAACTAGCTGCGTCACTGAGATGTTTGGGTTGCTGCTTACGGTACTGTGAAAAATTAGCTGTAGTTAGTAACCATACATATAAATCCATGAATATTAATCTGAGTAAAGTTTTATCAGCATGTTAGCAGTCTGTTGTTCATCGCTTCTCAAGAAACACCTCGTCTAATAACCTGATGCTTTATCTTAAAGTCCTCCACCTATAATGAATAGATCATGATGTACATTCCATTTATTTCATCTCCTAGGTGGAGTGCGATATGCACTCTTTCATTCTATTGGTCATCAGAGTGGCAGAAGGTTTCTCACTACTCCTGAGATCACGCAACATGTGGAGACATGTCTGTTCTGTACACTTTGCTTACTGTCGCGCTGTTGCATACAGAATTCAGTCGAGTGATGCAAACCTTGTGTTGTCCCAGCATGTCATTGCTTGATGGTGTTTGAATCACCCTCTCTCTCTCTCTCTCTAGGTCGGATTAATGCACACACATCAAAGGTAGTGCAGCTTCAGGAGCTCACGTCTGACTGGATCCAGAGAACCTCATGTGATTTCAAGTACAGTTACTGCATGTTCTCATTTCCTTTTCATGTACTATGCTCATTTCTGCACATTTCTGGAATATCACACACGATTATATATCACGATTTACATACCTAATTGCATGTGTTTTGACTAGCTTAATATTTTTGACTTCTCCCTTCTGTATTTGTCTTGATAGATAATATCCACTTGTGTTGAACCACCCCTTTAGGTTGCGTTTACGTTTTTGGGTTTGAGTCTGGGGATCAGTGAAAGAATTTCTCTGTGGAGTTTGCATGTTCTCCCCGTTCTTGATTGGGGTTGCTTCAGGGACTCTTACGGTCATCCCTTGCCACTTCGCGATTTGAGCATCGTGGTCTTGGTACATCGCGGTATTTTAATAAAAAATGAAATAAAAATATTCATAAAAAATTCAAAATTCGTGCTGAAACTCACATGTAAGCAAGCGGAAGGCAGGGACCCAAGGCAGGCTGCATTCATTGTTTCCAAACGACAGACTTAAGTGCCCCTCCTCCCCAGTTCAGGCAGGGACCGCCCACTCAACTCAATCTTGCAAGCTAATTGGCTTAGACATGTAAGGCTGTTGCCTCGCACATTCCCGTGGGATTTTTTGGGATTTTGTGATCTTACTGTATAGTGTTTGTGAACGTCCTGCACCGTGGAGAAGAGCTATTGTCAGAGGTGAGTACAGTACTTAAAGTATTTATATATAAATTCTATTTAAATATTAATACAGTAAAACCTCCGCTGACGAACGCTTAAGCTCACGAACTTTTCGCCTCAAGAACATTAAATTTGCGAGCATATTGTCTCTGCTGACGAACTAGTTTTCGGCGGACGAATCAAACCACGCGGTCGAACAGCGCCACGGTGGCGGCCACGAGAAGCTGACGCACGTTCACGGCGTTACAGTTCGTCACCCCCTTTCTTTGAATGCGGAAGTGGTTTGTGTTTGCTCGACATTTTGGACCATACTGAGTGTACTTTTGCTATTATGGTACCGAAAAAGACCCCACCACAGGCGGAGATCATTGAAAAACACGAACGAGGTGTGCGTTTGTGTGACTCAGCGTCCCAGTACCAGTACGCTAAGTCTACCACCATCCTTAAGAACAAGGAAGCTAGGGTGCGTGTGTGGCTAAGGGTGTTTCCAAACAGTAGGCGTTTCCAAACTCTCCTTCCAAACAGTAAGTCCCTCCCTCCCTCCTCCTCCCACTCCATTCCATCAAGCCATCAACTACCATCACAAAGGTAAATAAAACGACTTTATTATACAGTACAGTTTATTTCTTTAATTACAATACAATTGCACATTTATTATACATAAAATAAGGTATATTTTTGTGTAGTTTTAAGGCTTATTTAGTAGAAAATTATGTTTTATGGGGACCTGGGAACGGATTATTCTCATTTTAATGGTTTCTTATGGGAAATAAATGTTCGGAAGATAAACTTTTCGCCTCACACACACTTTCTGGGAACCAATTATGTTCGTGAGCAGAGGTATCACTGTACATTACAGTATTTACATATGCAACTGTGTAATGTATAATATGCACTTCTTGATATTGTATAGACGCGAAAACATAGAAATGAGACAACATGGTGAGGGGGGGGGGGTTCCTACTTCGCGGCCAGGTCTGGTCTACATTATCCGCGATATTCAAGGGATGACTGTATTTCCTACTACAGTACAATGCAAAGACATGCAAATTAAGCTAAATGGTTGTTTTACATTGGCGCTAGGTGTGAAAGCAGAAGTTTTATATATATATATATATATATATATATATATATATATATATATATATATATATGTATGAATGGTATAGCCTGCCTACACCCAGAGTTGGTTGAGATGGGCTCCAGCCTTCTTGTGACCATACAAGGATTAAGTGGTTTGGCAAGTGAACTAACAAATGAATGAATGAACCCCTTTCATTTTTTTATTTTTTTTTTTGCGGGGTATTTGTTTCTTGCAGGCCAGCAAAGTGCTTGAACACACTTCACCACATACTGAAAAAAGTCATGAGGTAAGACCTTTTCTGTAAAAGTGGGACTGATATTGTTAAAGTGTATTTCTATTGTTTTGTTTTGGTTTTTTTGGTGCAGTAGTGATAATCATATTGCATTACAGCCCTAGGTGGTAATCCTGAGCTCTCTAATTTAACACCACCTCGTGTATCGGATTGGTTACACTAAATGACTCCAACGTGTAAATGTGTGTGAATTTCATCCCGTGCAGGTTGCCCTGCTTTGCATCCTTGCAGTCATTGATTCTGGGTTATGAATGATCTGTTACTGAATGAAGTCTGTATAAATTAAGAGCATAAAATGATACAGCATATACCACTCATGGGGCCCGTGGCGTAGTGGTTAGGGTGCTGGGCTCATGATCGGAAGGTTGTGTGTTCAAATCCCAGTGTAACCCCTCACTTTGCCAAGACTCCTGGGCAAGGTCTTAACCACAAGTGTGCCTCTGTCTACCCAGCAGTATAAATGGGTACCAATAAAATATACTGGGAAGGGAACCTGCGATGGACTAGCGTCCCATACAGGAGGAGTTGAACTCCTAGTCGCTTCACGATATGGAAAACGGGGATAAGCACCAGCCTGATGAGCCACTATGGCTCGGGTGTAAAAAGCCCAACGGACTTTATCTTTTTACCTGAATACCACTCATACAGCCTAAACCTGATCATTTCTATCATTTTCATTTAGTATTGTCTGAATTCTTTTTTTTTTAGGATTGTTTTCTATTTTTAATATTACTTTTCATGCTCCTGCACGAACACCTCTTCCAACTTCTCATCTTTATGCACTCCACCCTAGCTTTTACAAAAATCTAAGCTTGGCCGTCTTTTGTTGTTTTTGTGAATTCTTCAGTGTCACGGTGAGAATTGTGAAAACACAAACCTCTCTCTCTCTCTCTCCTCTGAGGAATGTCATGAAAACTGATGGAAGTATAGTTGAGTTACCTGTGCTTGCATAGGAATGGAGTGATCATGTAATCAGGCTTTCACACTGAGGAATAAATACATGTTTTAAGATGTTTGATTAATGAACTGACTTGACAAATGCTATTGTGGGAAATGAGCTGTAAGTCTGGACATTACATACAGTAGAGTTTGAGCCTCTTCATAATTTTAATCCTCTGTTAACCAAATCCTG
This sequence comes from Plotosus lineatus, assembly GCA_024760905.1. Taxonomy (NCBI): domain Eukaryota; kingdom Metazoa; phylum Chordata; class Actinopteri; order Siluriformes; family Plotosidae; genus Plotosus; species Plotosus lineatus. The sequence continues at coordinate 23,108,088 of CM045742.1, forward strand.
TTCTGTCTGTCTTCCTTTCGGCTTTTTCCCTTTTTACTCGGGAGTCGCCACAGCGAATCATCTGATTCGCACGTTTGATTTGGCAGAGGTTTTGACGTCGGATGCCCTTCATGTCACAACCCTTTTAGCAAGGGACAGAAACACGCTGACGACTTTGCAGCTACTCTTTACGAAAGTCAGCAATGGTTCTTTTACATGCCTCACACCACAGACAGTGAGAGACATGGCCCGCCTTTGATAACCCAGTTAGCTGCACTGGGGGGACAGTGACAACCTTGTGGAAAGTGGGACTCGAACCCCCAACCTTTGGATCAGCGATCCAGCACCCTATACCACTAGACCACCACTGCCCCAACCAAATCCTGTTCTAATTGTGTTAAAGTTAGTTCCCTCGACAAAGATGTTGATTTTGGACCAGTAATGGGGCAGGGGATTTAATAGAGGGTTAATTCCATGAGCTTTTAATTTATGCGCATCATTTATTAAGTGCTTCAGCTCAAAACTTGAGAGCTAAACTGGGCTTGATTATAGATTGTTGTTTTTATGTTTGTTTATAATTATTGCATACGAATTCCAGCACACGATGTGTACAGGGATCCATCACTTTTCGTGGTTAGTTGGGACCGAGATCCCCTCGCGACCATTGAAATCCATGAAGTAGGATCACCCCCCAACCCCCCTCCCCGACTGACGTATATGTGTATATAATATCAATAATTACATATTCAATGCTATAAGCGCTTAAAATAACAATTAAACATAAAAAAATAATGCGTAAGATGTAAATAAATTATAAATACACACATATCCAGACGTGTGCACCTCACAACAATGTAACTAGTTTTGATGGGAGGTTTTGGGTTTTTAGTTGGTTGAGGGTTTTTTTGCATAATTGGCCTTGTTTATGTGGCATTTTCCTAACTTTTCCCCCTATTCTTCCTTAATATTTTTAATTTTTTGAATTTGATGAACATTTAAAAAAAATAAAAAAACGCAATGCACTGAAGCCACATGAATTGAAGCCCGAAGTAGCGAGGGATCCCTGTATTTTAAATAGAGGGTTTCAGAAAGGATTAAAAGATTATAAAGTAGTCTTGTTCTTTTTTTTCTCTCTGACCTGGTAGTTTTGGTCTTAATCCCAGTTACAGTTGCTATTAAATTATTGACTATAAACAGATATACAGACCTTTATAGCTGCTGATTTGGATTTCCTCTTTCTTGACATGTTAACCGATTTATGATTCAAATTTTTGATTTTGCAATGAAGTTTCTTACACTTTCATTTCCTCAAACCTCCTTCTGTAATCTCACAGCTGCTGTAGTGTGTCCTGAGACTTGCAGTAATAATGTATGGGTATAGAATCTGTGCTGTTTCACACCTGGCTTCTGTCACCAATTTTTCTCTCCCTCGCTCACTTGTCTGAGACAGCCAATTCCTTACCTTCATACCTTTCTGTCTTACTGAAAGTCAACCTACAACCACGCCTTCCTCTGTCTCTCTGTGTTGGTTTCTCATTTGTTTCAGCTTACAAGAAGGGAGATATCTTTTGGGTCACAAATCCGGTGAGGGTTTTTTGAACATATACAAAGCTACTGATGGAACGAAGCCCAATCGCGCATTCTATGATCTCCAAGCTGTCCACTGTGGGCCTCCTTTAGTTCCAGAGGTCAAGGTTCCCTGGGTTCCTGTCGATCCCTCCCATCTTATGCCGTTTCACAAGAAACACTGTCGACCTCCATGCACCTTCCCACCACGTCCTCCTATAGAGTCTAAGGTATAACCAGCATATGTTTTAATCCTTTCAAAAGAATGTGAATTAATCCAGATTTCTTTGCTCAGGAAACCACTATTTTTTTTTTTTTTTACTCAGGAAACCAGAGTAAGTGGTCCTTCCTGAACTGTAGTCATTGTTTCCCAACCTCTGGAAACCTAGAGCACAGAAACACGTTTATATGTCTATCAGCAAATTGAGTGCAGTTCCTCCCATTATATTCACATTCTCCAGAAATATCAGAAGCTGCTCTCTCATTCCGGGTGAACGTTGCCCAAAGTTTAACATAGCATTAATGACCATTAGAAATCAGGAGAGGACCCTAGGAGACCACATTTTGTTAGGTACTCTATTAATCTAATAATAGTTTGTGATTGTTTTTTTTACATTGATTAAAAGTCTATATAATACAGTTCCAATCACAGGCTTCCATTTATGGAAGAGGGAAGATAATATTTTTTCTAAGTGTGTCATGATGATGTGATGCTGTAGAACCATCAATGAAAAACAATGCAGTTGGCTGACTAAATGTTTCTTAGGACACTCATGTTTACTTACTCTTAACAATTTAGTCATTATGTGATTCAGGAGTGCTGACTTGTCAATTGGCAGATAATAAATTTAGGAGAAAATGGTGAATTATCTCCCTAAACGTGGTATTTTTAAGAATTCAACTTTAAAAACAACTATATTTAAAAATAACTTGACATGGAAGTGAGGAAGTCATGTTTAGTAAGAAGGAGCGCAACAGCCACTTCTAATATTTCAGATTTTGGTTAATCCACCAGAAGAATGGTAAGTTCTGAATTAGTTTGTTTCATGTAGGTTTTGACAGTGCCAGTGAAACCGAATCGCGTAGCCTCACCCACACATAAGGCGCATCGGGCTATAAGGCGCACTGCTTTTTTTTTTTTTGTTGTTTTGTTTTTTTTTGTTTGAGGATTAAAGGCTTTTAAGTGCGCCTAATGGACCGAGAAAAAAAAATATGTTGCACTTCTATTTCCAGACTATCCTGATAAAAGTAGTGACACGGAAAAGTAGTTTAACTTTCTGTGCTTTAACTGAATAAAAAACCCAACAGGTTTGACAGGAATAAGCAGAAGGCAAAATAAAAATAGATGGAGAAAATTTGCATTCAACCGCAAATAATTAAAATATTTATCATCATCATCATCATCTTCTGCTTAGTCCAGGGTCGGGTCGCGGAGGCAGCAACCTAAGCAAAGAGGTCCAGACGTCCCTCTCCCGAGCCACTTCCTCCAACTCTCCCGGGGGGGGACACCGAGGCGGTCCCAGACAAGCCGAGAGACATAGTCCCTCCAGCGTGTTCTAGGTCGACCCCAGGGTCTCTTCCCGGGTGGACATGCCCGAAACACCACACCAGGGAGGCGTCCGGGGGGCATTCTGACCAGATGCCCGAGCCACCTCAACTGGCCCCTCTCAATGCGGAGGAGCAGCGGATCTACTCCAAGCTCTCCCCGGATGGTGGAGCTTCTCACCTTATCTCTAAGGGAGAACCCCGCCACCCGGCGAAGGAAGCTCATTTCAGCCGCTTGTATCCGTGATCTTGTTCTTTCGGTCATTACCCAAAGTTCGTGACCATAGGTGAGGGTTGGAACGTAGATCGACTGGTAAATTGAAAGCTTCGCCTTGCGGCTCAGCTCCTTCTTCACCACGATGGACCGGTACAGGCACCGCTTAACAGCAGAGGCTGCAGTGATCCATCTGTCGATCTCTCGCTCCATCTTTCCCTTACTCGTAAACAAGACCCCAAGATACTTAAACTCCTCCACTTGGGGCAGGATAATTAAAATATTATTTAAGAATTTAAAATATTAATTTGGAGCTTATAAAATATTTATAGATCACTCAAGTTCAATAAAAACAAAGCTAGTTTTGTAACGTGAAAAGAAACACACAAAATAAATATTGCCCAGGACCATGTGTCAGATAAACTTGAAGTTAACTGTTAACCAAAAATCAAGCTGAGCACACATCACACTGATTAAAGTAGGACACTGAACGTGCTTTGATTAGAGAGAGTACTGTGGTTTTCTTGAATAGTTATCAGATTGTTATTTGACATTCCCTCTTTAACCTTTGAACTCCTTGTTTGCACACAATCCTTCAGGCAGGAGGGAGTCCAGAGACAAACCTGGGTCACAGCATGAGTGCATCTGCCCAAGGGAAAGGAAGCTCAGCAGGGATGCCAAGTGGGAAAAGGAAGAAAAAGTACAAGAAAAAAAAACAATGGACAAATAAAAACACATCCGGGATAAACAAGAACTAGTTTCAGTTTTATTTTGTTTCTGGTCCACTGTACTCAATTTGGCTTAATATGCTCTGTGAGCTGACAGCTGGATTTAACTTTGGGTTAAAAAGTTATAATATGATGACATTGGCAAAGTAAACTGTGCTGCCTCCTGGATATTTTATCCATGCATTTTCTCAGTTAAAGTGTAAACACCCACCCTCCCCAAACCCCGTGTAATTCAATACCATTTTTGTTAAAATAATGCTTGCACTTGGGTGTGTGGTGCTTTCTTTATGGTTTGCATGAAATTCAAGACTTATTTACTTCGATAGTGAAATTTTTCAGTGAACATTTGTATTTTTTTTTATGTTAATTTTCTTTTATTTTACTTGTAAAATAGTAATAAGATAAAAACATCCATCATAAAAATTCTTTCTTTTTGCACCATGATGTGTTGATGGGTCGATCATCCCTCAATGAACCTTATATTTGAAATACAGCATCGGGTCAAAAGTATTTGCTATTTTCCAAGATGGTGGACATAAACAAACAAGTGACTTGCATTTTCAATTGCGTAATTGTAACAGAAAAGATTAAAATTCCTACCTCAATACTTGGTCAGCTGTCCTGGACTTCGAACACAGGCCAGCAATCATCTCTGAAGGGATGAATATGGATTCCTCAAGTAATCCAATGTGATATCTGTCCAGACGGTGTGAATTTCATGAATTAGTTCATCTTGTGTTTTTATGTTCATGGCTTTGTTTTTCAGTGAATGTATTATTTTTAGCTAAATATTTTCTATGATGTTGAGATCGGGAGACTGGGCCAGCCATAGCATGCCATGAATACTATTTTGAATTTTGTACTCCTCTGTAATACAAGCCCGATGGACAGGGGCGTTGTCATTGGAACCTGTATGGTCTGTCCGTGAAACGACGGGCTAAAACTGGCCACAGATTGTTGTCCAGGATGTCAATGCATTTGACAGCTCTTATGTTACCATCGACCTGGCACAAAGTCCCCACACTGTACCAAGTGATACAACCCCACACCATAAAACAGACAACTTTCGCTGGCTCGGAACACACATGCACTCGGGTCGATACGCTTCATTTGCTGATCGCCACACAAATACACGATTATTTTTCCCAATGACTACTTGAGATTCGTCACTGAATACAGTATAACAGTTTTCCAGTGTTGATCAACCGTCCATCTGTGCCTTGTCATTTTAGAGCTACGATCAATTGTTTCATGGCACTGTCAATCTCCGTCAATCTGAGACCCATTGTTTGCTTTGGTTCATCTGCTCTGACCTACTTGGCAGACGACAAAAATGTGGCATCATACCGGAAGTAGAATACCACGTGTGTCTATGGTTAAAATTTCACGAAGTTTGGTCAACAGTAAATTTTCATTTATTATTTGACTTTTTGTGTTTGCTTCTAAAATTCATGCATTGAAGCGATTTCACGAATACTTTTGATCCGATGCTGTATGTGTATAAATTAGTTAATAATTTCGTAGTAAGGCAATCCTAACTTTGCATATTTTGGGATGGATGGATGGATTGGTAAAATAAATTGAAATATTTACAGAATATTCATGTAACAGTCCTTAACTGATTTTGTCACAAGCAGGGATTAAGTGTGGGTATAAAAGTAACACCAAAGGCCCAGCCTTTAAAATCGACGGTGGATTTGGGGCATCATGAAGACCCGAAGTGAGCAGCTGAGGTCTTGGATGAAGAATAGAGAAAACCATCCTTAGTTTATTTTATTAAAAGTAAAGATGATGAAACACAATGATTCTGCCAGAAACTTTTGGTAAGTGCTGCAGGTATCAAATTCTAAACGTGAACGTGTATATATGTACAGAATAACATCGGTCTACCGTCCACCATCATCGATCATGAAAAAATCTCGAAAAATCTAAAGACAGAATTGAAAATATTTCCTTTGTACAGTACCTTCTTCTATTTGTCACTTAAATAAAGCTTCACATGTGCCAACAAACTGTTTCGTTTTTATTACTTTCTTTAATTTTGTGAACCACTTAATCCTAATTAGGGTTACAGGAAAGCTGGTGTCCATCTCAACCGACTTTGGGCAAAGGCAACGTACGCCCTGTACAGCCCACCAGGCCATCTCAGTGCCAACACTCAGACAACCATTCACACCCCACATCTTGGGCCAATTTGGAACAGCCAGTTCGCCTACTGTTTATGCTTTTGGATTGTTGGAGGAAACCAGACGTGCATGGGGAAAGCATGCAAACCCCACACAGGGACGCCCGAGCTGGGAATCGAACCCAAGCACTTTAACTGTGAGGCGCACGTGCTAACCACTGCACCATCGTGCTGCCTGAAATTATTTGTGTTTAAAATGAGACAGTGATGCTTTATCTTGTTCTGTGTGATGAAATGGATGCCGTTTGCTTGAAGACCGATATCTATGTTTTCACTTTCACAACCTAATGTTTACCTTGAACCCTGTTATTGTACGACTCTAAACTTTGTGCTCATAAACTGTAATCACATTTAAGGTGTATTTTGTTCTTTAGGTGGGACACAAACTATAAACATTAAGGGTGTGGACAGACACTTCTGTTTAGTTTCATTATTCTGGGGTCAGTGGTGGATTAGTGGTTAAAGCCATGGATTACTGATCCACAGGTCAGCAGTTCAATCCCCACTATCACCACTGTTGGGTTCCTGAGCAAGGCCCCTAACCCTCAATTGCTCAGTTGTATAAAAAAAAAATTGTAAGTCACTCTGGATAAAAGCGTCTGCCAAATGCTGTAAATGCACTTCCAGTGGTACCTCACTTTACGAAATTAATCCGTTCCAGAGCCTTTTTCGTAAATTGAACCACATTTTACATGTAAAACACGTGATTTGTTCAGAGGCTCCCAATACTACCCCCAAAACCCTTTAAAAATTATAAAAGTGTACCTTTTAAGACCTCCTTCTGCTTCAATATCGTACCAATGGTAGACGGGTTTGGCCATATTCCTTTGTGATATCACTCGAGCCCATTTCTTCTTCTCACTCTCACCAGAAATCACACACGTGTGCACGTGTGTTGACCATGTATTCTTAGCAAAGTTATAATCTTACAAATGTTTATGGAAGGTTAAAAGCCTGCGTCAAGAAATAAAGCATAAAACAACAGTAACGCTGTCCTTTACACGAAAAGCATCATGGTAGATTCAGCTCCATAATAGGCAGTGGGAGGTAGCTGCGTCATCCCTCCTAGCCAAAGGGATCCCTGTCCAAGATGGCGTCAGGTGGACCTGTCCAAGATGGTGCTCAAGTGGACATGAACCACAGCTCAGTTGTCAGCCAGTGGGAGGCCAGCGGGGCGGGATGTTTGAACGTCATTGGTGGGAGAGCAGCACGTGCATTGTTTGAATGGCGCGTTTGAAATTTTAAGATGGCACTTTCGTATTGTGAACTTGCTTCGTATACAGAGACAAAAATTTTAGGAAAATGCGTTTCGTAACCTGAATTTTTCGTCTGGTGACACTTTTGTAAAGTGTGGTACCACTGTACAGCACTTAATAAACAAGTGAATGTTTATCTCATCTTTCTTTCTCATTTTTTTTTTTTTTAACTCATAATATTTGGGGTCAATTGAGGTCCAGTTGAGTTTTGCTGTCCTGTATACAAAACATATTTAGTAGTGATATAATAGGCCTGCTCAAAGGCATTGTATTAAATTAGTGTGTGGAGAAGGTTAATATGGTGGACTCACCGGGGTGGAGTTTCTTGTTCTGTGTACTGAAGGAGGAAGAGGAGGAGAACTCTAAAGGGAGGGAATAACAACATGGTATTTAACCACCACACCCTTTCAGTCCTCATCACTGGAACTCTTCAGTACAGCATCTGTTCACTTAAGGTAAGTGCAAACCCTAAAAAAGACGAAAGAACTGTATTTTCAATATAAAATATCCTGCTGTAACTTATGTCTAAAATGTGGAGGAGAAATCAGTACAACCTTCTTGGTGTCATTCCTTCCTGCTGACGTGTTTTTCTTCAGTTAAAGCGACAGTGCTGTTTTCTTTAGCAATCATTGAAAGAACATTCCAGGGAACAAAGGCTTGGTTCAGTGCTTGCAAAATTAGTTTTGTGGTCTTATGCGCAGTGAGGCAAGACTAGACATGATATCTGTCTTACGTGGTCAGTGGATTCTCTCTGTCTCTCTCCTCAAGGGTGTGTCCTCTCTCGGTTCTGCTAATGACATTGTGCAATTTATCTAAAGATAAAAGACCAAAGGACAGAAGTTCATAAAACATTTGCTCTGAAATTCTTATCAAAACGTTTATCACCGGTGGAATCTCCACCTCATTTAGGTGATGATACCTTGTTATGGTAAGAATGTGGTTCCACTGTTTGTTTGGTTTCTATGAGACTCCGGCTGCGTTATGAACAACAGCAGAGAGTGAGAGTGAAAACCTGGCTGTACTCTCGAAAGCTTTGCTTTGGATCCCATCCCAGCTCCAGCTTTATTTATTTATTTGTTTTTATTTACTGTGTTAATCCTGTAACAGGAATTATTTCCTCTGCATTTACCCCACAAAAGTCACCACGCAGACTTGGAGCAGTGGGCTGCCACAGACTGCCACAGACATTGGGGGTGCTGGGAGAGCAGTTGGGAGTCTGGTGCCTTGCTCAACGACACTTCAGTCATTTATGTGGAGAAAAGGAAGGTTCTGCTCGCTCCCCCACTGCCACACATTTCCCCTGCTGGTTCGGGAATACAAACCAGTGACTTTTTTTTTTTTTTTGGTCCCAAAGCTGCTTCTCCAATCTATGCAACGGCGTCCCAGAAGAGAAGTCGGAAGTGGGATTTGGACCCACACCTCCATCTGGGACCATAACCTGAACTCTTGCGCCTTAGGCCGCTCGGCCATCCTGATGAGCTTAAATCTACCCGAAAGTCTTGGAACATTTTGTGTTATTCAGAAGTAGTCTAATGACTCATGGAAGCATGTACAGTACTTATGATTCAACACAGCACTCTTTGTGCTAGAACCTAAAAAAAATAGGTGGTATTAGGCTTGGTGATGTTAGCACTGATGTCAGTCTCACCCTGGGCTAATATAACCTTTTGCTTGTTGAATTGCATCATTCCCATTCAGTGAGTCAGGCAGCATGGGATTCTTAAACACCTCTGTTCTCACTTCCCTTCTCGCTTGAATTACATCCCTTTAACTAAATGCCATGATAGAACTGTTCTTAATATGCACACATTGTCTCATACAGGACACTTGAGATGGCTTTGGTGTCTGATTTCCTGGGTCAGCTGACACTTAATTTTGGGGTAGGTTTCACCAAGATTAAAGGAAACTCATTTCTATCCCACATCAAGGTGAAGTCCAAACTGAAGAACTTTGTTTTTTGTAATATTTTAGTCTAGTGAGCCCACGTACCCTACTGTGGTTCCAGCCACTGATTTTGATCCAGACAAAGATGCTGCCAGAATAGACACGGCTATCAAAACTAAAGGTGAGAGAACCTCTGAGGAGGAAAATAACCCTTTTTTTTTAAATTTCTGGTTAATATGTGAGCTCATTTTTAGAGGTGGCTACAAGCTTTAGTTCACCGAGTTTACCAAATGTTGGCCAGAATCAGACTTCGTGAGTCACCATCCTGTGTGGAAGTGCTTACCCACAGATGGAAAGTTCTGGGAGTTCTGGGTGAGGCATACAAGGCTGTAGCCTGCAATCAAATGAGCCTCCCCCCCCCCCCCCCCCTTCTACCACTGGAAAATTCAAAAATAGAAGCCAGGCTTGTGTTGTGTAAAAAAAAATATATATATATTAATACATCATACAACCAAAATTATTATCCAAACAAACAAAAACACCCTCTTTGTATATCTTAGGTGTGGATGAGCAGACGATTATTCAGATCCTGACCAAGCGGACATATGTCCAAAGACGTGAAATTGCCTTTTCCTATGAGAGAAGGACCAAGAAGGTCAGCACAGTTGCTATTTCTTTTCATTTTGAACAAACACCATATATTTCATGCCATAATATTTTTTTGATTCATGCCTTGCTGTACAGGATATGATTTCTGCCCTGAAGGGGGCACTGTCTGGCTCACTGGAGAACCTTATTTTGGGTCTGATGAAGAGCACTGCTCAATTTGATGCCTCTGAGATTAAAGCTTCCATAAAAGTAAGATTATCCTTACCGCAGAACCCCGTCTCATTCAGTCAGCTGTGGGGGGACACTACTGTCCATTCATGGGTAAATATGTACCAACTGCTGATGTGTCTGTGTAGGGTTTGGGTACAGATGAGGAAAGTCTGATTGAGATGCTGTGCTCTCGGAGCAATGCGGAGCTGTTGGAAATTAAGAGGGTCTACAAGGAAAGTAAGTGTGAGAAGATGCACAAATCAACTTTAGCTGATTACAGATAAACAGGAACAATAGCAAGTAAGTGTGTGTGTGTGTGTGTGTGTGTGTGTGTGTGTGTGCGCAGTGTATAAAAAGGACCTGGATAAGGATGTGTCTGGAGACACTTCAGGAGGCTTCGCTAAACTGCTGCTTGCCTTAGTGGCGGTGAGAGATCTGTCATTCCTTTATAATAATTTAGCATGAATTTTTAAGGATGTATACCATAGATGGGCAGTGGTAGCCTGGTGGTAAGGTGCTGGGTTCAAGCCCCACTCTCAACAGGTTGTCATTGTCCTGCCTCTGCCCCCACATGCAGCTAACTGGGTTATCAAAGGCCGGCCATGTCTCTCACTGTCTATGGTGTGAGGTTCATGTAAAAGAACCATTGCTGACTTTCGACAAGAGTAGGCTACATAGCCGTCAGCGTGTTTCTGCCCTGCGATGGCCTGGCAAGCTGGCCAGGGTGTACTCTGTCCTCACCCGCAGTACCATGAACTGATCTATGGCGAGAACCCCATTGTCTCTTGAGACAAAAGAATGCCAACAACTATAATATATTATATAAAAATAATAGCCAAGTTGATGGAGAACCCTCACAGCAGCACTCAGACTCACTTGAGTTTCTCTGCCGCATTCTCCGTCGACCTGACAGGATGCTGTTGATTCTTTGCCTTTGCTGCCGAAATGTACATTCCCTCTGTTGATTGAGAAATCCCAAGATTTTAATGTAGTTTGATGCTGGATAAGTCCACCCTCAGACCTCCCTTGAAAATCAGATAACTTTGATTCACAGCATAGCTAATCGCTATAAACAATTTATATACAAGCAAACCTCGGTTTTTGAACACTTTAGGCATCGAACAATTTGGTATTCATCCAAAAAACTCGGAATTTTTTTGTCATAGAAGTTGAATAAAATTCGGAAGTCGAACGTGAAATAAACGAGAGCTGCAGCTCCTGTCGAGGAGGAACAGCAGGATGATGACCAAATTGTCGAAGACACCGTCAATATAGGCATTTACATTTCTATGACCTGTTTCATTACCGCATAATGTTTCCACACATTCCTTTACACAAAAACGCAACATACTGTAGGCTCGGCTGGGCTGGGGTACGAGTTGCCGCGGCATTTCTTACCCGAGCCTAGCCTACTCTATATTAAGATTGTGTGTTTGCCCTGTTGTTTCACATTTTAATATACAATTTGATTTATAAATGACATTATGAAATAACATTATGTTTAAAAAATGTAGTTTTCTAGCGTCTTGGAACGGCTTGAGATCATTTACATTATTTGTAATGGGAAAAATAGATTCGGAATTCGAACGAATCGCTATTCGAACAGCCTTCAGGAACGAATTGTGGTCGGAAACCGATGTTTGCGTGTACTGTAATTGTGCAGTCACTCATTTGGGGAATTGCTTATTCCTACAATTGGGGTCGTGAAGAGGATGGAACCCAATTCAGCTGATAATAGGTGAAGGCAAGGTGCACCCTGAACAGCATGCAAGACCACTACAGGGCTACATGGCACACCATTATTGATGCTCCCATCCACACCTATGCGTGGTTTGAAACAGACAATGGGCCTGACATGTGTGTGTTTGGACAGTGGGAGGAACTCTAGGCAAGCACAGAAAGAACATGCAAACTCCATGCAGAAAAACCCGAGCATGGGATTCGAACCCAGGACCTTTTGCTGTTGGGCAGATATGCTAATCAGTATGCCAATATTAAATGAAATGCGGTAAATAAGATACTTTCCTGGTCTGTAACAAAACTTACCGAAAAAGAGAGATTCTGATTAATGAACTCATTTGCATTGATGTGATAATTTCCTAATAGACTAAGAGGGATGAGCCGAGCAGTGTGGTTGATTATGAAAAGATCGATGAAGATGCCAGAGTAAGTAAAGGAATGAATTATATGTGACCCCGATATGAACATTATTTACCGCACCTAACCATTCCTCCCCCTACATGTCATCCAAACACATAATTCCATATCTATGCCTTTTTCACGTCCCAGGCACTGTATGAAGCTGGAGTAAAGCGGGCAGGCACTGACATCAAAACCTGGATCAGCATCATGAGCGAGAGGAGTGTACCTCATCTGCAGAAAGGTACGCAAGTCTATCATCTTCACATCTGTTCCCTGTATTAGAACCAAAAAAGTGAGAAATTCGTGTCACACAAGTCTTATTGGAAGGCCAGTGGTGGCCTAGTGGTAAAGGTGCTGGATCACTGATCCAAAGGTTGGGGGTTCGAATCCCACTCTCCACAACGTTGCCACTGTCCTCCCAGTGCAGCTGACTGGGTTATCAAAGGCCGGCCATGTCTCTCACTGGCTCTGGTGTGAGGCTCATGTAAAAGAACAATCGCTGAGTTTTTCCACAAGAGTAGCTGCATAGCCGTCGGTGTGTTTCTGCCCTGCGATGGCCTGGCGGAGCTGTCCAGGGTTTAATTCTGCCCTCGCCCGGAGTCGGCTGGGATGGGCGGCAGCCTCCCCACAACCTGAATTAGGATGTAAGCGGTTACAGAAAATGAACTGAACAAGTCTGATGGGTTAATTATGCTGGTTTGTGTGTAGTGTTTGACAGGTACAAGAGCTACAGTCCCTATGACATGCAGGAGAGCATCAAGAAGGAGGTGAAAGGAGATCTGGAGAAGTCCTTCCTCACACTTGGTGAGACTCCTATTCACAGAGATGTTCCAGGCCCACAGAGATACGGACATTCTCAGTCTAACATTTCTGCAAACTAAAATCTTTCCACACTCTTTCTGTGCAGTCCAGTGCTTTGAAAACAAACAGCTCTACTTTGCCAACAGACTCCACGATGCCATGAAGGTAACTTGGCTTTGTTCGGATTCTCTTATCCTTTAAAAACTTTTTCTTACAGCCTTAAAAAGGTAATCTTTATTTTCTTTGCTGAAATTTACCGTGTGTGTCACAGGAAGCATATTTCAGGGAAGTTACATCAGACAGCACAGTTGTGTATGTCAGTGTGTTTATAATGGTGAGGACCAAGTATCACCACAAAAATAAGAATAGCTACCAACTTGAGCGTTAAACGGTCCCCATGAGAAAGGCTTCTTCTCTTTTTGACACCAGAAGTAGCAGCTTGCATGTTTTCCTTCTGTTTCAGGTTCCTTATGGTTATGGATGGGTTTAAGTGTCAGTATAGTATAAATTATCTGGGTGTGTACGTGTGTTTCAGAGTAAAGGCGCGAAGGAGAAAGTAGTAACCAGGATAATGGTCTCTCGCTGTGAGGTGGACCTTAAAAAGATCAGGTCTGAGTTCAAGACCCAGTTTGGAAAGTCTCTACACCAGACCATCTCTGTAAGATTCACACTTATGTGCACTCTGCATGTCTCCAACACATCTCTCATCGTAATTTTCATTATTTTCATCGTATACTGTATGCAGTTCCATGTATCCCATGCACAATTTTCTGATGGCGTACTCTATCTATAGGAGCACACTAAAGGAGACTACCAACTTGCTCTACTGAGTCTGTGTGGAGGAGATGATTAAAGATGAGCAGTTAAGTCTGGTTCCTGGAACCTCAGATGCTGTGATCCTCAGGAGCCACATCTGCTCAGCCCTTTACCCTGGCGTACTGTTCTAGCTTTATGAATAGACAATAATCTGTATGGATCAGTGTAACTGGAGTCACAATGTCCCAAAAGAGGCCAAAGACGAAACCTGAATCGTATCATTTTGTAAGTTTCTGAAGTAACGACTGCTGAATGTTTAAATCCACGGTTGGTCAACTCATGAGTTCCATTACCCACCAAGAAGCCAAATGTATTTCAGCATCCCATAAATAAAGGGACAATGTTGTATTCAATACGGTGCCATAGCTGACCAGTTTAATTACTTTTTTTTTTTTTTTAAAACACTTCTATGTATTTCTCTGGTGCATAAATGCTATACTTGGAGTATAACCTGGAGCTTTTACAGGAGTGAAGTTAGTGTCATCCACCACTAGAGGGCTGTAGAGCATCACTTTTTTTTTTTTTTTTTTTTTTTTAGAAGCTGTTTTTGCTTCTAAACTTCATGCCAACACTCCTGCTGCAGTTTCATTTTGCTCTTTAGTGCTTTTTTTTTTTTTTTTTTTGTAATAAATAATAATAATGGAAAAAGTAAACAAAAAAACCTTGAATTCCAATATTGTTTCTATCATAAGACGGTGTAGATTTTGTTCTCATGTCCATGGACACAGTGATTACAGACTGATTTGTTACTTCAGGAAATCAGGCATAATATTCATTCCAAAACCATTTACATAATAATCACATAATACAGTAAAGCATACCATCCATCTTCTCAGTATTGTCTGCCACTGACTGCAGGTTTATTTGGATGGGAATCTGATTCTCTGACATGTTTTATGAGTGTAATAAACCTCTCTTCATGCTGCCATGCCTTGGAAATGAAGCGCCCTTATTTAGATGTTTTAATCATTAGTGTGTTTTGCAGTGTTTGTTCGGTGCTAATTTTTGTAATTAAAAGTCTTAATTTAACCTCCAGCTAAGATAATTAGCATAGCAGAAAGCGGCTGGGGCTTCTGTGCTTTTCAGGCTGTGGTCTCAGAGAGGCAGGGGGGGGGGCAACCTCCTACACACTGTCCTGGAAGCAGATGGAGAATGACGACCTCCGGAGGTGGAGGCGTGACAGGTAAAAATGAATAATCTCTTCTTTTAATGATTAAAACCCTTAATTAATCCTTCCATCTTTTTGTTTAGTCTCTCTCGTGTTTCATATGCGTGTATGTGGGCATAAAAATAAATAAAATAAAAATAGTGTTTTTTAAATTATACACACACATGTATATTAGAACATTACAGCAACCAACCAAAAAAAAAAATAATAAAAAAAATATATATATATCTTTAGAACCCACTATCTTAGTCTTTATTTTAAAGAGGTTGTAAAATTATATCCACCGCTGAGCATGCCGGGAAATATTCTAATTAGCAAAGACTTGATTACACTCAGGGACGCCCCTACTGTATATGAAATCTTTTATAATTTATTGATTAATATTTTTTTTCATATGTAATAATTTTTAATATAAATATTTATGGAAATAAAGCTATAATTTATAATTATTTATATTGTTATAAGCTGACAGTTTGGCCTATTATTTTTTTCTACTTGATTGATTGTCACATCATCATTAAAAATGCAGTTAATCCTGAAGCTCAGAAGGTTGAATGTTCGACCTGCTGCTCAGTGAGAGGTTCAAGTTCTCCTAACTGCTTTGCAGATGGAGTGGGAATTCCTTCAAAAGCTTATAAGCCTTCAAATTTATTGTCATTTTGTAATAATATTGATGAGAACATTACCCCTTTGTGCTGCTTTATGTTTATTGCCAATAAAAGATAAAATATAGTGTAAAGGCGAGTAAAACAGTATTTTTCAAAAGCAGGCGCAGATTTACACCAGGCCACGCTGACAGATTAATCTCTGCATCATAAAGATGAGAGTAGAGCCCATATTTTTTCCTTTTTATGTGGATGTACAACATGCTGTTGAGCTCCAGGCTGTCCCCGGGGACTTCCGCCGCACCCGCAGGGAAAAACTCTCCTGGATTGAAACGATGCAATTTGCCATCACAAACGCTGACACTCAATCATTCAGATAGGACCTCGAGCCCATGAATGTCAAATGGAAAACAGGTCCTAGTGATGCGACACACACACACACACACACAGTGCATAAGAGAAGGACAGTGACAGTTTTTACACTGTAAATGTGCAGCGAGGGTCGAATATCGATAGTATCCAAGCAGATTTATTTTATTTATCTATTGATGCATTTTCCCTCATATAAATCCGTAAAACAGCACATTATACATAACCTGCATCCAGAGTGACACTTTCTATGTAGGCCATAATCATAATTAAATGAGGATGGCTCTGATGTTACAATGCTATGCTAGTTACATTATTTACACTTCTCTAAAACTGCTTGTGTGTGTATATCAGCCCTTCTTCGGGGGATAATCTCACCGGAGTACGTACTGGATACCTCAGGAAGTAAAGGTACTTAAGAACTGCTGCATTTTTCAACACTCACTAATGTCCTGACTTCATAACAAAACTTTCAAAAGAAACGGTTTGTAATCTCATCCACCATCACCCACAATGGGATGGGTTCTATTTTTTTTTTCTTTTTTTTTTCTGGTTCCATGTTGTCTCTGGAGGATTTATTTTTTTTTTTTTTTTTTTTTTTTTTTTTCTTAATGCCACTGTTGCTTCTGACTTGCGAACTCTGCTTTAGCACTACAGTACCTCCAGGTTTCTGTACCGCTGCTTTGTGTCAGATTCTCATGTTAATAAGCAATTATTGAATGAGGTAAAGGATGGCATGTAGAATTATTGAGATTAGAAGGTGGTATCAGCCAGAAAAGGCTGAAGGCCAAGGCAGATGAATCCCATGATATGTAAAGAATTCTCCAAATCACATGCAAGCTGAACTCTACAATTGTTTTATTATTCATTTAAAATACTGAAAAGTTCAGTGGAAAGCATACTGTTGCCAGTGTGAGTCAGCAAGAATTGTCAAATGCTATTCACAGTTTCTGATTAATTGTAGATAAATTTCACAAAATCTGGAATTGAAGTACTTTGATACTTTGTATTTGATGGAGATGACATTTTTTTTCTGTTCATGAATTAGACTTTTTTTTCTACCAAATACAACTTTATCATCATGCTGCAAGATGCATGCATATAGTCCTGGGAATGGACAGCCATTTTTCACTAGCTTTTCTCCGAGAGGAGGGACAGAGGAGGAACACAGATATCAAATAAGATACCGAGGCTATACCCACTAACAGCGGTGTTGGGCGGTGTAACTTTGTGCTGCTATCTTGGTCGTTGCTACTCTCTCTCAGATCTGTCTTATAAAAGCATAAATAGTGAGAATATAAAACTAAATTGAACAGCTCAGGGCTGCAGTGCTTCGCTGTAAATTGTACTGATTAAGTAACTAAGATGGCGGCCCGCCACAGCCTGGCTGATGCGAAGTGTAGCCCATTCATCTTAGATGATTTCTATGAGGACAACCATTGCTGTGTGCCACAAGTGCAATAATCATTCAACTTATCCAATGTCCAACTTATCCGATGATGGATAAGTTGGCTCGTAAAAAAATACCAAGAATTCACTGGGGGCTTTCAACCAATCAGAAACAAGAATACAATACATTTTGAATTAATAATAAGCGGCGCAGGTGGCACAGTAGCATAGTGGTTAACACATCCATCTCGCAGCAGGAAGGTCTGGGTTCGATTCCTAGCTTGAGGTGTTTCAGTGTGGGTTTCCTCCAGGTTCTCCGGTTTCCTCCCACAGTTCAAGAACATGCAGAGTAAGCTAACTGGTGGTTCGAAATCACCCCAAGGTGTGACAGTTAGTGTGAATTGTTGTATGTGCGATGGCCTGGCAAGCTGTCCCAGGTGTACTCTGCCCTTACCCAGAGTCGGCTGAGATAGGCACCGGCCTCCCTGTGACCCTAATTATATTTAAGTGGCTTACAAAATCTCTGACTGAACAATAAAAGGCTTTAATCTCTGATCACAGTCAGATAATAATTTTTATAAACATTGATAAAAGTGTGTATAATACCTTATAAATACAATCTAACATTCTGAATGAATTTGTAGAATATTGAACATCCCTAAAATGCAGCTAACTGGGTTATCAAAGGCTGGCTATGTCCAGGGTGTACTCTGCAATTGCCCAGAGTTGGCTGAGATGGGCGCCAGCCTCCCTGCGACCCTAATTTCTGAAAATAAATGAATGAATGAATATTTGAACATGGCCTTCATGAAACATTATAAGCACGGAAAGAATATGGATTCACTGATGTGAATCACCAGCAGAGTGGAGAGTTCTCTTTCTTTTCAGGACAGCCAGCATGAATCCGTGACACAGCCCGCCCCGCAAAACTTTTATCATTCTCAACCCGCCCCGCCCCACATAAGTTTCAAATTAACTCGCCTCGTCCCGCAAACTAAAAAGTCAGCTGCAGGGGCCTGTGAGCTGCGGGCTGAAACCTGCCCTGCGCAGGACTCTAGTATATACCCGATGTTCTGTGACGGTCTCTTTGCCCACAAGTGGTGTGTTCTCAGAGGATGAATTTATAAAGTTATATTTATTAGTGTTTAAAGCAGCTAGTCTAGTTCATATGCATGATTAGATTAAAAAGATTTAAGTTGATTGTTTTTGCACATGTATAAATACCAGGTAACTGTTTAGCATCAAATCAGAAAAGCAGAGAGCAGCAAACGCAATATATGTGAGACGCTCCATCGAAAGTAGGCACTTGTCGCACAGACCACTTTTGAGATAAAGGCCAGAAAAGTAAAATGGTCCATTTTTATTGAAATTCGGATTTTTGCATAAACTATTAAAACAAATACAGTCGGCTCTCTACTTACGAAAGCTTCTGAATACGAAAAATCCAGGTTACGAAAAACATTTTTCTAAATTTTCGCCGTCTTTTTACGAAAAGCGCCAAACGTGCCATTCAAAAATTCAAACGCGCCATTCACAAATTCAAATAATGCGCGAGTTGCTCTCTCATTGGCTGTCTCCCAACATCCCGCCCCGCTGGCCTCCCATTGACCAGGAGGCAGCTGAACTGTACCCATACTTCCTGTACCCATAATTCCTGTTTGTCACATGCGTGAGAGAGGAGAGTTAAACAGGAATGTTGGCTGAAGTTTATTTTTGAGATTGACCATTGCAGTGTTATATTTCGTTATCCATCATAGAACCGGAAAATACAGAAAACATGAAAATACAGAATACAGTGATGGAGGCGATTATTTCGGAATGATATTGAAACAGAAGGAGCATGGAAACAGAGTGCTCTGTGGGACAAGACCTCCGATCTCGCAAGGTAGCAAGGTAATATTGAATCAGGATCTCTGATCTTTCAAACAGGCACTGTAATTCCGCTTTAAATTCATCCTGTCCATTTAAATATTTAAATACAATCTCTCTGTCAACTCCGGGCTGCGTGTGAGCGGAACTCGCATTCGGCAAAACACGCCAGAGGAGACAGTTTTGTGTGTGTGTGTGTGTGTGTGTGTGTGTGTGTGAGAGAGAGAGAGAGATAGAGAGAGACAGTGTTTTGTGTGTGTGTGTGTGTGTGTGTGTGTGCATTAATAAAAAATGTTTAATAATGGTTGAATTAATAAATATGTTAATAAAATGTTTAAATGTTTTAATAAATTTTCTTTTACTTTTAACACATATTTCATACACATTTCATACAAAATTGGTGTACTTTTATCATTTTAAAAAGGTTTATGGGGTAGTCTTGGGAGCCTTGGAATGAATCATGCGTTTTACATGTAAAATGTGCCTCTACTTACAAAAACTCCAGGCTACGAAAAAGGCTCTGGAACGGATTAATTTCGTAAGTAGAGGGCCGACTGTATTCAACTATCACTTGCTCACGTGAAATCGACTAAAACTCACTAAAAATGTCTTTTCTCTCCCCATTTTTCTGGCGAGTACCCTCATAAAAACAGTAGCAAAACTTACTGGTTTTGTTGCAATTATTCACCGAGTTCGGTATAAGACACACTATAATCCGTACACCAGAAGAACGGCCGTGAAGTAGTCTCTCCATTTTGGATACTGTTTTGATATTAAAATGAGCTTCCATGCCGTTTCAGCGAATAAAATAAAGGTTATGAAGACAATATGCTCGTAAACAATGCAGGCCAGTTGCTAAGGAAAATCTGAAATGAGCACACTGATTGATAAACTCGGGCTTGCACATGCGCAGTGCCCGTTACATGTTAACTTCCAGTTTCCAGTTTACTGCATGCTGAATTTATCTCCGACTTTCTCTTCAATAACAGTCATTAAGTTTATTTATAAGATTGCAAATACACATAATTTCTAGAAAAGGACAGTAAAATGTCATCTGTGATGTCTAGCAGCATTAGTATAGATGCTAAATTCGAAGCGAGAATTTGGCTTTGAAGATGCCAGAATGCTTGGTGTCCTTGAAGATTATTTCGCCGGTGAGTATTTTCCTCTGCATGCAAAATTTGATTATGGAATTTTTTTGATTATTTGATTTGTGTGTAATCTTGTCTGGACTGGACATGCTGGATCATGGGTTGTTTAGTTTTGTATGAAAATTGGTAAAGACCTGAAAAATACTTAAATGTTTCATTCCTTTTACAGATGAACAAACTTATGATGATGATGCCAGCTGTATTTATGAAGATTTGATTTTGATGTTGTTAAAGAAGAGGCATCTGTTAATAAAAGTGTGCATTAGTCAGTTTGTTGTGTTTGTGATGATGTGATCCTTTTTGCTGAGCAGGATCTAGATTAAGATAATAATGATGAGGGCAGAGTTGATGAAGCTTACTTGGATAAAGAGATCAGAGAGTTTTGTTATATGTTCTTTTCAGCTTTTTCCCATTCTCAAAAGTCGCCACAGTGAATCATCTGATTCACACTTTTGATTTGGCATGGGTTTTTACGTCGGATGCCCTTCCTGTCACAATTTTTTTTGCAAGGTACAGAAACACGCTGACGGCTTTGCAGCCTACTCTTTACGAAAGTCAGCAATGGTTCTATTACATGCCTCCCACCATAGACGGTGAGAGACATGGCCCGCCTTTGATAACCCAGTTAGCTGCACCGGGGGGGACAGTGACAACCCTGTGGGGACTCGAACCCCCAATCTTAGGATCAGTGATCCTGCGCCCTATCCACTAGACCACCACTGCCCCCAGAGAGTTTTGCTATATAGTTTTCTTAATTTGAGTGTGATTGTTTGAACCTGACAGTGTTTTTTTTCCAATCAGTTTCATTTGAAGGCATTTGAACCTTTATATAATGGTCAAAAAGATGCATACTGATCTTATTGGAATAAACAGAAATGAAAAAAGTCTTTTTTTTTTTGGGGGGGTTTACCACAATGACTGATGGGCTAAAAAAGGGCCCGTCAGATTAAAATGAGGATGATTTCTTTCATTATCTCTTCCTAAAACTTTTCCGAGACATGTTTTCTCAAAGTTTATATGGCTGAAGTGCATAAAAATCTTTGGTTGCTAAGGACTAATGATCTTGGAAGAAGGGCAATGTTTGCGCTCATTTTTCTCTAAAACGTCTTTTGAAATTTTTAGTTGAATGCTGACACACGAAATAGCATAGCTTGGTCAGTTTTCAAGGTATTGGCAAACCTTTTGCTGCATTTTGCAGCTTTGGGCCTCCTCTATCAAACTGTCTAAAAAGCTCATTTTTGGATGCAAGAGCCTACTTTCGGTGGAGTGGCTCATATATATTTATATATTTTTATATATATATATATATATATATATATAAGTGTACAAGATGGTGGTGAGGCCAGCGATGTTGTATGGGTTAGAAACAGTGGCGCTGAGGAAAAGGCAGGAGGCAGAGCTGGAGGTAGCGGAGATGAAAATGTTGAGGTTCTCCCTGGGAGTAACGAGGATGGATAAGATCAGAAATGAGTATATCAGAGGGACAGCCCACGTAAGATGTTTTGGAGACAAAGTCAGAGAGGCTAGATTGAGATGGTTTGGACATGTACAGAGGAGGGATAGTGAGTATATTGGCAGTAGGATGCTGAGGTTGGAACTACCAGGCAGAAGGCCTCGAGGAAGACCGAAGAAGAGAATTATGGATGTGGTGAAGGAAGACATGAAGGTCGTTGGAGTCAGAAAAGAAGATGCGGAGGACAGGGTGAGGTGGAGGCGGATGATTTGCTGTGGCGACCCCTGAAGGGAGCAGCCGAAAGTAAAAGAAGATATATATATATATACACACTGTATATATATATATATATATATATATATATATATATATATATATATATATATACACACAGTGCTGTGCAAACGTGTACTGATTTTTTTTTTTTTTTTTCCTTTTTTTTTTGCACCTGTCACACGTTTTCAGATCATCAAACATTAAACAGTAAAAATCAAACATTAAACATCAAACAGTAAACATTACACAAAAATAACCCAAGTATTCAAAAAATGCAGTTTTCCTGTTGTGATTTTATTTGTTCAGAGAAAAATCCAATCCAAACCTACATGAACTTCTGTGAAAAATAATTGCCCCCTTGTTAAAAGGTGAAGTAATTGTAATTATCCTATTATTGGGAAAAACTTAGTTCAATTTCATGGCCACACCCAGGCCTGATTGCTGCCAGACATTTCCAATCCGGAGATCCCTCAAGTAAAACCTGTCTGATAAAGTAAGGTAGGCTCATCATCATGCCGCGATCCAGTGAGCTTCAAGAGCAAACAAGAAAGAAGATTATAGAGATGTCTCAGTTTGGGAAAGAATACAAAGTCATTGGTAAATCTTTGGGAGAAGACATGACTCAGTGGTGACCCTTCCCAGGAGTGGCCGACCTACCAAAATTACTCCAAGAGCACGGCCCGGGTGAGGCTTGTAGTTGTTTAGAAGTGTTTTTTAGATCATATACAGTCGAGGCGATGAGGGGTTCTGGTTTGGTGGCCATCGGATATCGTCTCTGCTTTTTGCGGATGATGTTGTCCTTTTGGCTTTATCAAGTCGGGCCCTCCAGCTCTCATTGGAGCGATTCGCAGCTGAGTGCGAAGCAGCCGGGATGAAGATCAGTACCTCCAAGTCCGAGGCCATGGTTCTCAGTCGGACAATGGTGGAATGCACCCTCCGGGTCGGGAATGAGGTCCTGCCCCAAGTGGAGGAGTTTAAGTATCTTGGGGTCTTGTTTACGAGTGAGGGAAGGATGGAGTGAGATCGACAGACGGATCGCTGCAGCCTCTGCTGTTAAGCGGTGCCTGTACCGGTCCGTTGTGGTGAAAAAGGAGCTGAGTCGCAAGGCGAAGCTCTCAATTTACCAGTCGATCTACGTTCCAACCCTCACCTATGGTCACGAGCTTTGGGTAATGACCAAAAGAACAAGATCACGGATACAAGCGGCTGAAATGAGCTTTCTTCGCCGGGTGGCAGGGTTCTCCCTTAGAGATAGGGTAAGAAGCTCCGCCATCCGGGGAGAGCTCGGAGTAGATCCGCTGCTCCTCCGCATTGAGAGGGGCCAGTTGAGGTGGCTCGGGCATCTGGTCAGAATGCCCCCCGGACGCCTCCCTGGTGTGGTGTTTCGGGCATGTCCAACCGGGAAGAGACCCCGGGGTCGACCTAGAACACGCTGGAGGGACTATGTCTCTCGGCTTGTCTGGGACCGCCTCGCTGTCCCCCCGGGAGAGTTGGAGGAAGTAGCTCGGGAGAGGGATGTCTGGACCTTTTTGCTAAGGTTGCTGCCCCCGCGACCCGACCCTGGACTAAGCGGAAGAAGATGATGATGATGATGATGATATATATACACACACACACACACACACACAGTAGAGCCCTTGACTATTCGCGGTTTTGCACTTGTGCCCCCGCATATTCGCGCATTGCCGAGAAACTGTCACGTGATTCAAATTCAGCCAATGACTTCTCCCTCCTGCTGATTGGCTGAGATGTATACGCCCTTTTTTTCTCATTCGCGCACAAATTGTCAATGTGCTTTTTTTTTTTTTGTGTGTGTTTCAATTACCAGTTAAGCTCTATGATGCCACTCAAACGCCCTGCGTCTTCTCTGGCTAAGCTCCAGGAAAAGGTAATGACGTTGGATGTCTCTTCTGAAGAAATAAGACTTTCTCCTGAAGAAATGACAGTTTCCTCTGAAGTGCAAAGGCAGAGCAGAAGACAAAGTGGTGGAAGCTGAAATAGGAAGAGGGTCGTGTTGTCTTCAAGGAGGAGTTGAAACAGACTTTGGGTGGTCAGGAAGTGCTTCCAGATGACTGGAAAACTACAGCTAATGTGATCAGGGAGACATGTAGGAGAGTACTTGGTGTGTCATCTGGAAGGAAAGTGGATAAGGAGACTTGGTGGTGGAATGAGGAAGTACAGAGGTGTGTACAAAGGAAGAGGTTAGCTAAGAAGAAGTGGGACATAGAGAGCACTGAAGAGAGTAAACAGGAGTACAGCGAGACACAGCATAAGGCGAAGGTAGCGGTGTCAAAGGCCAAACAGAGGGAATATGATGACTTATATGATGGGTTGAACAGTAAGGAGGGAGAAAATTATTTATACAGGTTGGCACAGCAGAGAAATAGCGATGGGAAGGACGTGCAGCAAGTTAGAGTGATTAAGGACAGAGTGAGAAATGTACTCACTGATGACAGAAATGTGCTGGGAAGATGGAAAGAGTACTTTGAAGAGTTGATGAATGAGGAAAATGAGAGAGAAAAAACAGTAGAAGAGGTGACCATTGAGGAGCAGGAAGTAGCAAAAGATTAGTAAGGGTGAAGTGAGGAGGGCATCGAAAAGGATGAAGAGTGGAAAGGCAGTATATATTTTTGATTAACTATCTGCTCGGATTGGCGCAATCTACCATGCATACTCAGTTAAGCAAAGAGAGTTGTAAAATGAATGAAAACCCGAATCCAGAAAAGAAAGAGAACTCCCTGCTCTGCTGGTGATTCACATCAGTGCAGGCTGAGTACTAAACGAGTATTCAACGGTGCTCTTGCTCACTTGAAAGACCGGAAATCCGGGTAACCCGCGCTTTGTCTCAAGCACAATCAAGTAAACTACTGGGTGGAGCGCCTCACATATTGTAAGCGTTGATTAGCTGTTTTAAGCTTCATGTAAAGTGACCATCCATCGACCAGCGGAATCATTTACAAGCAGAAAGATCGCATCATGGAGAATCTTAAAGGTTATATTTGATACTGTATTTGATATTTGATGAGAGAATTTGATTAAAATTTATCTATTTGAAATCATTTTGCTTTAATTTAATTTATTTGAAATTAATGTTCATATTATTTGATATATTTGATATTATTTTACAATGTTATCTTTATAATATTTGATTTCGGGGTGTTTTATGAAATACAATAATGGTATTTATGGATGTATAGTACAGTATGAACATCATATGTCACTGGAACATACAGTAACAACTTATTGTATAACTTTTTTTTCAAGTTATGTTTGGCCATCCGGAACCAAACAACATCTGTGTATATATATATATATATATATATATACACACATACACATAGTGGTATCTTGATTCTTGAACTTAATCCATTCCAGACAGCTGTTCAGATTCCGATTTGTTCGAAGTCCGAATCTGCTTTTCCCATTACACATAATGTAAATGGTCTTAATCCGTTCCGTCGTCTTTTGAACAGAAGTTAACGGTACTGGAACTCATACCATAGGTCCACAAATTAAGTGAAAAAATTATTGAATACAGTACACTATGTTATGGTCTGTGTTGTGAGAGACTCTGGTTTTGGTGGCTCTAACTCTCTATCTCTCGGTGCGTTATAGGGGGCATGGCTGCCACACGCGGCTGGAGTGCTAAAGACAAACACTTGATCCTACTTAGCAATCACAGGGCTTCTATAACAGTGACTACGATGTCCCCGTGCTCTAGTGCATTCCCTGCAAATAATAAAGCTCATCCGTTTTCCATTTACAGAAGCCCTGTGATTGCTGAGTGGAATGAGGTGTGTGTGTTTAGCACTCCACCCGCATATGGCAGCCACAGCCCCTACAACACGCAGAAAGATAGAGAGTTATAGCCACCAAAACCAGGGTCTCTCACAAAAGAGACCATAACACACTAAAATAAAAACCACAGTGCAGTTAAAGCATCAGAACAATAAAGATAAGAATTTTAACCTTTGTGGTGGTGAGCAGTTGGCATACGTCAATGTTAGAGAGGGAGAGAAGAGGAGGATTCCCTTCCATAACAGCTTCAGGTAAATCAGCCAAAGGTGTTTTTGCCTCTTGCTACCACTTTGCATGGATGACTCTTCTTCAGGATGTTCCTTTCTTTTCTTGAAGAACATTTCTAACGTGGCTTGTTTCTGCCTTCTTTTCAAAACCTTACGGAAGTGGCTCATGACCTCATCGTTAAAGGTGTTTAGCACTTTAGCTTGGCTTTAGCGTTATCAGGGTGATATAGTATCAACAACTTCCAGACTTCCCCAGAACAGCGCTAGCTTTATCAGGGTGATACATAGCAACAACACCTTCCAGACTTCCGGAAGTCGTGCACTTTTCCTCCCTCTCAGTCTCGTTTTTTCTCGAGCGTTTTTCGAGTTCGACTTCTGGTTTTTGTTCGATCTCTGGGACAAAAAAATCCTGGATGTTTTGTTTGGATTCTGATTTGTTTGTTCGGACTCTAAAGCGGTTGAATACAGAGGCCCCACTCATATATATATACATACATATATATATATATATATATATATATATATATATATATATATATATATATATATATATATACATACATAGCTGTTCCTAAACCTGCTGGTTTTTGTCCGAAGCACCTTCTGGAGGGGAGAAGCTGAAAGATTCTGTTGGCAGTATGAGGCACGTTCCTGAGAATGCTGCACGTCCGGCGAAGACATCTCTTCTTGTGGACAACGTCAATAGCAGGAAGTGGTGTCTCTGATGTATTGGGAGGTTTTCAACACCTGCTGCAGTGCCTTGCGGTCCACGACAGAGCAATTCCCATACTAGACTGCAACACAGTTGGGCAGGATGCTTTTTATTGTGCAGTGGTAGAAGTTATCCAAGATATCAACAGACAGGTGGTTCTTCTTCAGTGTCCTCAACAACAGGCCTTCAAAATGCAAAATGGCCTTCTTGATCAGACTGGAGGTGTTGGTTGTCCAGAACAGGTTCTCGGAGATGTGGGTCCCCAGGAATTTGAAGCTGGAGACACATTCGACAGCCATGCCATTGATATGGATACAGTCATGAGTAATTAAGCTGTTTCCAACTAATGTCTACTCATATTTTAGCACTAATTGATGATTGCTTTATTCATTACACTGCAGGTACATGAACTGTTATCATATAATATCTGAAAACTTGCAATCTAATCATGACTGGTGAAGTTAGAACTACATATCCAGACTAGTCAATGACATTTTATTTCTGGTCTATATTAGAATACAGAAAGAATAAATCAATTCCCTCTCTGGCTTTGATTAGGTTTTACCCTCTATGCTTGTAGCAAGCCATCCATGTTATGTGTGTTATGATGTATTTAATTATAGAACAGACTTCAGTGTGTGTGTGTGTGTGTGTGTGTGTGTGTGTGTGTGTGTGCGTATGGTTGATGTGGTTTGGAAATGACTAACCCTACAGGCAGGCTAGAAGAACTACCCACACCAGTACCAGCTCACACAGTATGCTTAGACCCAGAGCATGCCAGTTCCATTAATGTTTTTTTAATTATTATGATTTAAGTTTTCTCAGAGAGCCTACAGTCAGCTGTCCTTCTGTTTTTCAACAGTGACGCCATTAATCGGAGAATGGAAAGTGGCAAAAAATGGCTTCATACGAAATCTCTCCTTCAGGCACTCAGAGTGTGGTGGAGGGTAACACTCTCTCTCTCTCTCTCTCTCTCTCTCTCTCTCTCTCTCTCTCGTGCATGATAGGAACGGCACGAAAACATGAAATGTGAGCCGTTTTGGCAAAATTAATTTCATCTTGTTTCGAGTTCTGGCACTGCAAAGTGGAAAAGCTTATTATGGACAAAATCGAGTTTTCATCAGTTTATGAAATTTAACATCTTAGCTCTTCAAAATAAAAAGTTCAGACCAAAATTAAAATTATAATTATCTGTAAATGGGTCTTAAATGTAAGTACCATGCCAAATTTAGCTAAAACAAAATCTAGAAAAGTGCAACTTCCACTGTGTAGCATTGACAGAATCGTGCAATTGCTCCCTGCTTGTGGTATCAATAGAAAGGTCGAGATGTGAAAAGGCCAATAACTGCGTTTCTCTTTTTAAACTGACTGACTAAATCCGATCAGTTTTAAAAACAGTTGCTGTTGCTCTAATCCAGGGGTCACCAACCTTTTTGAAACTGAGAGCTACTTCTTGGGCACCAATTAAAGCGAAGGACTACCAGGTTGATACACACTTATGAAAGAACAAATTTGCTCAATTTACCTTGAATTATATGTTATTAATAATTAATGATATTCATCTATGTGAATATATTGATTTGTTTTAAAAAAAAAAAAGAACAGAAAAAAATTAGCTGCAGCTCAGTGGAGAGTGGTGCTATGGAGCAACAGGCCTGTTCTAAAAATAGCAGTGAACAGGCTCGTGGGCAACTCATATTGTCCTTGCCGGCGACCTGGTGCCCACGAGCACCATGTTGGTGAACCCTGCTCTAAGCAATAGTTAGCAATGAGGTCACATGTGCAAAGTCCATAGCTACGACTGGTTGCGCACCTCTGCATTCTACTTTCGGTTGTCTCGTCCAGTTTAATTAGATACATTTTCTGTTCAGAAAACGTGAAACGACTGATTTTTGGTGAACCTTAAATATTCAAGAATGACACGGAGAAGGAGCAAACAGTGGCAGGTGCCATGAATTCTATTAATCATTCAAATTTGCGAGAACGCGCGTGGAAGACTACTTTCTGTTTAACGGAGTGGACGGACTGACGGCGATGCTGAGGAAGAGATGGGATTCGAAACTCTACAAGAGGTCAACGTGGGAA
This sequence comes from Plotosus lineatus, assembly GCA_024760905.1. Lineage (NCBI taxonomy): Eukaryota > Metazoa > Chordata > Actinopteri > Siluriformes > Plotosidae > Plotosus > Plotosus lineatus. The sequence continues at coordinate 23,137,125 of CM045742.1, forward strand.
TATTCAATCTTGAAGAGGAAGATGATGAAGAGTTTATTATCAGTGATCCAGGGGAGAGAAATTCTGTAAAGCTGTTAAGTAAACTCGCATATGGCTCACTTCTCTTGGGTCGAAGTGGGGGATCAGAGTCCTGATTTAGTACCGGTGTGTATTAGATGGAATCATGATCAAATTTACCTGTTAGGGTTCACATGTCATGTTATGGGGATGATGGGATGGTATCAGTGTGATGTTTGCTCTAAGATGGATGAGAGAGAGTCGGTGGGTTATGTGGCTGGTATAAATTGTTAAATTTTAGTAATCTGAGTTGTGACATTTATTTAAAAGAAAATCTTTTTAAAACTATCAATAAATGTAATATTTCACTAACGTTCTTTGTCTTATACAGTTGTGGCCACAAATACAGCACTGGTCACACATCAAACAATTTTCAACTCCCATCTTGCCCAACAACATCTGGAGGTTTTTCAACCATTTAAGCTACAAGATGAGCAGTACAGGGATCCCTCGCTACTTCGCGCTCCGATTCATGCGGCTTCAGTGCATCGCGGTTTTTTTTTTTTTTAAATATTCATCGAATTAAAAAATAAGGAAATTAAGGAAGAATAGGGGAAAAGTTAAGGAAAATGCCACAAAAACAAGATTAATTATGTAAAAAAAAAACAAACAAACAAAAACAAAAAACAACCCAAAACCCCCCATCGAAAACTACTTACATTTTTATATGAGGTGTGTGTCTGAGTGTGTGCATGCGCATCTGCATGTGTGTGTATTTATATTTTCTTTACATCTTATGCATTATTTTAGGGGCAGTGGTGGCCTAGTAGTGTAGGGCGCTGGATCACTGATCCTAAGGTTGGGAGTTCGAGTCCCACTCTCAGGGTTGTCACTTTGGTTGCTAAGGACTAATGATCTTGGAAGGGCAATGTTTGCGCTCATTTTTTTCTAAAACGTCTTTTGAAATTTTTAGTTTCAGGGTTGTCACATTTTAAAAGTTTACTTTGTTCACAAACTTGTTGTAGAAAAAGTATTGAACTAAACTCAATGAATAATTTGTATGTTGTAGCCCATGTGCTGTGCTTTATGTATTCATGCTTCATTCCAAGTTTGATATGTTTCTGGCGAATATAAATGCCCGTATACAACCTGAGATAACGCAAATCACCAGCAAAAGTTTAAAGGCAGATTTCTTGGCTTGCAGGTTCCAGAAACAATCATGTTTAGTGCCTGGTTTTTTGATTCCTTTGATGGGTGAGAGATTCATGTTGTACCTCATCCGAGAGCTCGTACTTTAAACTTTTGCACGGTAATGTCAACCCAAAATTCATCTTCAGCAACATCTTTTTCCCAAAACAGGTCACAAATAAGCTTGAGATTTGTTCCTCTATCACAAATTATTCACATCTATAGGTTCAAATATTTAAAAATATACTGGAAACCTGATTCTCACACATTTGGTATCAGATTACATATAAATTATCAAATAATTATCAGTCCAACAAGTCAATAATCCAAACACAGCTCTTCACTAAATTTGTTAAACCTGGGGTGTTCGCATTGGACCCAGAGATGCAGGAGACCAAAAGAAGGTTCAAAAACGGTTTATTTAAGCACTAGGAAACGTAAATCACGGGAATACTAAGTCGATGGAACTGGTCGAGCACGAAGCAAGAACCAGGGGTCAAAGAGAAAGCCAAGGAGCAGAATCACGGGGAAAACAATCTTCTGACAGCAGAGGGGAGCGTGCCGCTCCCATTTATAGCTGGCTGCTTGCTGATTGCAGATTGGGACTAGGTGCGCTCTGCTGGAACTCGCCTGCCGGCAACCGCCACACCCCTCGCCAGTGCCTGCAATGACTAGAGAAGAGAATTAATGCCGTCAGCCGGCACAGACCATAACAACATTTCCTTTTTTTATGAATGTAACTAGATCTAACATAATCTGACGCGAAGTACACAAACTGAATAAATCACAAACATTTACTTAAAGACCTACTGATCCTCAGGACCGGTCTTTAATGGAGATTAAAGATAAAGGTGGCTCCAGTGTTACAAGATCATGTATAAGTTACTTTCAATTATCTAAAACCTATCCCCAGAAAGGAAAATCTATTGAATTTGTTTGTATTTTATGAAACACGTTTTAATCCTACACATAAAAAAACAGCAAAAGTAATAATTAATGTCAACATAAATAATTATTAGTTTATTTGCGGATGGCTTATTTGAGATGTACATAATTTCTGGTTGGCGGCTAAATGAGTATATAGTTAAGATTTTATACTCCGATCCTTTAAACTTTTGCCACACACACAGATTGTTCGTTTGTCCTCAGGGTGTGTTTCCTGGGCTCTGTGCTACAATAGACTAGTGGTATCCATAAGGAGGTGAGTGGAGCCATGGCGCAAAGCCAATGATGCTAATCATGATTGCCCGTGAAGTGGCTTAATAATCTGTTCCAGGCTGTAGCCACTCTCCACTTGTTTGTACAAGCTGCTGGCTCTGTGCACGATGTGTACATACAAGTTATTTGAAAATGTAATATTCTGAGAACTGCTCAAGACAAACATTACAAGAGGTTGCATATTAATGTGGGCGGCTCTGTGATAAAACTGCAGGACAACTGTTCTCTCTCGCTCTGTTTGGCTCTCTCTCTCTCTCTCTCTCTCTCTGTGTGTGTGTGTGTGTGTGTGTGTGTGTGTGTGTGTGTGTGTGATTTACCACTAGGTTAATGAGAGCCATTGCTGCAAGAGTTTGTCCAAGCTGTACATTTCCTCCAAACACAAATATAAAACTATAAATATCAGGACGGTATGCATGTTTATTTCTTCCTTCATTGCTTTCATAAGGTTAATAAATAATATTGATGAGAAAAACATTTGTGTTTTGTGGGATGTAAACATTTGAGTCTCCATCTTCATTTCAGTTCATAATTTTGTGCACAAACCCCAGATGATGGATAAACCACATTAACGGTGCCTATGCTTCCAACTGTGGTTTTCAGAAATGTCACTCATTGTGGCTGATATATCATTTTACAAATAATAAACATTTACTTACTCCAGTTTGGCTTTTTACATTTCACGTGAGCTACGCGGAAGGTAGTCTGACACACAGAGTTTCGTTCCATAGGAAATCACATGCTTGTCTGTCTGTCATCCCTAAATTTATGCTCAGTCCATGCAAGTTATTATCATTCATGTGTGCCTTATATTGTTCATCTTTTTAACACTAGACATTTGAGACCTCACAGAAAATGTTCTAAAGTGAATAATTTTTCAATAATCATTAAATTAACAAAGAGAGGAACTTTCCAATAGATTCTTTTATTTAGATTTTCTCTATTTTCTTCCGAATTTAGTTGTACTCAATTCCCATTCATCAGTTTCTTCCCTATCACACGACCGCCCCATCCTTGACATGCAATGCTAGCCACCAAATTCTTTTCGAACTGTGACACCATATGTATTCAGGGGGTGGTCTAACACACTCTGTGGGAAAACACTATCCACCCACTCATATCAATGAGTTCACAGACACACATGATTGGCTGGCAATCGCTGTAAGTGACAGGAAAGTGAGCATATACCATCCTTCCGTCCCATGAGAGCTTGGCCAATTAGCTCCCGTGGACTTCAGGCCACGTATGGCTGTGTGCATTACAATAGATTCAAACTTTCGAGTAATTCCGGGTTAATAGTCTCACACCTTGTTGATGCTCCACTCAGGAGCCCCACTTTCCAGTGATTTAACGCTAGGATCTAATTAGATATTTACAAGTTTAACTTGATCTTCAAGTTACAGAGAGCGTGTGTGTGTGTCCGACTACCCATAACAAGCCAAAGGTCAGATGTGCTCATATCACAGTCAGACACAGGACCATGTATTTCTGAGTGTAAACTGTCAAAATAAGCAAATCCAATCTAAACTAACACAATCGGATCTGAACAATGACACTTGTAAGGTGAATATCGCCAAATTGATTTTATATCCTTTGGAAAGTTTCATATTCTTTTTTTGGGTACTCTAAATTGATACTATACAAACCAGGCATTATAATATTATTACAGCAAAGCTCTACAAGCTAGATGCCAAATTCATGTGTATGCATGTGTATATTTCTGCATTTGCTATTGAACTGCTAATCTGTGAGGAAGATGGGATAGGCTGAAAGTGTCTTTAATCCATGATTGTCATGCTACCTTAATACCATCTCTTAAAGGCAGGCCTGTCTCCCGTTGTCCTTGTGATATGCTAGCCACACACTTGCTCAGTCACATCTTCATGCGCGAGATGGAAATCAGCCTGCTAGCCACTCAAGCATGAACCAAATGTCAGTAGCGAGCCAGACAGAGGTAAGAGGACCTGGTATTAATTAGTCCACAGAAGGGAAAAAAAATCTGTTTGTATCTGTAAGATAACAATCGCCTTAACACAGGTGATCCTCCACAGATTTTAATGTGATATTATGAATGACAAAAGCTTGAAAGTACTTTGGAGTTTTACTGATGGAGATCATTCTGTCTTGCAATAATTATATATCTGAAGTGTGGGTTCTGCTGAAAAAGGAAAATAATCCTTTATGTTACAGTAGTCGTATATGAATTTTGATGTCTCCTTATTTAAAAGTCATAGATGTTTTTTTTTCTTCTGTGACCTCAGTTTTAATTTTGGCACGTTTCAAGGTGACCCACATTGTCAACAGCAGGCTTGTTTAGCCTGTAATGCAATTTTGAAATACTCCTAACAATGTCAGGAAAGGTTTATTTCTTTATACAATTTCCTTCAGGATATATAAAGTGTTCTGACTGTGATCACTTATATTTTCTGTTAGTCCATTAAATATTGATCACAGAATGGAATCTATGGAGCATTGTTGCTCCAGTTGGTCTAGTCAAGGCTCAGCAACCTTAATATGGAAATAAAATGAAGTCAGCTGATGACCTGAATGTAGTGAATGAGCAGGTTTTCACGTCAATGGACCTTTTCTTGCCGGATAACACCGATATAAAATGGGCACTCAAATAATGAAAGGGTGGTTCGTGGTGCATGAGGAATCATTTTACACAACACAGACGTAATTTTGTTGAAATAATGGCATGACGATTATGTGCTGTAAGCAAATCTAAAGGTGGAACATCAACATATCCGGGCAGTGTATGATGTCAGAACAGTATCGTTAACATCTTCTCTGTACAGTATTATACTTTCTATGATCCTGAATTAGAGTGGCTGATGTTTGAGATGTGACAATCTGCATTAACAAGGAATTGGAAGCCTGGTGGTAAGGTGGTGAATTATCAATCCCAACGATAGGGCTTCAAGTTCCACTGTCACTGATTTGTCACTGCCACCCCCAGTGCAGCTAACTGGGTTATCAAAGGTCGAACATATCTCTGACTGTCTGTGATGATAGGCATGTAATACCCCCATTTCACTGGAGCACGGCAGACTTATGGAAGCAAAAATGTTGTCATCGGCAAACGTTCAGTAATTATTCCCTCATCTTCTGTGTCATTCCGTGTGATTCCGTAGTTATTCCTCAAGTCTTGCTCCACTTCCGTATACTTCCGGCAGGCCAAAATATTCCGTGAACGTTCACGGAAAAAAAAATTCCGTGTGTGTTCTGTGGGGTCACTTTGGCATACTTTGCCGTACATGTTCTGCACATGCTGTGAACGTTCCGAGAGTGTACGAATTTCCACTTTTCCGTAGGTTTTCATCCATTTTCCGTGTAAAGATGCCGAAGCTGTTCCGTAGACTTGCGTTCCGAGTCTTTCCGCTATGATCCTTGCATGCCAGAGCCCAGTGAAATGGGGGTATAAAGCAGTGTTTCCCAACCTTTTTGGCCCAAAGCACACCTTTTACATTAGAAAAATCATGAGGCCCACCATGGAACAAAAATGATACTGCCCTCTAGCAGAACAGCACTGTTACTACATGCTAAGTGAAATCGGTTAATCTTCCGCGTCACACCTGATGATTTCTCACGGCACACTAATGTGCCGCGGAATAGGGGTTGGAAAACACTGGTATAAAGGAGCCATTGCTGACTTTCGTCAAGAGTGGGGTGCACTACACCAGGGTATACTCTGCTTTTGCTCAGAGTAAACTGAGATGTGACCCTAATTAAGGATGTGTAGATGTTGTAGAAAATGTTTAAACTCTTTTGTACTTTGTAAACGCCTACCTTTACTGTGTAAAGCTGCTTCGTGACAATGTCAATTATAAAAAGCGCTACACATACAAATAAAACTGGATGGAATTGAATTCAGATTAAGCTGTTCAGAAAATAAATGATTGAAACAGTCAGCATCATGGAACCTATTCAGTAAAAACCTTGACCACTCTTTTCAGGTATCATGACAACATGACTTTGCTTTTGTACAGAAACTTTAGTTGAAGGCACTATATAAAACTGATTTCGAATACAGTGGTACCTCACCTTACGAAATTAATCCGTTCCAGAGCTTTTTTCGTAACCTGGATTTTTCGTAAGTAGAACCACATTTTACATGTAAAACGTGTGATTCATTCCAAGGCCCCCAATACTATCCTTTAAAAATTATAAAAGCATACCTTATAAGGTACTTACTTCGTGTTGATCATGTCTTCTTAGCAAAGCTATAATCTTACAAATGTTTATGCAAGGTTAAAAGCCTGAGCCAAAAAATAAAGTTGCAATGAGCACACTCAAAAAACTCATGAAACAAGCTGCTTCTCAAGGGAGCTGTATCATCCCTCCTTGCCAATGGGAGGCCAGCGGGGCGGGATGTCAGGAGATAGCCAATAAGAGGGAGCTGCATCATCCCTTCTAGCCAATGGGAGGCCAGCGAGGAGGGATGTTGGAAGATAGTCAATGGGAGAGCAGCTCGTGAATTGTTTGAATGTTTGAATGGTGCGTTTTAATGTTTGAATGGCATGTTTGGCGCGTTTTGTAAGGAGAACTTGTTTACGTATACATAGGCAAAAAATTTTGGAAAATGTTTTTCATAACCTGGATTTTTTGTTTGCTGGGACTATCGTAAGGTGAGGTACCACTGTATTTCTGTTCAGTAAACACACCTGATCAAAACACAGTCATTTTCATTTGTAAATCAAGTAATGCTACAAAGTATGCAGTGAACAGTGATATTGTTAACCAGTTCAAAGCCTCTGCTGGTGGTTTAAGTGGTATTACTGACCATTCCACATGATCTTTAGCCAAACCTGTGACTGCTATTAGATTACACAATGCATTTTCACATATCTTGAACATGTTCTCCAGCTATCACTTTTGTAATAATTCTCATTTTTCCTCACAGCTAATCACATTTCAAATGTTGTGTACAAAAATCACACAAAAAAATTCTGAGAAGAACCTCTGTCTTGTACGCCAGTCACTATAAACACAATGAGAGAAAATCCAACTGTTAGGATGCATCAGATGCATACTTACAGAGTGCATGGAGTTGTACGCAATCATAAAAAAGCATAAGTGCAATATACATATGTTTATTGTAGCATTTATGAGTGGAAACAGCTCCCTGGTTATTTCAGATGGTTCTGCAGCTCGTAAAGCAGGGGGAGCTGAGGCTGATAGGCCATCGAGCCAATGAGAACAGCTTTACCTCAAGGTGATGTCTGGTACAGCAGATCAAAGCAGAGCCCTGGGACATATACACAGATGCTGAGCCAGCATTTTTTTTTTCCAAATGGCTACCGGCTCTGTGTCCTGGGCTTTCCGGAAGCGGATGAAACACATTTTCCTTTAGAGTTTTATGACTTGGAGTTTTCAGAGGCCAATTAATTATTGTTTTTAAATATTCCAAAACAAGGTCATTATTACAGAAAATGTCTTTCTCATGTATAGTATAGAATGTAATGATCAGTACCCAGCCCCTATATATATATATATATATATATATATATATATATATATATATATATATATATATATATATATATATATATATATATATATATATATATATAGACACACACACACACACACACACACACACACAGAAACATACAGGGATCCCGCACTTTCCGCAGTTAATTGGGACTGAGATCCCCACGCAACCATCGAAATTCACGAAGTAGAATCATCCCCCCACCCCACCCTTGACTAACGTATACGTACATATATATGTGTATATAATATCAATAAATACACATTCAATGCTATACTATGAATGCTTATAATTACAATTAAACATTAAAAAAATAACATAAGCTGTAAATAAAATATAAATACACACACATACAGATGGTATTGCATGAGAAAACAACACATGTACATACGTGCGCAGATGTTCGTGCACACCAAGATGCAACAATGTGAGTAGATTTGATGGGAGATTTGGGTTTTTTTGTTTTTTTTTGTGTTGGTTTTGGGTTTTTTGGTTTTTTTTTTTTTTTGCAGAATTGACCTTGTTTTTGTGGCAGTTTCCTTAACTTTTTCTCCTATTCTTTCTTAATTAATTAATTTTTTTAATTCGATGGATATTTATTTTTAAAAAAAAACGATGCACTGAAGTCACATGAATTGAAGCGCAAAGTAGTGAGGGATCCCTATATATATATATATATATATATATATATATATATATATATATATATATATATATATATATGTGTGTGTGTGTGTGTGTGTGTGTCTGTAAGTATGTATAATGTAAAGGTACTTTTAATAATAATGAAATTAGGTGTTTTTGCATTATAAAAATATGATGAACAGTCAACAGTAGTAAATGAAACAAAAAATAATATTTAGTGCATGGAGTCATAGATTAAAAATATAATATTCCCAGGCATAATTTTATGCGGTCTTATAAGAAAAGGTATTGTAGGTTTTTCTGAACATTTTGCATCCACAATTCTTTTAGCGGTATGTACCGTTATACTTTCTTTTTATTCGTACAACAAAACCCAACAACCTTCAGTGACTTTGTCTGAAAAGTGCTCATGGTGTAATCCGCAGTGTGTTTTTTTAACTTCAAAACAAGCATTATTTATTTATTTAGTGATTATTATTTTTTTTATTTAACTTTATTTTGTACTGGCAATTTTTACAATGACTTGTTGACTAATATTTGAAAATCTTAAATGTTTTCATACTGAACTGATTGATGTAGAACTCATTAAACCAAGAATCTATATCGCTGTCCATCGGAGTTCTAATAATGAATGTATCTGAGACCTTTGCACAGTTATACATACTGTACAGCTATAACCAGATGATCTAGTTGAGTGAGATATTTCTGAATGAGTTCACTAAAATGTCCGATATGGAAAGTGTCCTCCTTTTGATGAACACACATTACCTTTAATGCGAGGGAGGTTGGAGACAATCCCAGCTGTCTTTAGGTGTGACGCAAACAACGATTCACATTCACATCTACGGCCAATTAAGCGTAGCTAGTTGACTTGACATGCAAGTCTTTGGACTGTGGGAGGAAACCACAGGAGTATGCAGAGGAAATGCACCCAAGCACGTTTATACCTATTATGTGACAAAATATGTATTCTGTCCATAGGTGTTTGTTTGTTGAGTGCAATAACTGCACATCCATCAGATGAAAAACAACAACAACAACCACAACAACATTACATTCAAAAATGATTTAGGCCAGACTTGCTTGTAAATAAGGAGACAGGTGAACACTTTTATAGTCAGGCTACTTTGCCTGTGTGAACGTTGCCCATAATCGTATAATGCTAGCAGCATAATTAATGTGGTCAGCGTTGATGTATGGAGCATTTTTACCCTTGATCATATCATGCTGATGCGTGTTGATACCAATGTATACTGTTTAAGCGACAAAGCGCGCAAAAGATAGGATGACCCACCCCCCACCCCCGTATTCAAAAGATAAGTGATTGAGTGTCTGAGGAAGTGAGAATCGAGTATCCAGTTATTTGAATTCTATAGAGCCCATAATGTCCCCATAGGTGATTTTGTGTGTGTGTGTGTGTGTGTGTGTGTGTGTGTGTGTGTGTGTGTGTGTGTGTGTGCGCGCGCAATTTATTTACCCTGTGTGCATCTGAAGTCATTCCAGTGTATTTCATAAATAAAATGAAATATTAAAGATATATAAAGAGGTTCTGGGACTTTTAGGGCTCTGTACATTCAGATGAATTAATTTACCTGATTCTCTGTCAAAAAAACAAAACAAAAAACAAACAAACAAAAAAAAAACAAGCTTTATATGCACTGAGGCTCCACTTCTTTATTCCACTTTTAGTTAGGGTTGTTTGTCTACAGAGGTTTTCAAGTTTTTCTTTTGCCAGAAAAATATACAAAGGGCTTCTCCTCCCTCAGTGCAGATCATGTTTATTTATATCGTCGGGTCTCGTGATATAACGGGAGCCTAATTTTCTGCAAATATGGGGTGCAATTATGCACACTGTAGTATCACCAGTGAGTTCTCTGAGCTGTTGTTGAATGCTTGAGCTTAGTCAAATCAGATGAGTGAGTTTGAGAGGACAGTAGAGGAGACAAGGGAGGTCTCCGGCCTGTCATATGTGATATCCCACACAAGTAGGAAATCAATAGTGCAGACACAGTACATAAACACACAATGAGTAGTTTAATCAATCACTTTTACTGCAGCTAAAAAACACCTGATATTATTGGTTGGACTCTGATATGCGACGGTGGAGTGACTTGTTTCCTTGTTAGTGGCATCATTCCGAAAAGAGCACGAATACTATTTGTTTTCTGTCATTAATAATATAATCAGATCAAATCTTAAATCACTTTAGAAAATTGATATCAGAATAGTATTGATGGAACAGATATTTTGTGAGTAAACAATGTCTCATTCATTGAAATATGATTTGGGATTATTAAGATGCATACTTATGAATTTTATTTATTAATATGTGTTCCTCTTACATTTTCTTTTAACGACATCATAGATGATGAGTCAAAAACAGATTTTTTTTTTTATCCCTTTCTACTGAGTACTTAGTAACAGTGCCGGATTTTAAATCGTATGTATGCCATTTGTGGATCAAAATACAAACTTTGACACCACTGTGCAAGCTTTTTGAAGTATTATTGGAAAAAGACAGCGAGAGAGGAGAAGAATCAGGTGTTTCTGGGCGGTGCCTGAGGGAACAGGTCAGTGAGACAAGGCTGAGTGACTGATAGAGAGTGACAGATCACTGACAAAGGCCCTTCATTATAAATATGGTTTAAGGTAAGCACGGCTCAGTGGGATTGCACGGGGCACAGGAATATCAAAAAGAAAGCTGTGAGATCTCAGATTCAACACTCCTCTAATGACAGCTTCCCTGACAGTTCCCTTTCATTTGATTGTCTGTCCCTTTATTCAGGGGTTTCTTGACAATTAGTATGAATATTTCATCTCTGTGCCGGAACAGAACAGGCAGTACAGAAGGAAAGCGAGGTGCTAAGATCTGCTAAACAGAGGCAGCATCCCACATGTGCTACTGTAGATCCAAGTGGGGAAAAAAAAACAAGCCTTAGTAGAAAAAACGTTTGGCAAATGTTTGATTCTGCACCAGTGCTGGAATGTAAAGGGGTCACAATTATACTGACATGGAACAGCAAATGCTAGAAAAAACAATTTCTTCTGCCAAAGAATTGTGGATTGTATTCAATTTTCATCTAAAAATATATTTTTTACAATTGTTATTACTACACATAGTGCTTTAATTAAGTTAGGGCACAAAAATAACTGTAAAATTTCTATACTAGGAATTCAGTACTTTCAGCTGAATTTGTTCACATTTCAGACGAGCAGACCGTGAAAAATTGTTTCTGGCAACTGGGAATTAGATGGTTTTCAACTTTGATTCAATTTAATTACAAAAAAAACAAATTAAAAACCCCCAAAACAAACAAAAAACAAAACAAAACAAGCAAATACAAACACAGATGCTACACTGTTTTTGTGTGAGGAATAATGCAGATTTTTGGGCACTGCCTAAAAGCGACAGATGACGCCACTGATAGGTGCAAAAAAATATCTTTGCCTTTCAGTGCCTTCTCGAGCTGATTTTTACTCTCATTTGTATCATCTTTCTTGTTCGTATCATTATAATGTATACGTTAAAAGAGTTAATGTCAAGTTTCCAATGTAATTGTTTGCCTGAATCTACCAAATACTTATCGTGATCCTGATTCGTGATCATATTCCGATGTTTTATTAACGGAAAGCGGTGAGCATCTGTACACAACACAAAACATTGGAGGACATTGTAGAAAGGAAGAGGGAAATATTTTGGAAGTGCTGAAAAAAAGTGTGCGCTCAGAGTACATTAAGGAAACATTGGGAAAAAAAATCAGAGCATACTGATGCACTTTGGTAGTTTCCTGTGAAACATTGGTATAAAATTTGAAAAAAATGGGAGCAATACTGGGCCACTTATACACGCTCTCCGACTTATGTTCATCCATTTTACATTTTTTCAATTTCATGGGGTTTTTTTTGTTTTGTTTTTTTTTTTCAAAAAAAAAAGTCAAATTTTGTGTTTAGACGTACCTATGTAGTACGCTGACGTAATGACGCAATGATGTAATGACACTGCGTCCATTGTTTACAAACGACAGACTGAACGTGCCCCTCCTTCTTCCCAGTTCAGTTATATATAGTATATCATTTTATATATACGGACGTTCTCCGACTTATGTTTTTAATTGGTTCCGGATGGCCGAACGTAAGTTGAAAGTGAACGTAAGTTGTTACAGTGACGTATGACGTGTCACGTATGACGCTCATACTGTACTATACATCCATAAATACCATTGCAGTATCTCATAAAACACACCTAAATCAATTATTCTAAACATAACATTGTAAAATATTATCGAATGTATCAAATAATATCAACATTAATTTCAAATAAGTCACTTATTTATACCGAGTTACTTTAAATGAAGCTTAGAACAGCCAATCAACACTTACAATATGTGAAGTGCTCAATACCGAAAGTAGTGTACTTCCAAAAGTAGTGTACTTGCTGTGGGTTATACAGACTTCTGGTCTTTCAAGTGCACAAGGGTGCTGTTGAACTCGTTTAGAACACAGCCTGCACTGATGTGAATCCCAGCAAAGCGGAGAGTTCTTTCTTTTGTGTAAATTAGTAAGTAAACTTTATTCAAGAGATGCATACAAAGAACAAGTACAAATCCTAATGAATATTAATATAAAAATAAGTATACACTCTTAGGATTCTGCTAGAAGAAAATAAATATCTGTAATTGTTCTGTAATTTGTGGATTCAGGTTTTCATTCATATTACAACTCTCTTTGCTTAATTGAGTATGCATGGTAGATTGTGCTGATCGGAGCAGATAGTTCATTCATCTCTATGTATGAGACTTGCATCCATGCTAGTAGGCTTACACTTCTGACCAACCATATTTGCTTAGGGTTTTTTATTTTGTGCAAGTCTTAGTAGTGGTGTATGAACCTCTATTTTTTAATTTCAGTTTTTCTATTCATAATAAAAAAAATCCTGTACATCATCATCGTTATGCAAGTCAGAGATACATAACAACCGATCATCATCATCAGCTCAGCATTGTGTTAGGCTAAATGGTATGTTTCATGACTATGGTGCTCTGCTCAAAAGCTCCTTTAATACAGCAATACTATGGCAAATGTAGTGAATGGTGGATATTTATCTTCTCCAAACAGTGACCTGTCTTTTATAGATATTTATAACATGCTATTTTCAGTCTCCTGATTGATCTAAAACCAAACACTGGTATATAGTACTCTGTAAAAATAACTTTTACTGTAGGTATGAGAGGCCATGCTAATTTGAAATTATACAATGAACTGTGAGTTGAGGAAGTCCTCCTTAGTTCCACGAGTTTGGTGAGAGCATTGCATAATGACCCACAAACTGCTGACTTCTTCCCATTAATTTTCACTTTAATACAGTATTCTTATTAATTCCAGAGACCTCTGCACATTCCTCCAGTAGTTTTATGCTATAAAAATAAATATATGCCTACATTCTATATCAAAGCACTCTGCAAAGCCTTTTTCATCTAGAACATAGCTTAAAGACATTCCTTCGCTCCTATCAGTCGGATAGGAAGCGCACCATTAAAAGTGGACGAAAGGATTAAAAAGATCAAAATATGTTCATCTTTGCAGCTCTTAAAAAAAGATTCCAGTTTTTCCTCACTATTGGATTTGTGCTCATTGACTCGACACTGCAGCATGTTAACTTTGAACAATCAGTTAAACACAGTGGTACAGCCCAGACTCGCAGTTAAAGAGAAGACGGGGCATGATGCTCCAGCACATCACCATCTGTTTCCTTCCCAAGTGTGACACCGGTCCTCATCAGACCTCCTGTCATCAACCACACAGCCTGCCATGTTTGAGCTGATTACACATAAAAACGAGACCACTTCAGGGAACAAGCATGTGGTATGTAGTGGTAATTACCTGGTCTTGAGTCTTTGTGGTGTCAAGAGATTTCTGTCAGACCTGACCAAAAGAAGGCAACTTAGCGAGGGGCTTCCATTATCACATTACTGATGGTCCCTCATGGATAATGGAACAAGGAGTTCATTTTAATGATAAACACAATGACTGGCAGACAGCGAGAGGATCAGTAGAGTATAGCCCCTCCCCACTGCCGGGCCTGATGTACGCTGCTTATGCAAAACATTGCTGTACCTTTTGGACTTCAAACCTCTTCTCTGTGTATCTTGGAGGCATATAAAACAATTACATATCTACACAGCTAAGATCACTGAAAAAAGAAAATGCCAATAATGCTATGCACTAACATTTCTTTCTTGCTTGCTTTTTTTTTTTTTTTTTTTTTTTTACACATCTCACATTTATATTTTTTCACAATTTTTTTTTGTCGTCTGAAAATGCAGACACACATCCATACCTGCTAATCACTGTCACACATCAGTGCATCAGGATCCTTTGACAAGTGGCACATGTGAATTTATTCGGAATAATTTTTATTTTTACACAGACCGTATTCCTAGGGAGGGGGGGGAAAAAAAAACAAAGAAAGAAGTGCTACACGGTTTCTCATACAAACAAATTCCACCGCCCGATTTGAACAATGTTTACTTCCTTTGTTTATTTTTATTTATAGGGACTTTTCATTCAAAACAAACTGCATATATTGTGTGTGTTTGCTAACCAAAAGAAAGGGGGAAAAAAAACGAAGAAGAAAAACAGTAACACCTTGAGGGAGATGGTTCGAGTGTGCGCGACTTGACTAAAAATGCTACTTCAAGTCCTCACATATGCGATGTAGTTTTGCTCAGTGAGCATCACAGTTCCTATTAAAACTAAGATGCTTTCAGAAGCAAATTTCAACAGAGGCATGTAGAATATATATATATATATATATATATATATATATATATATATATATATATATATATATATATATTTATTTATTTATTTTATATTTTTTTCATTTTTTAAAAATTTTATTTTATATTTTATATTTTATATATATATTTGTTAATGCGCTCTAAAAACAGCTCTGATTATCATCTTTGTTCTTCTGCTTAGTAACACATAGTTTTAATTACACAATCCTGTAAATCATAATCCTTGTACTCAGATCAGGTGCTTTGGATTTTTCATCTCTCTGAATAAATGTAGGATTTAGAAAAAAAAAAAAATCTGAGGCCCCCAAGGATCTGAATAAGCCACATGTATAACCTATTTGAAGAAAAAGAAGCCCGACCTTTAAATCAGGCTTGTTGTGCATTCCCAGAGTCACAGTCCTGTTAAGGAAGTTGAGACTATCTCATGCTCAGAATCTTCAGATGGAGCTGACGTGAAGAAATAAATCCCATCAGGAAAACTCTCTGGCACCTTGCCAAAGAACTACTGCACCATTTCCCTGAGATTTATTCAATCTTAAAGTAGCACATCGTGAGATTTCCTTCCGACTTTTCCCCTTTTACTCGGGAGTCGCCACAGCGAATGATTCGCACGTTTGATTTGGCAGAGGTTTTTACGTCGGATGCCCTTCCTGACACAACCCTTTTTAGCAGGGGACAGAAACACGCTGACGGCTTTGCAGCTACTCTTTACGAAAGTCAGCAATGGTTCTTTTACACGCCTCTCACCACAGACAGTGAGAGACATGGCCCGCCTTTGATAACCCAGTTAGCTGCACAGTGACAACCATGTGAGGACTCGAACCCCCAACCTTAGGATCAGCGATTCAGTGCCCTATATCACTAGACCACCACTGCCCTTAAAGCAGCACACCCTGATGCATTTTATTCCTCTTATACCGCAGTAATTTGTCAACAACAGCAACGCACATTTATTAATCAGTAATAAATTACCCTTTATCTATTTGTTATGGTTTCTGCTTATTGTCATGTTTGTTTGTTATAGTTGTAGTTACTCTTGAGTAAAATATACTAAACATTAATTCCTGCTATCATTACCTTCTAACAGCTCTAAAGTCATTATTCCATCACCTGCTTCTCTTTTGAGGTGACAGAGGCACAGCACGCTTAAATCTGTTTTCTATACTATACTAAACTATAATTTCCAACAGCACTTAAATGAAACCCTGGGCTTAAACCTTAAACTTAAACTCTGGGCAAGGTCTCAAGCACAAGCGTGCCTCTGTTCACCCAGCAGTATAAATGGGTACCAGTAAAAGTATACTGGGAAGGTAACCTGCGATGGACTGGCGTCCCATCCAGGAGGAGCTGTACTCCTAGTCGCTTCACGTTATGGAAATTGGGGATGAGCACCGGCCTGATGAGCCAGTATGGCTCGGGTGTAAAAACACAAAGCCAACTGCATATTATTGGGGTATCATTGTGGTGTTTTTCATAATATGAAAAAACATATGGTGGCCTTGAGTGATATTGAGATGGTATCAACCTCATACTGTGATCATTTGCTCCCACCTGCAAAGGAAATGAAGGTCTCTGGGTAAGTGAATTACTGCTCTCAGTATTCGGACTGTACTTACAGCTGTACAAAAGCAATGTTTCAGAGTAAAACACGAATTGCGTCTCAAAAACCCGACTCGATTTAAGGTAAATAACTTGTGACGATGATGATGTTGATCATGGATTCGTTCTCTTTTCCACTACATGCCATGTTGATTCACATGAAAGCAGCAGTGGCTCAATAGTTGAAGCATTAGATTACTGATCAGAATGCTTGCGGCTCAAGCCCCATTACCACGAAGAGGGAATCCTCGACTGCTCAGTTGTAAAAAAGCGGTTAACGAATGTGAGTTGCTCTGGCCTCCTGAATGTCATTTGTGAGCTTCTCAATTTGTGTCACATATACATCAGAGGAACACGGGACCCTCAGAACACATGTCTTGTAAAATCAGCAAACTAATGTTATAAAGAAGATTATCTTACATGCACAAGCTGTGGATACAGTTTGAACTGAGAGATCAGAAACAAAGATAAATAAGATTTCATGTCAGGTTCTTCAGCTTGAGTAAAGTTATAGTATCAAATATTTTGTTATCGGTATCAGCCCATCAAACACCCACCCACACACACACACATACACACACCCACACACCCACACACACACACACACACACACACACACACACACACTCACCTACACACACACACACACACACACACACACACACACACACACACACCCACACACACACACACACACACACACCCACCCACCCCCCCCCACCCACACCCACACACACACACACACACACACCCCCACCCACCCACACACACACACACCCCCACACACACACCCACACACACACCCCCACGCACACACACACCCACACACACACACACACACACACACACACACCCACCCAGACACACACACCCACACACACACACACACACACACACACACACACACACACACACACACACACACACACACACACACACACACACACACACACACACACACACACACACACCCACACACACACACACACACACACACACACACACACATACACACACACACACACACACACACACACAAACACACACACACACACACACACACACACACACACACACACACACACACACACACACACACACACACACACACACACACACACACACACACACACACACACACAAGGTAATCATAATTGTACCTCGCCTTTAAAAGAAAACAAAACAAAAAAAAAACTTAAAGGTCTGCTTGGCTCCTTTCTGTCTTTCGCTTCCACCTGGGCTACTTTTTGAAATGTTGTCCCTGTACCTGCTAGACTGCTGCAATCCTTATTCACTGCACTAAAGGATAGCCGTTCATAATTCATAGACCTAGTTCACAGTTAATTTTGCCACCGGCTCTGTTTTATTTCTGCTTTGTGCTTTGTGCGAGTCAGTTTGTTGACAACTCTTGAGGATGTCAAACTATCACCGCTAATAATTGCTTAAGGACGTGGAACTTTTGCAAATGTTGGTTCCAGCATGAAAATAGCCTGCATTCCTCTCACCTTATTTAGAACTCTGTCTGATGAATTTTTGATTCTTACCCCCCCCTTACGCTTAACAAAGATTCCTCTGTAATTCAAAGCTATAGCTGAGAGTGAAACAGAATAAAAAGAATAATGTAGCGCTCGTCTGAGCGTACTTCCTTTTAAATGTGTGATGGGAAATTTTGTCAAGTGTGGCTCTTTTCTCTTTCTCTCCTTCTCTCTGTTATTGACCAAAGAGACTCTGGTTAAATTTGCTGTGCTACTGTTGTGGCGTACGTGTGGACCCTGAGGCAGGATCTATTTCTGCAGGTCACCGATCCTTCCCTTCTGTCGGCGACTTTGAGAGCGCACGCGCTGATTAGTGCCAATTAGAGCTGCTGTCACTTTCCCTACAATAAGGCCCCGCCCCATACTGTCCCATCATTCTCTGCGCTTCCCCGCAGAATCGGCCGTGCACTCTAAAGTGAGCGCTGTGTGATTGCCACACAGGCTTGAGGGTTTATTCTGAATGTGAGGCAAAGACAAAAGAAAAGCTTGAGGAAGAAGAAGACGAAGCGCAGAGACTCGACAGCACTTCCGAGACGGCAGTGACAGGAGCCTGTCATTGGGGCTCAGTCAGATGTCTCCTCGGGCTTTATTCTCCTCACAAATACAATATTCCCCAGTCATGCCACTGCTCTCATAAACAAGTAATAGGTTGGAAAATCGGTCAATTCCGTTGATCATTAATTGATTTCTATAGCACGCAAGTGCATACAAACTTAGCAATGAAAATATTTAGAATATTCAACTACTGACAAGGTGATGGAAAACAATAGAGCTATTTCTGGAAAGATATTAATAAAAATAAAAGATCTGGGTGTAGGTTTAATGACAATAAATACTGAATCAAATAACTTTTACTTGGTGTCACATGTTTACATGTTAGGAATCCTTTTCATTCATTTTCTTAATCCTAATTAGGGTCGTGGACAGGCTGGCGCCCGTCTCAGTTGACTCCAGGCATGGGTGGGGTACACCCTGGACAGCTCTCCAGGCCATCTCAGGGCCAACATTCACACAACTATTCACACTCACGCCTAGAGGAGATTTGGAACAGCCAAAGAACCTACTGTGCATGTTTTTGGACTGTGACAGGAAACCAGAGTTTCTGTCTTCCTTTCGGCTTTTTCCCTTTTACTCGGGAGTCGCCACAGCGAATCATCTGATTCGCACATTTGATTTGGCAGAGGTTTTTACATCGGATGCCCTTCCTGTCACAACCCTTTTAGCAAGGGACAGAAACACGCTGATGGCTTTGCAGCTACTCTTTACGAAAGTCAGCAATGGTTCTTTTACATGCCTCTCACCATAGACAGTGACAGACATGGCCCGCCTTTGATAACCCAGTTAGTCGCACTGGGGGGGGACAGTGACAGCCTTGTAGGGACTCGAACCCCCAACCTTAGGATCAGCGATCCTGCGCCCTATCCACTAGACCACCACTGACAGGAAACCATAGTACCCGGAGGAAACCCACGCAAGCACGGAGAGAACATGCAAACTCCACACAGAAACACCCGGCTGGGAATCAAACCCAGGCCTTCTTACTGTGAGGTGGCCGTGCCAACCACTACGCCACAATGTCGCCACATGTTATAAATCATTATTTAAAATAATTTGTAGGCTAAAATGGCTGATTTATGGTTGAAGTTGTGTTTTTCCCAGCTGTAAGGCGTTTATATGTCCTCCAACTCTTTAAAAATGACTGGTGGGGCAAACACACATGTACATATAACCTTTCACGTAGCACCAAATGGCATATATATTTCATGTCAGATCCTTGTTGTTGTATAATAGGTCCTTAATGTTAGATTATTTTATCTTCATTACCTGAATGACGTGTTTTTACGTTAATACTAATAATAACATTAATACTGTCGTGACATTAGTTACTATGTCCTTAGTGAAGAAATTCAAATTTAAAAACCTAACTCTTCTGAGTCTCTGGACACACACACACACACACACACACACACACACACACACACACACACACACACACACACACACACACATGCTCTTTCTAACTTGAAGATGAGGTGAACTGGTAATTATTTAATTAGATCCTAGCGATAAACATTACTGGAAAGTTTGTGTCCATGTAAATGTAATTATTATCGTAATATGACTTCATTTTAGTACAATTTCCTCAAGATCTTAAATGTCAAATAATAATAACATGAACAATTTATAGCTCACAAAAAGGTAATAATTTACTTGGACTGAGCGCACACTCATAAACTGCAGACAAATGTTTACCCCAAATACTGTTCCATAATTTAGCTGTCTGCTTACGTGCAGTACAAAATTAACCTAAAATTAGTCTTTAGGGTTCTGTATGTATCGACCTCACTGATAAAATTCATACACCATGCTCAGTGCACTGCTTCCCGCTGCTGAAATTGATTTTTTTAATATTAATAATACAAGTAATCAAACTCAGTGCTTATGAATCAATAAAATAATCACGTAGCTAAAGGATGTTTGGATTTTGTTCGACGTAATAATTAGGATAAAATCAGAAGTGCCGTTATGAGTATGATTTTGCTTTCAAAATTGTTAGTTTGTGAATTAGTATTGCCTGGTCTTCCACACAGCCACTGCAAACCTCCTCATAAGATACCAGGCACCTGGCAACTTTATCTGTGTACTTCAAACAACATGTAAGCCATCAGTCCAAATACAAGATGTTTTACAATGTCTGGGAATGTGTGTGGAAGTGCATTGGGATCAGTAATCCAGACTTTGGCTGCAATGACAAATGGATTTGTACTGTTTAGTTTGCTAAAACGTGCTTCGCGGTGCTATAGTGCTTATGTCTGCCTTACAGTGAAAATGGTCGGCATTGCTGTATGGAGTTTGCATGTTTTTACCATGTGATTGTGTTTTCTTCAGGAACTCTGGTTTCCTCCCACAGGCCAAAGGTACAGTAAGCATATGAGGTTAAGTGGCTATTTCAAATTGCTCCTGGTGTGTCTGAATGGTTGTCTATGTGTTGGCGCTGTAATAGTCTGTTAAGGGTGTATCATATGACTCTTATATTATTAAGCTGTTCAACAAAGTGAGTGATCACATGTTCTTCTTTCTCTTTTCTCTTCCTTTCAGCTTTAACAATTACTTTAACAAAATAATAATAATAATAAAAAAGGTAACCACTTTATATGGGTCTGGTAGTTCAGTTCAACGCCAGTAGCAGAGCATCTTTGTCAAAAAATAAAATCTGTTATTTCGCCCCATAAAAATAATGTCCATGCAAACAAGAATATGCATAGCCTTGCAAAAATAGACCACTGAGTTCCTTCCTAAGTCAAATAAAAATAAATAAATAAGTCTCATATTTCACTTCAAATCATATTCCGAGCTTTATAAGAAAGTTAAGCTCAGATTTGAACCAGAGAGAAAATTGGTCCTAATTTCCATTAGGCTGTGCATGGCAGTGACCACGCTAATGAGCTAAACCGCAGCATTATTTCCCAGTTAATTATGTGGCATGCACTTCACCTTGCTTTGTGCCCGGGATACTGCCGATACTATTACCGCATTAATATCCGCACGGAAACCATCCCAGCCAACTAGTCACGGCTAATTACACATTTACATACAAACACCCAACAATCTTTTGTCCTCTATAATTTATACCATCAATATGCCATTTAATCAAAACAAAAGGAGGGGGAAGTGTTTGCTGCAAACATACTAATTGGCACCATGCTGACTTGCTGCAGTTTCATCAGGCTTAAATGGAATGACAGTAATAAGCGGTGGACAAAGCCTGATGTAGACGTCCACATGCGTACACTTAGCAAACAGAGACACCACGAGAGACAAGACTTTCCCAAGTTTTACGCTGTCACAAGAACAAATACGCACTTTTAATCAGTATTGATTAGATTGGATGGTACCATTTTCCAAGAGTCCGTCACATTGTGGTATCCAGGCTGGACTTCTCTTTGCTCTCCAGGCTACATGGAACACATGTGATGGACACTGAACTCAAACATCTACTCCACTTTTATGACTCCCACTCAATTTTATTTTTTGTTCTTTCCACCTTCCTCCACTTACAACTTGAGGAAACAGGACAGAATAAAAATACGTTTTTAGCAGACCTACTGTTTCTCACAGTTCCACCAGGAATATGTCTGCCAGCAGTGGAAAATATTGTTCCATGGGATATCAAGAAAATAAACAGGACACTTGCAGGTCGAAATGGCTCCACCAGGTGGAGTCTGAACTAAGACATTTCCAAAAAGACTACTTTTTATAGCTATGTTAAAAAATGGAAATACAATTGTATTTATTTTATTTATTTATAATTGGGTTGATCAAAGTAAGTGTCTTTAATCCAAAAGCTAAAGAAGTCGGACTAGAAATAATGTCAAAAAGAACCGAATGTGTTCTGTCAGTAAACAGCTCAGAAATATAAATGGCGAGAATATTTTGTTTTGGCAGGAATGTTTTGTACAGGTTTGAATAATCAAGACAATACACTGTATAAATGGTGAGAGTTTTGAGATTACACACCTTGTGCTGCGGTGTCTGAAATTTTCTACAGGTAGAGGGGTCACCTGTGTTGGCCTGGCGAGCAGTCCAGGGTGTACTCTGCCCTAACCCAGAGTTGGCTAAGATGGGTGCCAGTGTCAACGTGACCCTAATTAGGATTAAGGTAAAGTCCTTTGGGCTTTTTACACCCGAGCCATAGTGACTCATCAGGCAGGTGCTTATCCCCGGTTTCCATAGCGTGAAGCGACTAGAAGTATAACTCCTCCTGGATGGATATATCACAGATGCTCCCCGACTTACCTTCATCCGTTTTACATTTTTTTGATTTTACGTTTTTTTTTTTTCCAAAAAAAAAAGTCAAATTTTGAGTTTAGACGTACCTACGTAGTACACTGATGTTATGACGTAATGACGCAATGATGCTGTGTCCATTGTTTACAAACGACAGCGTGAACGTGCCCCTCCTTCTTCCCAGTTCAGTTATACTAGTATATCAGTTATATAGCGTGTTACCCTTGTGTTAAGACGTCGTCTCTGTGATCTTTGTGTTTACACTGTTTTGCGGACTTTTGTAACCCTAAGCAAATATGGTTGGTCAGAAGCGTAAGCCTACTAACATGGGTGCAAGTCATGAGACACAGAGATGAATTAACTACAGTATCTGCTCGGATCGGCGCAATCTACCATGCACACTCAGTTCAGCAAAGAGAGTTGTAAAATGAATGAAAACCTGAATCTAGAAAAGAAAGAATTCTCCGCTCTGCTGGTGATTCACATCAGTGCAGGCTGAGTTCTAAACAAGTTCAATGGCGCCATTGTTCACTTGAAAGACCGGAAGTCCGTATAACCCACAGCAAGTACACTGTACTTTCAGTTTTGAGCGCCTCACATATTGTAAGCGTTGATTGGCTGTTTTAAGCTTCATGTAAAGTGACTCGGTAAAATAAGTGACTTATTTGAAATTAATGTTGATATTATTTGATATATTTGATATTATTTTACAATGTTATGTTTGTAATAATTGATTTTGGGGTGTTTTATGAGATACGATAATGGTATTTATTGATGTATAGTACAGTATGAGCGTTATACGTCACACGTCATACGTCACTGTAACAACTTACGTTCACTTTCAACTTACATTCGGCCATCCGGAACCAATTAAAAATGTAAGTCAGGGAGCGTCTGTATACTGGTTTATTTTACTGGTACATTTATACTACCTTGCCCAGGGGTCTTAGCACAGTGGGGGTCTAAGTGGGATTTGAACACACAACCTCCCAATCATGAGTGCACCACCCTAACCCCTATGCCACCGGCACCTTACTTAGGATTAAGCAGCTCAAAAAAATGAATGAATACGGATAAAGGGGTCACTGAGTTTTTAAACCATTCAGCAGGTACACATGTTCATTTCATTTTCTGTAAACGCTTAATCCTAATTAGGGTCACGGGGAGGCTGGTGCCCATCCCAGCCGACTCCGGGCGAGGGCAGAGTACACCCTGGGCAGCTCACCAGGCTATTGCAGGGCAGAAACACGCTAACAGCTTTGCAGCCCACTCTTGTCGAAGGTCAGACAGTGAGAGAGTGAGAGACATGGCCGGCCTTTGATAACCCAGTTAGCTGCACTGGGGGGAACAGTGACAACCTTGTGGAGAGTGGGACTTGATCCATCAACCTTAGGATCAGTAATCCAGCACCCTATACTGCTCAACCACCACTGCCAGTAAGTACACATGTGTATTCTTGAAATGTCTTGTGTATTAAGGTATTATCATCAAGGTAATATATATATTTGTTAATCATGATTTGGCTTGCACTATGTGTACAGACGCTCCCCAACTTACGTTTTTGTTTGGTTCCAGATGGTCAAACGTAAGTTGAAAAAAAAAAACTTAAGTTGTTCCTGTTTGTTCCAGTGATGTATGTCGTTCATACTGTCCTAAATACCGTCCATAAATACCATTACTGTATCTCATAAAACACCCCTAAATCAATTATTATAAACATAACATTGTAAAATAATATCAAATATATCAAATAATATCAACATTAATTTCAAACAAATTAAATTCAAGCAAAAAAAATTTCAAATAGATAAATTTTAATCAAATTCACTCGTCAAATATCAAATACAGTATCAAATATAACCTTTAACATTCTCTATGATGCGATCTTTTTGCTTGCAAATGGTTCCGATGGTCAACGGATGGTCACTTTACATGAAGCTGAGCCGAGTCACTTTACATGAAGCTCAAAACAGAGACAATCAACACTTACAATATGTAAGGCATTACACCGAAAGTAGTTCACTTGCTTGTGCTTGAGACAAAGTGCAGGTTATACGGACTCCCGGTCTTTCAAGCGAGCAAGGGCGCCGTTGAATACTTGTTTAGTACTCAGCCTGCACTGATGTGAATCACCAGCAGAGCGGAGAGTTCTTTTTCTTTTCTAGATTCGGGTTTTCATTTATTTTACAACTCTCTTTGCTTAACTGAGTATGCATGGTAGATTGCGCCAATCCGAGCAGATAGTTAATTCAGTCTTGGGAAAACCGGAAATTCCGGGATATGCCAGAAAACTTGCACCCATGCTAGTAGGCTTATGCTTCTGACCAACCATATTTGCTTAGGGTTACAAAAGTTCACAAAACAGTGTAAACACAAAGATCACAGAGACGATGTCTTAACACAAGGCTAACATGCACTACTGAACTGGGAAGAAGGAGGGGCACGTCTGTCGTTTGTAAACAATGGACGCAGCGTCATTACATCATTGCGTCATTGCGTCATTGCGCATAGGCACGTAGGCACGTCTCATACTACAGAGAGCATGCTAAACTCAAAATTTGACATAATTTTTTTATTAAAAAAAAACAAAAAACGTAAAATCGAAAAAACGTAAAACTAATGAACATTAGTCAGGGAGCGTCTGTATATTAACTGTAAATACCTGATGAGTAAGAAAGCAAGTGAGCAAGGAAGTCCACACACGGGTGTGAGAGACAGAAAGCAAAAACCATTTTATATTTTTACAAAATACTAGGTATGAGAGTAAGGCTGACTTTGCCCCAAAATAAAAGGCAGAAAGCCTCTCTCCATTCTAGCCCCTTTGTCTGTTTCTCAATCATTTGGGGTTGGTAAACAACATATTTAGGTCTAAAACTATGCATTTCCCTGATGATGAGAATTATTTATGAAACTAAACCGAAACCAACTGTTAGCCATATGGGACTTTTTTCTAGATCACTACACAAATGCTTGCTGCTCTCATTTCTGGTGTCATCCTAAACCTCTGAACACCACCGAATACTCTTCATTCAAATACAAACTCTTATCTTTTATGAACACATTAAAGCTCCAAAACACAACAAACCCCTGAAACTAATTATCCACTCCTGCACAACTCACATCTGTACTAGAGTAGAAAAGTAACCTTTTGAAGGAACGGTAAAAATATTATAACCCTCAGCTATTAAACTCAAGGTTCACCTCATCAGTGTCCTGACCTGTCACAGTCTGACCAAAGATGACAGCAATAAATGAAAAGAACCACTGGCTTTGTAGAAAAGTGCCACACCTAATGGAAACATATGTGGCTCATTCAAGTCTTTGGTGTGTGCTTCATTGTGAAAGACTGTTGTGCTGGGCTGTGAGTGGCTTGTGCAGACTGGTGTGAGTCGAAAGGGTGTAAATCACTTGCAGGAGGGCTGGAGCTTTCATCTCTGGTTCAGCACACACTGCAGATGGTACGCGGACAGTCAGCCACTTTCAACACAAGGAAACTGGGAAGCAATTCACACTGCCCTGAATTCAGCAATAGATTCAGAATCTCATTTGAAACAGGAAAAACAAAACAAAAAGTTTGTTTCAGAACACTTGTTTATCACCACTTTATTCTTATGGCCTCTTTATTTAAATGGGACCTAAACTCCTAGCCCAGACTAAACCTGTTGGTCAAAGTCTCCACTATTTATGATTTGGCACATCTGAAGTGACCAGTGATTTAATCTGATGCTGTATTTTCAAGTATGAGGTCACTTTGGAGAGCTGTAAATCTTGAAACCTATCATTAAGCAAGAGGTGTATTATAATGATGTTTTTGTAATTGAAAGGAGAGAGAGAGAGAGAGAGAGAGAGAGAGAGAAATTTCCTTTCGGCTTTTTCCCTTTCTCAGCACTCGCCACAGCAAATGATTCGCATGTTTGATTTGGCATAGGTTTTTAAGTTGGATGCCCTTCCTGGCAGAAACCTTTAGCAAGGGACAGAAACATGCTGACGGCTTTGCAGCCTTCTCTTTACGAAAGTCAGCAATGGTTCTTTTACATGAACCTCTCACTATAGACAACCTTGTGGAGAGTGGGACTTGAACCCCCAACCTTAGGATCAGCGATCCAGCGTCCTATGCCACTAGACCACCACTGCCCCGTTTTTGTAATAGAAATGGGTCTACTGATGATATGTATTACCAAAATCCATTCTTACATTATGTACAATGTCAAGAAATTCAACACAATTTATACCCAATTAAAAAGATTCTGCACTTAAAAGGTACACAATATAGTCAAAATTGTGTGGACACCTGACCATCACACCAATCCAGCCATGCACCCTCCCCAAATGTCTTTGTTTAATACAGCATTAAAATCCCGTTCTCGGGTCTAAAGGCCCTGATCATGTTCCAGCGTAAACAGAACCCTATTTCACAAAGTGAGAAAAAAATGTAGAAATGGTTTGCCAAGGTTCGAGTGGAAGAACCAGAGTGTCTAATAAAAAACTCTGATCTAAACCCCACTGAACTCTGCTGGATGAACTCTACAGATCCATTCTCTCCGACCGGTGGAACACTTTCTTAAAGAAGTATCACACGATTAGATATGGGACAAATCAGTCAGTCATTTGCTGAGCCATTAAATTCTACAATTAGGGTTGTGGAGAGGCTGAAGCCTATTTCAGCCAACACTCAGTAAAGGCAGGGAATACGCAAAACACCGCATGCATGCATGCATGCACAACCATTCACACTTACACTCACAGCCTGTGGGTAAACTGGCACAGCTAATTAGTCTAATGTGTGTCTTTGGACTGTGTGAGGAACCCAGAGTACCCAGATGAAAATCCATGCAATTACGGTGAGAACATGCAAAAAAAACTCTACATACAGATGCCTTTGTCAAGCCTGTGACTTGAACCAATGACCTTCTTGCTGTGAGGTGGATTGGCTAGCAACTATGCCATCATACCTCCCAAGTCTGGAATAGAATGCTTAACAATACATATGGATGCGATGATCAGGTATCCATTATCTCAGAGCAAACCGGTTCTGGATTCCATACATGGTGATCAGCTGGGCCATTTCTGTGTGAAATTTGGACGTTCTTCACGTGTCTATATTGGTTTCCTCTGAGTACTCCGCTTTCCTTCCACAATCAAAGACATGCAAATTAGATCAAGCAGCGACTCTAAACTTCCCACAGGTGTAAATGTGGCTGAATTGCTGTCTGTTTCTTGGTGTTCCTGCAATAGACTGGTGAAATGCCCAGAGTGTACCCCCGACTCTCACCCAACGTCTGCTGGGATTGGCTTATCTCTCCCCTGAACTACAACAGATAAGCAGTATCAGGAATGGATGAATAACTGTTTTTGAGTAGAAATTAGGAAAGGAATAGTTGACTAGGATTCAAAGTCAAACAATCCAAGTTGTTTATCCAAACACTATTTGCTGTGTTGATCAGCAGCAGGTGATAATACTGGGATGGTTCCCCAGAGAACAGTGGCTCCAACAACACAGCGCTAACTAATTCATCTTCCTGTTCAGCCTACATCACATATCTCACATAAACAAGTTGTCTTATTCTGACTGTATATGATTATGAAATGTAAAGTTTTGATTAAGACATGATACACAAATAATGAGGACCCTTATAATGTGAACACCTCCGTACAGGATTCAGTATTGTGCTATAGATAATAGCATTCATATACTATTTGGACGTGGGGTATGTGGCTGTTTGGATGTTTGTAAACATCAAATCATACAATTGCTTTCGTAAACCCCTCAAAGAATAAATACGTATTGACTGTAAATTTGCTTATTGGTCGATTGGAATAACCAAGCTTTGAACGCCTGCTCAGTGGTGATCTAGTGGTATAGGGCGCTGGATCGCCGATCCAAAGGTTGGGGGTTCGAGTCCCACTCTCCACAAGGTTGTCACTGCCTCCCAGTGCAGCTAACTGGGTTGTCAAAGGCCAGCCATGTCTCTCACTGTCTATGGTGTGAGGCATGTAAAAGAACCATTGCTGACTTTCGTAAAGAGTAGGCTGCAAAGCCGTCGGCGTGTTTCCGCCCTGCGATGGCCTGGCGAGCTGTCCAGGGTGTACTCGGCCCTCACCCGAAGTTGGCTGGGATGGGCACCAGCCTCCCCGCGACCCAAATTAGGATTAAGCGGTTACAGAAAATGAACTGAACTGAACTGAACGCCTGCTTAAATAATTATTGTGCTATTTAATCATAACTCATATATTACTGTTTGAGAAAAACTGAAACACTTCCACATAACATCTGTCCAGATGTGATAGAGTGAACTGCAGTGCTGGTGGAAATAAACTACAGAACTGTTTCAAAATTTTAGAGGACGTAGAGCTTCTTTAAAAACCTGCCATTTAGATACTGTATTGTTGTCTTGTGAACAACAGCATATGGATAAGAAAAAAAAAATGTCCATCCTGTTACATAAGATTACACACGAGTCCTTAATGTTAATCATATTCGCTGCATACTTTAAACCTGTGATAAACATTATGTGTTCCTGAAGTCTTTAATTTCTCTATTATGATACTACACATAATATCTTCTTGTTTTCCTTTTGGCTGTTCCCTTTCAGGGGTCGCCACAGCGAATCATCTGCCTCCATCTTCATGGAAGTCATATTAATGATTCGCATATTTGATTTTGCATTGGTTTTCACTTCTTCTTTAGCAAGGGACGGAAACACGCTGACGGCTTTGCAGCTACTCTTTACAAAAGTCAGCAATGGTTCTTTTACATGAACCTCACACCATAGAAAGTGAGAGACATGGCCGGCCTTTGATAACCCAGTTAGCTGCACTGGGGGTGGGGGGCATTGACAAACTTGTGGAGAGTGGAACTTGAACACCCAACATTTGGATCAGCAATCCTGCACCCTTTACCACCACTGCCCCTTATACTATCTATCTATCTAGTGCCTGAGTCGTAGGACAACCATTGGCGACTCGCCCTGGTTATCATCTTCATGGAGGTTTTCTTGGCAGGATTAGTGCAGTGGTTTGCCATTGCCTTCTGCACGATGCGAACCTACGGGCAATTTAGAACGGCCAATTAACCTACTGGGCATGTCTTTGGATTGTGGGAGGAAACCGGAGCACCCGGAGGAAACCCACGCAAGCACGGGGAGAACATGCAAACTCCACACAGAAACTCCCAGGCCGGGAATCAAACCCAGGCCTTCTTGCAGAGAGGCGGACTACCACTACGCCACCTTATACTACTTATAATATATTATCAAAAAATACATAAAATATGCCATCACATTATGCTTGGAATTTTGAATTTCTTGTCCCTCATCAACAGCCAGAGAGTGAATTTTTAGTCTATTTGCTTTCATTTTTAGATGATTTTGTTAAATTCTAAAACCTATCATTTAAACCGTAAGATTTTACAACCTGGAAGCTTCACTCACTCTTACTACTTGAATCTCAACTGACACTGAGCGAAGGTGGGGCACATCTTGAGCAGATCACCAGACCATTGCAGGACCAGCAAGCACACAACACAGGGGAAATTTGGAAATTGGGAGGAAACCGGAATACACGGAGAACACCAATACAAGCAGGGGAATAACATGCAAACTCCATGCAGAAATGGCCAAGCCCAGGATTCGAACCCAGGACCTTCTTGCTGTGAGGTGAACATGATAACCCTGACACCACTATGCTGCCTAGGCTGGAAGCTGGATGATCACAATGCAGGTTAATGAATCATGAAGGGAAGATGAATATAGGATGCTTGCTAAATTAAATGGTATTTAGCCTTGTGCATAGTACAGCAATAGATCTGTAGGACAGATATACATAACCTAGAACCCTGCATCCCAGAAGCCCTCAAGTTTTCCTCTGTAAGAGGTCACAACCTTCTATAATTTCTCATAATAAAGGTCAAGCTCAAGGCTCTCACCAACACAGAAAAGACTCCCATTCTTCACATTACAGCTACATGTCTGTGAATGGTTTCGAGTGTCTGGGCCATATGAATAGCAACAATGCTAATATGCCATGTACGGATGCAGTATTCCTGCAGGACATCGGGGAGGGGGAGGCGGGGCTAGGCGGGCAGAGAGTCTCTAAGCTGCTGTCATACCTCGCATAATTATGATTAATGATATACCTGGGAAGATGTTCTCTCCACTGAGTTTACGCTGAGATGTCTTCACTAAATATTATCACTGCGGCGGGTGGCTGCCAGGGGGTCCGCTGATGGGGCAGGAAACAGGAGAGGCAGGACACAGGAAAAAGTCTGTCTTATATTCATATAAGGGAAGGAGACTAAATACCATTTCATTTGAAGTTTAGGTGTTGAAAACTTTGCAATTACATATAATAAAACTTTGCTTTATATATAATAAAATTTTGCTATTACACTTAATAAAATTTTACGATTACATGTAATAAAACTTTGCTATAACATATAAAGACAACCGTAAATGTACTGTGTCACAATCCTGAAAATTAAGGGTGATTATTAAAGAGATGGTGGGGCCAGTGGCATAGTGGTTAGGGTGCTGCACTCATGATCGGGAGGTTGTGTGTTCAAATCCCAGTTAGGCCCTCACTGTGCTAAGCCTCGTGGGCAAGGTCTCGACCACAACTGTGCCTCTGTTCACCCAGCAGTATAAATGGGTACCAGTAAAAATATACTGGGAAGGTAACCTGTGATGGACTAGCGTCCCATCCAGGAGGAGTTGAACTGCTAGTCGCTTCACGCTACAGAAACCGGAGATAAGCACCAGCCTGATGAGCCGCTATGGCTCGGGTGTAAAAAGCCCAAAGGACCTACTAAAGAGATGAGAGTATTCCTCAAAAAAATAATTATGCAAACTGAAAGCAATACAGTGTATTTCTTAAAAACCACCATGAATAAGGTGAAGGAATCTCATTAACAAAGACGATGACAAAATTGGTTCATTTTATTTAAAATACTGATGGGATCCCAGATAGCTAGGCTAAGCTAATAGGCTAGATAGGCTAATCTGACTAGGCCCATACAAAAAGCCTTTTCTACATATCCTGTTTTCCACCTCCTCATGCTCTCTTAGACTTTCTCTGTCTCCCTCCATCTCCTTCCCTTTCCCCTCTCCCTTTCTTTCTTACCCACAGGCTAGATTGTTATAAATGCTGTTTATGATCCTGCTATGACAGCTGTGAAGGGCAGGGATGCTAGAGGATGCAGCGGCAGCATATTTCTTCAGTGTCTGAATATGTTATGACATTGTAAAGGATCCAGTCTCATAATGGCTCCACTCATTGTTGCTGTCCTCTTCGTAGTTTAGAAGAGGACTAGTTCTGGTATTGTCCTTTAAGGTTAATATGGACCAACAGATTTCATTCTTATATGTGTGTTTAGCTATATATGATGCATATATTCAGTTAAATACAGTATTACAATATGGTGTGAGTCTCAAATGTAATCACAACAACAACAACAACAACAACAAAACAGTTGTTGTACGAAGAGACTGATGTTACCAAGTAGTTCTGAAACTTTGGCAAACACTCAAACATTAAATATAAAATTACCCCAAAAGACACCAGAGAGAAATCACAGAAAGAACCAAAAGGTCCAGTACGTACTCCTTCTATTTAGCCAGGATAAATAATAAATAAATAACAGTAGTGCTGGGAGAAATCCACCACTTTAAATGTCATGGATATAATTACGAGTGGCTTCAGTAGTTTTGATTACTTTATGGTCTCTTCACTGCAAGCCTGTCTCATGCTATTATGATGTGCTCTCCACTTTTGTACATCTTCTGCTAAGAAGAGTGACGGTGTTGGGAGACAACCACTCCAGCTAGACATCCTTGTCCTTCACTCCTCTCCCTCAGCCATATGTTTTATAGCTAACAATAAAATGCTTTACTACTAAATAAATTGGGATTGTATTGAAATGCTTCTGCTATATATGTCAGTGAAGACCTACAATTATTTTTAAGCATTGGCGAACCCATAGTTTATCATAATGTAAGAAGTGCAACCGGCACTGGTACACATCATTGGCTTTTCTTGCTTAGTTAGATCGTGAAGGTCAGAGTTCCTTAGGCTTTTATGGCTGTTTAACTTTGGAGAATTATCACATGTGAGGATGCAAGCTGATTTACCACCCAGAGAGCGGCTGCAGTCAGACACATAGAGTTTAAGAGCTGCCAGGCCAGGCTACTTTATAATCGGCTAACCCAGTGCAAGTGTGCACATAATAATATCATTTTAATTGGTTTACATATAAAATGCATGACTGTTTTTTGCAGCCAAATAAGTGAAAATTGGTGATTAAGATATATTTGCATTAAAATATTATTTGGTGCAATTGGCCCATGTTGCAAAAGCAAGCTCCAACCTTTCCTCAAATCTGAGGCAATTTACTATTAAGTATATTTGTTATTTTTATATATATATATATATATATATATATATATATATATATATATATATATATATATATATATATATATATATATATATATATATATATAGGGATTTTCTGAGTAGATCCTTCCGTAGGAGAGTGCTCAATACTTTTTGGTAGAGCAAATAACAATAAAAATAAAAGGACAGGACAAAGACTTTCTATTGAAATGAGTTTCAATAGAAAGTCTTTGTCCTGTCCTTTTATTTTTATTATATATATATATATATATATATATATATATATATATATATATATATATATATATATATATATATATATATATATAGACACACACACACACACACACACACACACACACACATACATATATATCTTCTTTTCTTTTCGGCTTTTTCCCGTTCTTGAGAGTTGCCACAGCGAATCATCTGATTCGCACATTTGATTTGGCATGGGTTTTTTAAGTCGGATGCCCTTCCTGTCACAACCATTTTTTAGCAAGGGACA
This sequence comes from Plotosus lineatus, assembly GCA_024760905.1. Lineage (NCBI taxonomy): Eukaryota > Metazoa > Chordata > Actinopteri > Siluriformes > Plotosidae > Plotosus > Plotosus lineatus. The sequence goes on from CM045742.1 coordinate 23,171,283, forward strand.
GAAACACGCCGACGGCTTTGCAGCTACTCTTTATGAAAGTCAGCAATGGTTCTTTTACATGAACCTCTTACCATAGACAGTGAGAGACATGGCCGTCCTTTGATAACCCAGTTAGTTGCACTGGGGGGGACAGTGGCAACCCTGTGAGGACTCGAACCCCCAACCTTAGGATCAGCGATCCTGCGCCCTATCCACTACCCATCACTGCCCCTATATATATATATATATATATATATATATATATATATATATATATATATATATATATATATATATATATATATATATATATATATATATATATATATATATATAAAACAGGACCTGATTTGATCTTGGGATTGTACTGGGATTCACAGATAGTAAAGTGTATCAGATTGCAAACTGGAAGAATGCTTGAATCAAATATTTTTTTCAGACATTTTTTTCAGACATTCTGTTTCATGTTGCTCCTCTTAGTTGAAATTGAATTTTTGAGATTTAAGAATTGTTATTTAAAATTTTAAATGTAAATAGTATGTGTAGTATATACCAACAATAAATATGTGCTCCAGGCTCAGTGGATATGATGCTGAATAATCCCCTCAGTGTTTGTCTTGGGGACTATTCAGCAATATCCACTGAGCCTCAGGTGAATAATTGTTTGCAGATTCTACACAATAGTGTAACTTTTTCCAGCGCTGCAGATATATTCACCGCAGTCCATAATCTGCTGATGCAAAAGAGATTCCATATCTAAATACCTCACAGAAGAAAGGAAAACATTTCATGATACAGTAATTAAGTTTACTTTATTCTTGAAAAATTACAAGACTTGCATGGTTACAGGATTTTAATGCAAAAATACAGTAGACGTACTAGATTGCACTTATTTAATTATGTATTTTTGGTCTCGAAATGTCTGTTAATTGTGTTGCCTATTTGTCTGGAAAACCAATCCACAGCTATATTGGCTCATTTTTAAAGTATGTCAGTCATCAGAAAACAATAGTGTTGATAGTAGATGCTGCACAGTGTAGTGTAAAAGATCCACTGTGAGAAAGACATCCTTTAGACAGGCCAAACAGTACATAAAAAAATAGATTTAATTACAAAAATGTTCAACTGATTACTTGCCAGGAAAGTAAGACTTTCGACTCCTACAAATCTCTCTCTCTCTCTCTCTCTCTCTCTCTCTCTCTCGTCAGCATAATCAACACACTGTGCATAATTTATATTAGTTACTTAAAAATGCTATACACGATCCGAGCGAAAAAGTAAAGAAGTTTGTTTTTTATGTTTGTGCCTATTAGCCCCAAATTAATGAATCCTTTCTCCCGCAACCGAATTAAGCCGTTAGCTATACTAATACATAACAGTTTTCTCAGCAAGGAAATGAAGTAAGCTATACGAGGGGAACTGCTATTATTTTCACAAACATTCCCACAATTAATAATGCCAGAATTGAAGTGAAATGGAAACCTATGTGTCCTATTTCTTGCATTAAATTATACTCCAAATTATACATGTGCTAAATTATTAAATTCTAAGAATAATGTATGTTTACAGATAGGCAAAAACCAGAGAATAAATGCATGACATGCGAAGTCATTGAAAGCTTTAATTCAGCCACTAGAGGGAGAGTTCATCTTCGAATGAGTACTGAAGCTCTGCATGAACCCTTAACTCCAAGTTTAGCCATGACTGCAAACATATTACTGAATATTCAGTTGCATAAAACAACAACAACAACAACAACAACAACAAAAAAAAAAAATCATGGGCCTCCTGAGCATACAGATTAAACCTGATCTACACAAGTGTAGGATGTCTGATAACCGAATGAAATCAGAGTAAACCTCAGGTCTTCATTCTCCAGTGTCTGGCCCTTTTTTTTTGCCAAGTGTCTGTGCTTTACCCTTCACCATCCATCATCCTATTCTGAAATACTTCATCACTTTTTTCTGAGGATTGTTTGTTTTCTTGTTTATCAACATGACAGAAGAGATGTGTTTTCTAAAGCACTGTGTTAAAGGAGCACCCCGAAGTAGAACATACACACGGTTGCCATGGAGCCCATTCATGTGCAAATGTCTTCATTTAAATATTTTTAAGAGGATCAGTTCAGATTACGCCAAAGTTTGACAGAGATAATTCGATGGCTTGTGTAACGGCTTTGTTCACCAGGGCAATAATTCATGGCACGTCAGTGTACCTCAACAACCCACATATTTAATTAAGTTTGCTTTGAGAAATGAGGACTTATAAGTGGTTTCTAGAATTCTATCAACTTACTGAAAGAAACTAACTTTGACACACTCTCTCCAAATGAGATCAACATTACTAATCTACCCAATTTCACACTTCACTCTTTGGTTTTAGGTTTAATACGTATATAAATGGATTACGAACCACATACGAAGTATTCGAGTTAAAACAAAAACATGGTTTAGCTTTCGGTTAATTATAAACGGTGTACCACAGTAAAACAAATAAGCAAATAAACAAACAAAACAAATGCAAACAATAGTTCAGAATAGTTCCAAATGCACTGCACAGCCGCAGTCGGCAGTCGTGTTTGCGATACATTTATATTTGCTCTGCAGCTTGCATTATATGATAAACATACCATGGAGACCCCCTAGCATTTGAGACAAGTAAGGAGTGCTTAAATATTTATGCCGAAGCCTCTTGAGGCCTGCTATTAGTTGTGAGATGTTTTACTTTTGGAGACTGTCACAGCGTTCGAACGGTCATTAACTACAGGGGTGACAGGGACCTCTGGGTCAAACATTTTGAAGCAACAAAAGGCTATGATAGAATCACTTGGTGAACCCCAAATTACTTCTGTGTCATTGCTGAACAATATTTCCCCCAAAAGCATTCCTCCCTCCGTTAACGCCACGACCCCTTTCACTCCTTATGGAAATGATTGTTTGTATATGGCACTAAGGGATGGAGATGGCAAGCAGTTCACGGACATTGTTGCTGCCAGTTTCGACCCCCAACAGACCGAGCACTGCCCTCCCCCTGTTTTGTTGTGCTTTGTGAGAAAAGTTGATTAAAAACAGGTTGGGACTGAAGACCAGGAGTTGAGAATGAACATGTTGGGGTGGAGCGGTGGAATTGGGGAAACCAAACATACAAGACCTCACAAGGAACAGCAGTAATACATACACAGACATGGGAATCCTTCTACAGACAAAAATATTCAACATAGTCTTGTACAAGGAATTAATGAGAAACAAACTAATGAATTTTCTCTACCCCGAAATATATTTTTGAAAACTTGCTAATTTAATGTTGTGTACTCATAAATAATACACATCTCAAAAAATATCAAAATAAATATTCCGTCTATATCAGTCTAACCATTGACGACATCACATTTCTGCCAGACGGTGTATTGAAAACCTGAAGGATGTACCTTCCTAACCTGTATTCCATTCTTGACTGACAATACAGGGGAGAATAATGCACGGAAAACACAAACCCAATCAGATGGATGGCAAACGGCTTCCAAAAAGGGGCTAAAGGACAGAAGAGGAAGGGAGGCACCAAATCCCCTCTCAAGCCTAAGTGGGTGGTCCTTTCACTGTGGGGTAACCGAGCAGTCGCTAAGCATTCAGGGAGAGAGAGAGAGAGAGAGAGAGAGAGAGAGAGAGAGTGAGAGAGAGAGAGGCCAGTGAAGGCTCGCTCTTCAGCCTCACAGCTCACCAATGTGGTCCATACATCCACAGAATGATATTCACGCAACACTGGGTTTATTTAGAGTCCTAGTGCTGGCACTGGCCGATCAAATGACAGCCAGAGTTTGAGCCCCCCTGAGGATTAAAATGATTCAAGAGAGAAAGGAGAATGACTTGAGAAAAGAAGTGATTCAGGGAAAAGGACCATTTTCAGGGATTTAATTCAAACACGAACTAAAGTTACAACAACAGGCTCTCAAATAATAACCTGAACAAACGTGGAGCAAAATGTCCCAAATTCAGAAAAGCACCCAATTCTCACTGTGTTTAATAACCATCCAGATAATATGAATCTAATGACATAACAGCAGGAAGCATTCACACTTTACCATCTGCTGCAAAATCAATGAAGGCAATATTTTCAGTAAAATATTCTTCTATCTGTATGTACCTCTGTCTGTCTGTCTGTCTGTCTGTCTCTCTTTCTTGCCTGTCCTACCTCCCAGAGGCCATGGGAAGACTGTAACATGCTTGAGCAACCCAGTGTAATGCAGATTTACTACATAGTGTCACACTCATCACACCTTGCCATGTCAAATAAAAGGCTGTTAAAAACAGTAGAAGAAAAAGGCTGACAGGCAGGTGGATGCCTGTGTCAGAAATACTGTTCTTTCTCTCCAGTTCCACATGAGACAAAAGAGAGAAGTGCGGAGGAGTGTGTGAACACTTGTCACACAAAATGGGATTTTATTGGAAATATTGTGGGAGGTGGGGGTGGGGGTTCAACTTTGACAAAGAGTTGTCAAAGAGTCAGACTTGAAATTCGTCCTGCTGCATGAATTAACTATTAGAGAATGTAAAATTTGTCGAAAAGTTGAAAATTTGCATTGGGTTTTAATTCATTCAAATGACTTATATGACTTCGTTGTTCATGTTCCTAGGGTTTATTTCATTCTCAAACAAAATATAGAGAATGTAGTGAGCCAGCTGCCAAATTCAACACTCTTTTCACTTCAAGGTTACAAATTACCAAGACCCCTCCAAAATGGCACAGCATCTGAATGAGGAATAATGGGGTGCTAGTGCCTACCAGCAAAGCACATTAGAACTGTTTAAGTTGGCCCCTACAAAGTCGAACATTTCAATTATTTCAAAGCAGCCTCCAATTAAAAGCTGCAAACATGTCTTTTGAATGCAAACTAACACAATTAAAAGTGTTTCAGGAGTGTATTAGAGGAATCAGTTCTGAATTAGTCCACTGAATACACAAGCCCCCCCCCACCACCACCACCACCACCACCACCCCACACCCCCCACACCCCACACCCCCAGTTTCATCTCCCGCTTCTTTCAGCCTGGCCCAGGAAAAAGGGAGAGGGCTCTTTTTGAAGTCAAAGGGGTTTTCTTTTCTTGCTCTCCTTCCTCTCTTTCTTTTCCCCTCTCTCCTTCAGAGGAAAAGAAGATTGAGTCTGCCTAATCTGCTACTTGTACATTTGAATGTGTAGTGAGCAGAGATGATCCCGGTTGCCTGATAATAGCCCAGGTGCAGAGACAGTGGCCGTAGCTAACTTGTTCTCAGCATGGGCTGTATATCATGGGGAGGCAGGCCACCCTTTGAAGATGCATGCCTGCATTCAGCAGCTGATTTGCGGGCTGTGAAGGCTCAGGTTTTACAGCCGGGCAAGAGCCCCCTTAGACCTACGGTTGGAGAGCGTGTCCTTGACTACACCACTGAGTTGCCTAAGCACATGTATAAGTGTATAAGGGTTTGTTTATTTAAAAGAAGGTTATAGTGGCAGGCACAGGAGAGACTGGTGCTGTTGATAATGACAAAAGCTGCACATGTATGACAGTCAGGAGAAAGCAGTGTATTATATCAAATTCCGACTCTAAATTGCTCTCTGGATGATAAAACATGCTAAAAAAAAAAATCTGATTCAGACATACAGCCTACACTCTCATTTTTTGAAGAGTTCAGGGATCAAACTTCTGGCCTTGTTTGAACTTGCCATCAAGAATGTCAAGAGAGGCAACTTTGTTTGACTTCTTCTTTGACCTGTGTGACAAGACAACAGCAACTGTCCCCTCTTTCACTCCCATGCTACCCCTCTACAGTGCCACCTAATGAAGTCAAAGAAAGAAAATTAGCCGTGCATTGCATGGGCCCCATTGACAGTGTCATTAAGGTGGCCTGGTACAGGGTTGCCCATGCTTACTCGCAGGGTCCTACATTCCTTTATTTGTTATTGAGATGGTTATTTACACTGGAAGACAGAAATTCTGGCAGCATGTTATTGGGCTGGAGGTGGGGGTATGTGGGGTAGGGTGGAGAGAAGGGGAGGGTGTGGGGTACACGCCAGTGTCTTCCTTCCTCAGCTGGATAACAATTAGCAATAGGGAGCGGCTTTGGACAGCCATTCATGTCCATCTGAGGCTGGGAGAGGGAGAGCAGTTTTACTGCCTTTGAATTATGGCCATTCTTTTTTTTTTCTCAGGCCTTCAACCACACGCTAAGGGCTTTGTTTTAAAGCCACCCATACTGCACCTGTGAGCAAGAAACACTTATAACCAATAATAACTTCGAACCAATAATCAGTGCTAAAACAACAACAACAACAACAACGATGATGATGACAATAAATTATAATAAATAAACAGTTATGGGATTTTTAAAATACAGTTAATTAATGGGAAAACCCCCCAATATGTTATGTTAATTTTTGGAGGGAGAATGCAGACCCTGGTCCAATAACTTTTTTTTTTTGTAAATGAACCCCCCACACACACACACACACACACACACACACACTACCTGGTGAACTTACGAAATATATTTCTTTGTTCAAAATAATTAAAGTGAGAAATGTATTCCTTTTAATTCCTTATGTAAATAAAGACAGAAAAAAACCTTTAATTTACTAAAACAGTAACAAAGTATTGAAATTAATCCACATAACAATCCACTAGTAATTGAAAGTGATAGAGGGTGTGTCTTCCCTGATAGAGGCACCTTTAAAGGTAGGACAGAGGAGTAGAATGTTCAGGTCACATGTGCACTTAAATAGAAGGGATGGGTCATACTGAAGCCTGAGGCATCATGTAGGAGCCTTAAGTAAAACCTATGTTTAAATAAAGTAATAAAAGCTAGGAGGTAACAGCTTTAACGTGTAATTCCTTATATTTTTGTTAATATCATGAAGCTGAACTCTAACAATAAAAATGCTGATTGAAACAAAGCCATTTTTGGTAATGGTTTATTAGGAACCATGAGGCTTTTATTTCTCCCTATTTCATCATTCTGTGCTTCGTTGTTTAATTGGGTTAAAATAACCTACATTCATTGTCATAATCAGAAAACGAAAGCACTCCTCAGAGAAATTCACACATCTTGGATTGAGTGTAATGTGATGGAACTATCTCCAGGAATGAAGTCAGTCCTTGCCTTGTTTATCTACTGCCTCATTAGCATCAAGAAGCATAAACATGTACCTCTACAACAACCAATGTGCTAAAAAAGAGCCTAATGAGTATTATATTTGAAACAGAAAGTTCTTTTTAACTGAACTCGGTTATTAAGTACAGTATATGGCTTTTTTTTTGTTGATTTTTTTTTATTATTTGTTTTATTTTAACAGCCATTAAACAAATAAACCAAAAAAGCTAATGCATTATAAGCACTACTTGTCATGGAATTTACAGTATTTTTATTTATTTATAGTTATTTATAAAAACTTAATAAACAACATTACAAACATTATTATACTTGAAAAAATGAAAATTAAATAACAATGTTTGTAATGTTGTTACAATATGCATAACATCTTATGAATGTATTAATAAGTCACTCTACATACAGTATAAAAAGCTTCATAAAAATGTTCACAATGATTCAACCAAATAATTCAATAATTGAAGTACAGTAAATGTCTACTGATCATTTTCTATTCTACAAAATACAAGATTTTTTAAAATGTTTGTTGGTTGTGTCAATAAAAAATGTGACTTTGTCTCTCTCACTCTCAGAGTCTGAATTAATTACTCGGCTCACAAGTAAAACTCAATCGCTGGGTGGATCTTCTCAGGAGTCTGGTCTCTCTGCAGATTTGCAGATGGTTTCGGTGTGTAGCTCTTTTTCCCGTAGAGGATAATCTCACTGGGACCCTGGCACATGCACAAACCTGCACAGTGTGCCCTCCATTCAGAGATGTCTCAAAGCTGCCATGGGGGACACTAGTGACTTAACATAAATTAGACCACCAGGGAATGGTAAAATCTCGCTCTGAAGAAGGGCAATATTGTGGCTGAATGAGGAAAGTCTATATCCGATGAGTTAATTCTCATTAGGAGTTAAGGTATGTGTCACGAGTGTCAATAAATTAAAAACATACAGTCAGTGTTAATATTATACATCAAATTAATATTAACATTCACTGTTTTAACATTACACAGTAAACTCGGTGTGTTCTTTTCAGTTCAACAGTGTAAATTAAACACTGAGAATATTACTGTGCTGCTAAAAAAGTGAGATTTAGTAGAGAATACATGACCTATAGACACACAGCTGATTTCTTGTATCAACAGATCCCAAATTTATTGGTATCACTGATCTCATGTTAGACAGTAATTACCCTGACAACATAGTGACAGTAGCTGTTTTTTATTTGTAAATTTTCACTGGAAGTATTTCAATTCATGATACACACACACACACACACACACACACACACACACACACACACACATATATATATATATATATATATATATATATATATATATATATATATATATATATATATATATATATATATATATATATATATATATACACACACACACATACAGACACTCCCTGACTTAGGTTCATCCGTTTTACATTTTTTTATTTGAAATTAATGTTGATATTATTTGATGTATTTGATATTATTTTACAATGATTTTACAATGTTATGTTTATAACAATTGATTTAGGGGCGTTTTATGAGATACGGTAATGCTATTTATGAATGTATAGTACTGTATGAGCATCATACGTCATACGTCACTGTAACAACTTACAGTTGGTATGACACCTAGCAACCATAGAGTGTCTGATACGGAAGTAATTAAGTAAGACGCATGTAAATTAGCTCCGTGTTGTGATTCTTTAATTTGAGCATGCACGTATGATTTGATGCAATTTACATGTTCCATGTGCAAGGAGGCGGCACGGTGGCGTAGTGGTTAGCACGTCCGCCTCACAGCAAGAAGGCCCGGGTTCGATTCCCGGCCTGGGCATTTCTGTGTGGAGTTTGCATGTTCTCCCCGTGCTTGTGCGGGTTTCCTCCGGGTGCTCTGGTTTCCCCCGCAATCCAAAGACGTGCACTGTAGGTTAATTGGCTGTTCTAAATTGACCGTAGTTTCTCTCCTGCAGCGGCACTGGAACCCAGTCGTATCGGCACTTGCCTTTCCATTGGATCCTTCCGGTGGCGCCGAGACAGGGGGGGACTTGCTGCTTGGGTAACAGCCTGTCCCTCATTACTCCCTACCCAGGCTCTGTGCACTGTGGAGTATCACCAGTCGGGATACTGGCCAGAGCGCAGCCATAGTCCTTCGGGACTGACGGAGGCCTACGCTGTGCAAGGAGGACCAACTCTAAAGATAAGCAGTTATGTTTTTCGGATGAATTTACTGAGGGCATGCCTTCACAAGAGAGAAAAGGAAGACGAACCACTAGTGCACGAACCTAGTGCTAGTGCACAGGTACAAAAATGACCGGAGTATAGCAGTAGCGAGAAACGAAAACCCTCAGGATCACCAACGGACTCAGTACCTAAAGAAGGAAATCAGCGAGCTCCGACAAGAACTGGAACTAAAGACAGACAAGCTTGAACAATACAGTCGTTGCAATTCTGTCAGGATTACCGGAGTGAAGGAAACCAGTGAGGAAGACACAGAGGATGTTGTCCACGAACTGTTGAAAATTGTCCACCCCAACATGTTAGCTGCGGACATTGACAGATGTCACCGAGTTGGGAAGAAAGTTCCGGGTAAACATAGAGCTATCATAGTCAAGTTTGTCAGCTACTGGGATCGGAACAAAGTTATAAAAAACAGGCGCCAACTACAAGATAAGATAAAATCTGTATACATCAATGAGGACCTCACTCAACATCGGAATATGCTTTATAAGAAAGCAAGGGACTTACGGACAAAGGGACACATTCACTCCACATGAATATATGATGGTAAGATCTTCATCAGTGAACACCCAGAGGGAATGAGCTGTGTGATAAAGTGTGATTCCGATTTGGACAGATACCGTTCTGAGATTCTGTGATTGTGTGATGTAAGTTCGTGAGACCAGTGTAACGGCATAATATCATGGAACATTTGTAAGTATGTCAGTTATAATATCTGCAATGTAAATATTATCAAATAACTGTCACAACACTGCTACTGTCATTTACCTTTCCTATTGTTGTCAATATGTTCATAAGAATGTTTTTAATTACTTCAAGTACAGTAAAACCTCCGCTGACGAACGCTTAAGCTCACGAACTTTTCGCCTCAAGAACATTAAATTTGCGAGCGTATAGTCTCTGCTGACGAACTAGTTTTCGGCGGACGAACCAAACCACGCGGTCGAACAGCACCACGGTGGCGGCCACGAGAAGCTGACGCACGCTCACGGCGTCACAGTTCGTCACACCCCTTTCTTTGAGTGCGGAAGTGGTTTGTGTTTGATAGACATTTTGGACCATATTGAGTGAACTTTTGCTATTATGGGACCAAAAAAGACCCCACCACAGGCGGAGATCATTGAAAAACACGAACGAGGTGTGCGCTTGTGTGACTCAGCGTCCCAGTACCAGTACGCTAAGTCTACCATTGCTCCCATCCTTAAGAACAAGGAAGCTATTAAGGGTGCGTGTGTGGCTAAGGGTGTTTCCAAACAGTAGGCGTTTCCAAACACTCCTTCCAAACAGTAAGTCCCTCCTCCCTCCTCCTCCCACTCCATTCCATCAAGCCATCAACTACCATCACAAAGGTAAATAAAACGACTTTATTATACAGTACAGTTTATTTCTTTAATTACAATACAATAGCACATTTATTATACATAAAATAAGGTATATTTTTGTGTAGTTTTAAGGCTTATTTAGTAGAAAATTATGTTTTATGGGGACCTGGGAACGGATTATTCTCATTTTAATGGTTTCTTATGGGAAATAAATGTTCGGAAGACGAACTTTTCGCCTTACACACACTTTCTGGGAACCAATTATGTTCGTGAGCTGAGGTATCACTGTATTCTTATTTTGTTGATGATTGTAACTATCTTCTTTGTTATCTGTGGGCAATATGATGTTTTGTTATTATATAAACAGCAGCCAGAATACTGTTTAGTAGTATTAATCTCTTGCAATGCAAATATAAAACTATTGGGTAAAACAGTGATAGATAAAAGTATGAAAACCCGATTGAGCATCCACACGACTATGAACATTTATAAATCAAGTTTTTCATTTGGGTAATAATACAATTCAATATCGGGTGACGATCTGTGTTTTTCATTGCATTGTTTGTTCTCGCAAAAGAATATATAAAATCAAAAGTTATTAATTTCAGTTTAGTTATGTTATGACCTTTCTTGCAAAGGAATTAAAACTGTATCGTGTCATTTTATAAACTGAGTCAAAAGCATGTACAGTATTTATGTTTCTTTGTTATCTGCAAACGTATTTAGGTGATCCAAATGTATTAATTGTTTTGCTATTGTTAATACAGCTTGCAGGCGATGTTGAGTTAAATCCTGGGCCGACAAAGTTCGTTGACTCCTCACGTAATCATGACTTAGCTATCTTCCATCTTAACACTAGAAGTATACATAACAAACTTAATTACTTAAAAGAATATTTGTCAGATTATGATGTAATCTGCTTCACAGAGACACACTTAGACGATTCCATAGATAGTGATATTTTACATTGGGATAATTTTCATGAACCAATCCGTAAAGACAGAAATAGCTTTGGACGTGGAGTCATGATTTATGTGACGAATAGATTAACTTTCAAAAGAGTTCATGAGCTTGAAAATATGTATGATGAAACTATATGGATCAAAATGTTTCTACCTCAGAAACCTTTACTAGTTTGTGCTGCTTATAGACCTGAATACAATTCTATACAATTTTGGAATCGTCTAGATGATGGTATGGAATCTGCTTTGGATATATCAAGCAAAGTAACCCCTGTTGGAGATTTAAATGAAAATTTACTTTCTAATAAACAAAATCATATTTCAGAGCTGTTAAACAGAAAACATCTCAGAAACGTCATAACACACCCCACAAGAGTCACGTCTAACACCAGCACACTACTTGATCCAATAATTGTTAGTGATGATGTGGAGGTACTTGATAGTGGTATAAATGAGTTTGATTGTACAATATCTGATAATAGAGGTACGTACATCCACATAGGTACGCATATTAATACAAAAATATCCTACACCAGAGAAGTGTGGTGTTATGATCAAGGTGACTTTGAGAAGTTAAATGATTTAATAAGTATGACCGATTGGTCAGAGCTATTTGATAATTGCTCGAATATAAATGCTATTTGTGATGTGTTTTACAATAAAATGAATCAACTAACCAAAGAATGTATCCCCAAATGAGTTGTCACTATCACTAATAAACTAAATAACATGAACTACTATGTGAAAGAACATTTCTGTTCAAATATAGATGCATTTTTGTCTGAACTTTATTCAGCAAACAAACCATCATATTGGAAACTTTTACGTTCTGTGATAAAACAGGCAGACTCATCATCGTGCATTCCCCCTCTTAAAAAACATGATTCGAATGATCATCCAACACTCTTTACAGATTTAGATAAGGCTGACAAATTAAATTAATATTTTGAATCGATATCTACTATAACTGACGATAATGATCCCTTGCCATATTTCGAACAGTGGACAAGTAATTCCTTAGAAAATATAATTGTTACTAAAGAAGAAATATCTGATGTTATTAAATGTCTCAGTGATAATAAGGCATCTGGGCCAGACAGAATTAGTCATAAACTTCTCAAGAACATAGGCGATTCTATTAGTGATGTTTTATGTATAATATTCAACTATTCACTTAAGACATGCATGTATCCAGCAGAGTGGAAACGAGTGCATATTATGCCATTTTTTAAGAAAGGTGATCACTCAAATGCATCGAATTATTGACCTATAGCACTAATAAGCTGTGTTGGTAAAATATTTGAGAGAGTAGTGTATAAGCACTTATATAATTATTTCTATAGTAACGACTTACTGTACAAATATCAAGCAGGCTTTCAAAAAGGTCACTCAACTGTCCATCAACTAATTGAACTATATAACCAGATTTGTTTATCTTTAGATAATCGTGAGCAATATTGTCTTGTATTTTGTGATGTATCCAAAGCATTTGATCAAGTTTGGCATAAAGGTTTATTGTACAAATTACAAAAGTATGGTATCAATGGAAACATTTTGAAATGGTTGTCCAGTTACATAAGCAATTATAGTCAATCAGTCTTTATCAATGGAGCTTTATCCAAGCCCAGAAATCTCCCTCAGGGGTCAGTCATAGGTCTATTTCTATTCATTGTTTATATGAATGATGTAGCAGTTGAACTAGATTGCATAACTAGACTCTTTGCCCATGATACATCTCTTGGCTACTCATCATCAGAAAGCAAACTAATCTAAACAACTTTAAATTCTAATTTATATAAGCTTAGTTTGTGGGCAAAAACATGGCTCATTAAATATAATCCATACAAAACGGAAACCTTAATATTTTCATTTAAAAAAGATATCAAAGATATACATTTATATTTTGATGGATGTGAAATTAAAAATGTAGAAACGCATAAACATTTGGGTGTTACTTTTTCCTCAAACGGTAAATGGTCTTGTCATGTTGAAAAATAAGGTAATACATTTGCAAGTATGTTATGTACTATGAGGAAATTAAAGTTTTTGCTGAATAGAAATACTTTGACAAAATATATCGGATGTTCATCAGGCCACACTTTAAATACGCCTGTGAATTATGGGATGGATGTAACTTAGAGCAATCAAATGCATTAGAACAATTACAGCTTGAAGCAGCCCGTATTGTTACTGGCCATTCTAAATATACTCAACATGAATATTTGTATCTTGAAACAGGGTGGGAAACCTTATCTGAAAGGAGAAAAATGAGAAAACTCGGTTTATATTATAAAATGAAACACATCTAAAATCTTCGACATCTTCTTTTATTCCATCGACCATGAGGTTATGGAATAGTATTCCACCAGAACATCAAAATTTGACACCAATTACTAAATTTAAATTAGTACTCTGCCAGACAATTACGGGCGTCCCATCATATTTCTCTTACGGACCAAGAATGGTAAATATCTATCATACACGTTTGAGATACAGGTGTAGTCAACTAAATTATGATCTTTTTAGAATAGGTCTTAAATCCAACCCAGACTGTAAATGTGGTAATGCTCGCGAAACTCTTATCATTACTTTATTCAGTGTCCATTATTTAAAGAACAAGGATGTACATTAATTAGAAATGTGCGAGAAATTGTTGCAAATAAAATATGTATAAATTTAGAATTATTATTAAATGGAAACAATGAATGTTTATCTGTCATTGAAAACCAGTTTGTATTCAAAGCTGTTCAATCTTATATAAGACAATCAAAGAGATTTGCCTAAACTGCCCATCTTTATTTACTTTTTTCTTTTATTTATTTATTTTTTCCTGTCATGCATATTCTCCTATTCTTCTTATTAGTCTTTGTTCTGTAATTTGTAATGTATCATCATTTGTAAATATCATGGAGAGGGTTCTCTAAGTTGGATAACTTGTTCCCAATCCTTTTCATCAGTGAATAAAATATGTTTAAAACAAAACAACTTACGTTCACTTTCAACTTACATTTGGCCGTCCGGAACCAATTAAAAACATCAATTGGGGAGCGTATATATATATATATATATATATATATATATATATATATATATATATATATATATATATATATATATATATGATATATATATCTAACTGGGTTATCAAAGGCAGGCCATGTCTCTCACTGTCTATGGTGTGAGGCATGTAAAAGAACCATTGCTGACTTTCGTAAAGAGTAGCTGCAAAGCCGTCAGCGTGTTTCTGTCCCTTGCTAAAGGGTTGTGACAGGAAGGGCATCCGACGTAAAAAAACCTATGCCAACTCAAATGTACGAATCAGATGATTCGCTGTGGCGACTCCCAAGAAAAAGCCGAAAGGAAGAAAGAAAGAAATATATATATATATATATATATATATATATATATATATATATATATATATATATATACACACACACACACAGTGGTACCTCACTTTACGAAAGTCTCACAAAACGAAAAATACAGGTTACGAAACGCATTTTCATAAGATTTTTGTCTGTGAATACAAAACAAGTTTCCGTTATGAAAGCGCCATCTTAAAAATTTAAACGCGCCACTCAAACATTCAAACAATGCGCCTGTTGCTTTCCCAACACCCCACCCCGCTGGCCTCCCATTGGCGAGGAGGGAGCTGAATCTCCATAATACTACTGTACCCATAATGCTTTTCGTGTGCCTTCGACCCATTGTTCGTCACACGCGTGAAGGACAGTTGTACTGTTGGTTCGTGAGTTTCGTGAGTTTTTTGAGTGTGCTCATTGCAGTGTTATTTTTCATGAAATCACTGGCACAGTCCAATATCACTGTGCACACATCAACTATATGTAAAGCAATGGCCAAGAATGGTGTTCATGGGAGGACTCCAAGGAGGAAGCTACTGCTGTCTAAAAAAATTTTGTTGCTTGTTTAATGTTCACAAAAAGGCACTTGGACACTCCACAGAAGTTTTGGCAAAATATTTTGTGGACTGATGAAACCAAAGATGAATTGTTTGGGAGGAACACACAACGTCATGTGTGGAGGAAAAATGGAACAGCTCACCAACATCAACACCTCATCCCCACCATGAAGCATGGTGGAGGGTGCATCATGGTTTGGGGCTGTTTTGCTGCCTCGGGGCCTGGACAACTTGCAATCATTAATGGAAAAATGAATTCAAAAGTTTATCAGGATGTTTTGCAGGAAAACCTGAGGCCGTCTGTCAGACAGTTGAAGCTAAAAAGAGGATGGATGCTGCAACAAGACAATAATCCAAAACACAGAAGTAAATCAACTTCAGAATGGTTTCAGAAGAACAAAATACACGTTCTGGAGTGGCCGAGTCAAAGTCCAGACTTGAACCCCATTGAGATGCTGTGGCATGACCTCAAGACAGCGATTCATGCCAGACAACCCAGGAATCTGACTGAACTACAGCAGTTTTGTAAAGAAGAATGGGCCAAGATTAGTCCTGATCGATGTGCCAGACTGATCTGCAGCTATAGGAAGCATCTGGTTGAAGTTATTGCTGCCAAAGGGGCGGAGGGGGGCACAAAATATTAAATGTGATGGTTCAGTTACT
>CM045742.1:23197500-23202500 GCA_024760905.1 Plotosus lineatus
CCTTCCTTTTTGTAGTATTGAAGGGGAGGGAGGGACACGACAACAGTTTTGTCTTTGATTAGACAACACCCATCATGTCCATTCTAATGAATAAAGCAAGCTAAGAGGCAACATGCCCTGCTCAGAGCTCGAGAAGATTTTTAAAAGCTTTAAGCCAGTTGTGTGCATCAAGACTGGTCGTCATTTGCAGTCAGCATTTAAAGATATATAGGAATTACTTACAGAGGCTGATTCTCCGGGCAATGATTATGTATACTGTAGTTTTCAAACTAAGAACGTTAAAAAAAAAAAAAGAAAAAGAAAAAAAAAAGAAAAGAAAAAAAAAAGGGATCAGGCAGCTGAAATATTTGAATTATTCCTTTGAATTTATTTCAGTTTGCCATTTATTAGTTTGTTTGTTTTTAGACATGTATTTATTTGTTCAGAAATGTATTTATATTATTTTATTTATGTGTCTTCCTGTTGTAAAAATGTATCATTTTACTATTTTTATTTTTACTTATTTAAACAAATGTATTATTAATACACATACATGTATTTGTTTAACTTACTTATTAACTAAATTTATTTCTCTCTCTCTTTCTTTCTCTCTCTCTTTAAACATCACCTCTGTATACCCCCGTCTGTACTATAGCAGAGTAAACAAGGATATGCCCCACACACACACAAATAAGAATAAAACCCAGCAACTTGCAGTGTTGTGCAAACACACAGTCTAAAGGGGGAGGGCCTGGATTTAAATTCCAAAGGGCTCTCCGAGCTCGTTTCCTAGTTCCCCAGTCAGCTATGTGTTTGTGAGAAATCAGCCTTTTTGTCTCTTTGGAAAAAAAAAAAAGGCTAAATCTACATCGGTGGCCCAGTCGAAGTTTGCAATTCTTTGCACTTTCTATTCAGCTGAATGGGAGTGAATGAAGTGGCCAGAGAGCCTTTTATTTGATCAGCTCAGTTGCATAAAGTGACGGAATTCTAATGTATTTGCTTAATATCCCGGAGAAGGCTGTTGCTCTGTGGGCGGACATGCAAACAATACACCTGCTTCTTACTGTTTAGCTATTAGTCGAAATCTACAAATAAATACAACGAAATAAGTTATAAACAGTAAGAATTTTGTTCTTTGAAAAAGAAAAATTGGGAACAAATTAAAAACGATTAATACTAAATAAAAAAAAATAGAATTTTAATTGAAAAAACGAAATTATTTTTATAGAGGGGGGGAAAAATGAAAAATGAATACGAAGTATATTTAAATATAATTATATCAATGACCTACACTCGTATCAGTGACATACATTTCTGAACACTATTAGTATTAATAATAATAATAATAATAATAATAATAATAATAATAATAATAATAATATCATCATCATCATAATCTTCAGTCGTGCGCAGCTCATTTTTCCATCTGAATTGAACAGGACTACAGACAGGTCTGTGGATTGGTGATGTGTGAGTGTGGAAGTGCAGCATGAATGAGTGTCTCAGTCTGCACTGTTGCTCTCCTACAGGAGCTCTGTGCATCCTAATCAAGCCCGAGCTTCATTCAGCCCGTTCAGCTCAGTGCGCCTTTTCCAAAAAGCTGCAGAATAAACCCAATGTGTGCTGAGATCCTTTCCCTGCGAGGGCTCAACGGAAGTAAAATCAAAGTGAGAAGCAGTAAAAAGCAAGGAAATAAAGCATCGTCACTGGGGCGTATAATGTGGTATTATTACCATTTTATTATTATTGTTATTGTTCATAATAATAATAATAATAATAATAATAATAATAAGTAGGGCGCGCAATAATGTACGACCAAGAAAACAATAAATTGATCAGAAAATCAAAAGGAAACAATAAAACGTTTAATGTTTGCATCATTTTAATGAAAAAATATTCTGATGACCAAGTTTATAATTTAATGCAGAGGTTTTGCACACTTTTTTTTTTCTTTTTTAAAAAAAGCTCGCATGCTTGCAGCAAAACAGCACAAAGTTTCGAAAATGCATGCTTTACATCTGAACATAAAAAAAGTTTACAAATGTACGGCATTTGATACACATGGTCACCACGGCTTTAAATTAAACGCTCCACAAAACATCTCCTGCAAAATAGAGATCATCTAAAACATTGAACTAAAAAGTGCATAATTGAACACAATTTGATATCACTTATCTGCAATTATTCACATATATACGCCTTTACCTCACCTTTTACATGGAGATTTCAAGTTTCCAATAGGTACAATCTAATGAGGATATAGTTTGGTATGAAAAATAGAGTAGTGTAGCTCATTCTGTTGTTTAGTGGTATAGTGTTAAAGAGCATTTCCGGATATCCCTGGTCTGCACTAATCAAACAGACAAAATAAAAGCTTCACGTTTGGTGCAAAGTTGGCCAACAGTTCTCCCACTAAATGCAACTTTATAAACTAATCTTACAAATGTCTTTATTAACAGTATACTTATTAAATTACAAGGAAATTATTATTATTATTATTATTATTATTATTATTATTATTATTATTATTATTATTATTTTTGCAAACGTTCTTCCAATTATAAATTTACATTTTTTTTTTTCAGGAAAAAAAATGTCCATCTGTACTGAGTCGGTGTCGTCAGACGTAAACTATTTTAAAGCACAAAATTGGAACACGTACACATAAATTAACAACACTACAACACAGATATAGCTCTTGCCTTGATTGTATATCGGTAAGCTAACTTTGTGGTAAACGTTTTCAAGGGCTAAAATAAAAATTAAACTTTGGAGAAGTGATTTTGGCTCCGTCCTCCAGCGCGCATCGCAGCACTAATGCGCACAACCCGCCTGTTAGAATAACCTCAGGAATAACGTCATCATGCCCGCCACAACCGCGCGTTCATATTCATAGAGTTGTGCATTGATGGGAACATAAAACCTTTTGCAGTCATTTGGACTCATTGTTTCGAAATACAGGCTTTAGACCGGAGTGGTGGAAACTGCATTAAATCCATGAGTCCATCAGTGGGATGGAGATCTAAGGGATGAATATGAAGCGTCGGGTGGCGCGTATTATTTTGTACTACAGTGGTGTGAGGGGTTCGGACGAAGCCGTGACGCAGTCTACAGGTCGCCAGGTACTTGTTCCAGAAAATTGAAGTCAACTTTGGCCGGCGTCAGTGCACGGCGACTGACTGCAGTGTCGCTGGGCTGCTCAGGGTGTCGTTCGGGTTGGTCGGACTGCTTTGGCCGGTTGCTGTGTGAGGCGATGTGGGGCTTAGAGACTGTGGAGAGTTCGAGAGAAACGCAGGCAGGTGCGGGGGCATCGGTTTGATGGGCACCGGCATGGCGGGCAAAGTCTGCGCTCCGTGACACAGCGATTTGATGGGAACGCCGTACGCGCCGTAGTCGCTCGCCATGGAGATGGGCGCGGCGCTTTCAAGAGCTCCCGCGCCATACACGTGCGGCCAGGCGGTGGTGAGCTGACCGGGTAACGGGTAACCGGCAGACATCGAGGGCATCGTGGAAAAGGCCAGGCCGCCGGGTACCTTGTAATCGCGCGCGATGATGTTCTCAATGGCGAACGGGTGTTTGAAGGTGGACGGCGGAGGTGTGGTCAGGCTGTAGGCGGGTACATGTGACAGGTGTGCTCCGGTGGCGGCCAACGCGCTCAGACGCAGCTTGGCGTGCTGCTGCTGCAGGTAATGAGCGGCTTCCGACGGCTTGCTCGGTGCCAACGGGTCGGACGTGAGCACCTTGAAGCGCTTGCGGCGCCGGAGAAAGCTGCCGTTCTCAAACATGTCGCCGCAGTTCGGGTGCAGCGCCCAGAAGCTGCCCTTGCCCGGTTGATCCGGTCGCCGCGGAATCTTGATAAAACAATCGTTGAAGGACAGGTTGTGCCTCAGTGAGTTCTGCCACCGCTGTGTATTCTCGCGGTAATACGGAAAACGGTCCATGATGAATTTGTAGATCTCGCTCAGCGGCAGCATCTTCTCGGGGCAGCTCTGGATCGCCATCGCCGTGAGAGAGATGTACGAATAGGGCGGCTTTTGGTCGCTGTACGTGTTCCTGCCTGGACGGGGCATCCTCTTGGTTCTCTTCAGTGCAGTAACTTTTTCGGCCTACGACTCGAAATGTTCTCAAAGTGAGGCAAAGGCATAAAACAACAGCGGGAAACGTGCAGGTTACCGGGTTGTATCTGGTCCAAGTTTCAGAGCGCGCGCAAAGTTAGGAGTCTGAAGCTGCTGCATTCGCAGTGGACGTGAAGCTACAGTGCTGTCGCCTGCGTATTCAAATCAATTCTGCTCCTTCAGACGAAGCTGGAGATCAACTTCAGCACTGTAAGCAAATGGAAGCAGCTTCCTCTTGCTAAGTCGGATGAGCAGATGAGATACCCCTCTCTCTCTCTTTCTCTCTCTCTGTGTCTCTCTCTCTCTCTCTCTCTCTCTCTCTCTATCTCTTCGTGGTTGATAAGGTGAGCTAAGTGCCTGCCTCCATGGCCTTCCTCGAACCATCTGATAGTTTTATGCGGTGACATGAGCAGAAAAGACCCCCGGAGCGGAGCTTCATTAATGGGCCACTTCTTTGCTATCACATGACAATCGCCTTGGGAGGAGGAGGAGGAGGAGGTGGAGGAGGAGGAGGAGGAGGAGGTGGAGGAGGAGGAAGGGGTGGGTGGGAGAGAGAGAGAGAGAGAGAGAGAGAGAGAGAGAGAGAGAGAGAGAGAGAGAGAAAGAGGCATAATCTGGTTTCATTTACACCTATTTACACGGACACCTTGGGCCAATAGGAATCATTTCCATTTGAAGACAGAGCAAAGGGGGTGAAAAGGCTCGGCAAACCGGAATTGAACCGCGATGGCACCCGGTAACAGTGTGTGAAGGTATGCGCTAACCTTTCTGTGGGCTTCGCAGGGTGCTTGGTCTGCAATTCACGCGTACAAATGGAGCTACTAAGCAATGGGATGTTTGACATGGAAATTGGCTGGCACTAGCACTCAGTTTGCATTGTATTGTTACGGCGACTCTTTTCTGTTT
>CM045742.1:23207500-23385000 GCA_024760905.1 Plotosus lineatus
ATGGATGACATTGATCACCTCCTAAAAAAGAGCTATCCCTGCTCAGAGTGCTGACTGATAGCAGGTCACTGTAAAACAGAGTCTCTTGCTGTGAAAAGCTGGATTAACAAGTGAATCTTCAAAACTGGTGCTACAAAAGGCAGCTTCCTAGCATGCAGCACAGATCATACATACTGACAACTCAGATACTTTCAAAGTTAGCACAAAGCTTACCAAATGACACTCCAGGTCTAATAGACTGAAATATTTTCAAAGCATGTACTGTACAGAGAAGTGCTAGTGAATAATTATATGAGCTGATTAATATCCCTGCAATAAGTCTTCCTTGCCACAGAATATTCGTACGCTTTTGAAAATTGAAACAAACGTAAAAAAAAAAGATAAAAGAGAACATTGTGTGAAAAATGTATGAACTAGAGTAGTTTTATTAGATCCCGGCTGATTTCATACAGAATAAAACTATGAAAGTGTGCTTTGAAATAGATAATAATGGATGTAGTGTAAAGTAGGAGGTGGTACAATGAACAGCGTATCGAGACTTACAGTAACTAGTCAGTGTGCTTTCAACTCACACATGCACATATGCCCGCATGTCCCCACACACACACACGCACACACACACACACACACACACACACACACACACACACACACACCTGCACAGACACATAAATACACAGACATGCTGACACATGTACGCACAGATACACACATGCACAAATACAAGCACGCACACAGACACTCTATTTAATTAAATTTGTTATCCACAACAAACATGACATTTGCACCTCATTACACATTGATCTGTGATTAGAGAGTATGTAAGAGAGTCTTTTAAGGGAGCAAAAACAATTTAATTAATTTCATAAAACCTTTAGCAAAACTCATTTTGCTTTACATACATTCTACGATTACAACCACTAAATCAGTATCTTTGTACATTTTACGCCAGTGCCATTAATTTTTAAGCAGATGCCAGTGACATATTTGCTTTTAATGTTATCCTCTTAAGAAAATACACCAAACCAATACAGGTCTCATCACACCCATCACATCACAACCTTTTCATTTAGACACTTTACTAAATAGTATAATCCGATCTGATGATGAATTCTTGTAATTTGATCAGAAGTGGGAATGTCACATTGGCTCTTTAAGGTTCATGTGTTTCTTTGAGCCCTTGATAATGAAGAGGAGGCACTTAGCCAACTGGGACCAGAATCCCCTGTATATGGAGACAACCTAATCTCCCTGGACACCACTCATCCCTGTAAAGATCATGACCACATGCTACACAACAACAGCACATTTTGGGTTTACTTCATCGTTAAGCAGCACTAATTTAAACTTTGTAGAGAGTCACAAGGTGTGTGTGATTAACCAGACCGGATTATTCCAGTCCTGTTGGTGTAATATACGGGTTGTAGCTTTTAAAAGGTGAAATGGTGATATTAGGCATGGAATTATTGTTTAGCACAATTAATGCTCATTGAAGTGTACAATTTTTAAAGACTGGATTCTCGGGTCCAATCCCACAGCAGTGGACGCATCACAGACATTGTGAACGCTGAAATCTGATTAGGACCTGACTAGGCCATGTAGCGAGTCAAGCCAGACACTGAATGTGAGAGATCATCACAGTTACCTCGCAAGGTTTTATAAATATTTGGGAACAGTGACTGTTTTCACTGTTGTATTTGTGAAACTGGCTTCCTATACATCACCTCTGCGGAAAGATGGCCGGAAGGCCACGTTCTGCATCCGTTTTGTCTGTTTGCCAGAATTAAGCCACAGAGATCTGTTGGGTTTTCACAGACCACAATTTTAATTATTTATTGTGCTATTTTCATAATGATCAGGTGTTTTAAAAGTTAAAGTCTCAAACTCGGTGCATAGTTACAATTATAAGAATTAAGTTTTTACACATTATGACATATTGAAACTTGTGTAATAGATATAGCACTAACATTGACTTATCCACTTATTTCCCTGTCTACTGCCGTCTATGTTTATGAGTAAGTATCACTTTATGCTGTTAGGACGTGTCACATACATTCAAATACTTTAATTGGCTTTGATTTACATTGCTCTAAATTAACAGCATTTCCACAGTAGAGTGAAATTAAGGGCCTCCCAGTAAATCACGAAGCCGTTAATAAGGCCATACAAACAGTCTGCTAAGCATGACAAGGTTTTCCTCTGGTCCTTGTGAGTTCACTAGCTCTGCATGTGTCCTGCTTCACAGTAATATCCATGACACTTTTGCAAGCACTAATTCATTTGTTTAATAAGGAGACAAGTGAGCACGGGCCAGTAATGAGATATGCTCTGAGAAAGGCAGAAAGGGCTTATTAATCCCAAACTAATCAAAAACCAGGTTGCAACACTGGCTCACCAAGGTGCATCCTATATTGGAACTTGTTTGTTTTGGATTTGTTCACTTTAACAAACCTTTGCATTTGGAAACTCACTTCACTCTTGATCTGGCTGCATAATGCTGAAGTGTCAAAAAAAAAAAAAAAAAAATCCCACAGTAAATTTTGCATACAGAAGGCATCTCCATCCTGCTTACTCATTGTAGTGGTCTGTCATGCATCTTGACTAAGAAAGAATCCTCTATGCATACAGTACTTATAAAGACAATTGCTTTGTTGAGAACATTCTTCATGAAGGACTCGCCATCAATTACTACAGCTGGGAAATATAATCTGGAGCACTGGCAGAGGAAGCGAGAAAGAGGTGTTAGGTGTTTTTCCATGAAAAAATAAATAAATAAACTCAACAATATTTACTGAAAGGATAGTCCAAGAGCTGATTTAAGCCTGAAAAAGGCACCATGCACAGGTTTTCTAGTGAAGAGTAGCTGATGGAGTGCTCATATGCGCAATCATACTTTTAATTAATTCCTTATGCATTTTATCAACATGAACACAATTAGATGAATTGATGAGGTCAACCACTTAGTGCATGTCTAATTAATTACTTGACACCACCCCCATCCACAGCATCGTCCTAGAGAGACCCATCCCCATGGTGAATTCTCCTAAAAGAGAAAACCAGGAGCAGGCCAAAGACCAGGCACAAATCACATAGCCGTATTCCATTCAACCTTCATTTGAAATACAGTGGTACCTCACCATACGAAATTAATCCATTCCAGAAGTAGTTTCGTAACCTGATTTTTTTCTTAAGTTGAGTAGGATTTTACATGTAAAAGGCCTGATTCATTCCAAGGCTCCCAATACTACCCCCTAAACCCTTTAAAAATTATAAAAGTATACCTTTTAAGGCCTCCTTCTGCTTTAATATCGTCCTGATGGTAGACAGGTTTCGGCCATATTCCTTCGTGACATCACTCAATCGCGTGCCACGAGGCCGCTTCTTCTTTTCACTCGCACCGGGAATCACTTTCACTAGGAATCACACGTGTGTGTGTGTGTGTGTGTGTGTGTGTGTGCTTGCATGTGTTGACTATGTCTTCTTAGCAGAATTATAATCTTACAAATGTTTATGCAAGGTTAAAAGCCTGAGCCAAAAAATAAAATTGCAATGAGCACACTCAAAAAAACTCACGAAACAACAGTAACTCTGTGCTTTATGCATGTTAGAACTCCGTGACGAGCAATGGGTCGAAGGCACACGAAAAGCATCATGTGTATTATGGAGATGCAGCTCCATAATAGCCAATAGGAGGGAGCTGCATTTCCGTGACGAACAATGGGTCGAAGGCACACGAAAAGCATCGTGGGTATTAGGGAGCTGCAGCTCCATAATAACCAATGGGAGGCCAGGGGGGGGGGTGGGGTGTTGAGAGATAGCCAACGGGAGAGCAACTTGTGCATTGTTTGAATTTTTGAGATGGTGCGTTTCGTAATGTGATTTTTTTTTCATATCCAGAGACAGAAATTTTAGGTAAATGGGTTTTGTAACTTGGATTTTTCGTTTATTGGGTCTTTCGTAAGGTGAGGTACCACTGTATCATGAATCTTGGCACAATATACTTTGCATTATATTGGTAAACTAGATTCTGAAAAATATCACACATACTTGACCGACATGCATAAAAACATGGTGATCAATTTATGAGGAATCTTTACCCAGGAGTACCCCATCAGTATGGAACACTGTTCTCTCTGGGGCTCCTGCATAACAACACTAAACATGGCGAACAATATTAAGTGTCTTTTTCACCTCTTTAACTCTATGGAGAGCCTATTTAATGTTGTGTGCCAGAGCCCCAATAACAAGAACAGATGAAAATGGCACTGAACAACCACAATTTGAACAACAATATTAAAGGTCAAGACATTTTCTATTTATGGTTTATGTGAGATACAATCACAGGTTATGGTTCAATGGATTTACTCTCCCTTTAAAAATAATCATGATGTACGGTCTATTCGTCTAATTGCTACACGCGTAATGAAAGGGTCAGCTACGAGTGTCTCAATTGCCTAGTGTAACAGTAACGAGCGGGTGCAAATCTCTTTGGCTCAATGATTGGAAATTAACGTCAGAATTCTATTTGCCATTTTATATTCCAATTTAAAACAGCATACATGAAATGCATCACAAAAATACCAACAGTGCTAAAAAGAAAATACGTGTCCAAGTCAGAGAACTACTCAGCAATAAATACTATACTGTATCGAGTCAAATAAACACTGCAGCTTTCTGTCTCAGTAAAATGTACCATATTTACATTATTACTTCTTTCACTATTTGAACTGTTCACAGGTATTTAATGTGGAATCTGAAAACAACGCAAATTTATTTATCTGGTAAACAATCTATCCCAATAAATTCTGAGAAAGACATTACACTTTCAGATTGTAATATCTTATTTGTGGTCAGACGCACACACCTTTTGGATCTTGTGACTAATCTGCTTCTAATGAAGTTCTAAATTTATACATAGGAGAATTTAATACCATTTGCACTACAATATCCTCAGAGATGTCATAGCGGTCGTGCAGCAGCACAGCATTCGCCGAAGGTTATGAGCAGAAAACCGGAGCATGTAGATCTGACAAAATGTCAAGTGCCACTGGATAGTAGAAAATATCCGCATCACTGTCTGACTTGGGGCCCACTGCACTTTAAGGGCCTAACTCCAATAGTTAAGGAAATGTCCAATTCCCCTGTCTGGACAAAAACCATTATGAGCCCAAATAATTGACTTTCAAAAACCTGTTCCCTTAGCAACAGACAAGTCATGGGTAGCGGGAGAGAGCAGAGGCCTGAGCTCACCTGTGGAAAGCTGGAGGTTGAACGATTTATCAGAAACATCAATTCATAAACAGGAAAGCACACAAAGAACTCTACTCACACTTCATCACTGATTTGATATTTACACTGGAAAATCAAAATTTAAGTAAAGGATATAATTTTATAACCATAATGATTTTTTTCAGGTAACACAACAAAATCTAAACAGAAAAAGACTTTATTGATATGTAGTTAGGCCTAGAAGTGTCATGGATTTATATTGGACTGGTTAGAACCAGGGTTCTCCATTTTATCCTAAGCTTTTATTTGTGTCTCTGCCACATCCCTGTTTCTCTCTCCTAAAATTATGCCAGTAGGGCAGTGCTTTGCAATTATTTTCTGTGGCGCCCCCCAGGAAGAAAAAAACATTTCACGCCCCTCCACCATCCCGTGAGCGACTAGAAATAGTATTATTTGTCTGTAAAATTGTTATTAGTACACCTCTGCATAACACTATATCTTCATTAAAATTAAAAACAAAAAAGAAAGAGTTCAGCTTATAATAAAGAAAAACTTTATTAACATTGTCTTTTAATCTGTAATAGAAAAGATTTAAAGTGCACCAATGTGCCTGAAAAAAATACATCCTTATTTAAACTCATTCAACTTATTTATGTCTTAATATCTCCATCTCCCTCCACCTTTCTCTTTGCCCCTGTTAGAAATTTTTCCGTGTTATTTCTTGAGGGATTGTTTACTGCACTTCATATCGTTTGCTCCTGTGAAAAACCGCTACGCCATAGCGCAACAATGAGAGTGCCGCTGCCAACTACTGGAGTGGAGGTGCAATTACACTTAATTCTCATACACAATTCCAGAAAAGCATGTTCCCCAGGGTCATACACTGTCCCCTCAGCATTAGACCGCGCCCCATTATTTGAGAAGCACTGCAGTAGGGGGACGGGTGAGAATGTCAGGTGTGTGTGTGTGTGTGTGTGTGTGTGTGTGTGTGTGTGTGTGGTGCCCTGAGATGCCATCCCATCCAGAATGTATTCCTCTACTTACTGACTTACTTGCACTTGTCCTGCAATTACACTTAGTCATGATGCATAATAGAATGAATGAGTTAATGAATAAATGATGTAAGAGGGTCCTTAAAACAAGGTAATTTCATGCAATGAATGCTATTCCTGAGGTAGGCCTTTAAGTCTACAATTATTTTTAGACTGCAAAACAACATCAGAACAGCAGCCACTTTGCTCACACATAAGTTTAACTATGCTTTTAACCGTTTCACAAATTGATCCAATTAAATCAATTAAACTGGTTATTAGCCAAATGAACACTAATTACAAAAAAAACAGAGCCCCTTTTTTGGTGGTGTAGTGGAAATTAGCCAGTTACTGAAGTGATTACTATAATGTGAAGGACTCTGGCAATGTTAAATTGAGTCACTAGGGCTTTGCTTCATTACTGTGGCTCTGTGGAGACTGATGAGTGGCAGCTCACTAATCCGTGTGTGAGCGCTGATTACTGAGGATTCAGTTTAACAACATGAATCACTGAATGAACTATTAGTAATGTAATGATGCTGAAAAGAATCAGTATTGTAAAGACACAGATACAAGAGGTGAATTATGTGACTGAATGGTACACAGCATACACCAGACAGAAAAGTCTTAAATCTGAACTGCTTGTGGTGGTAATATAAGCTAATAGCCCACACTCGGGTTTTATGTTAAAATTATTAATGGATGTCATTTTTACTATTATGCATGTAGTAAAAAAGACTAATACAGAGAAGAGTGTAGATATTATTGTCCACTAAAAGCCACATCATCATTTGTATGAAGTAATGAAGAATTTTCTTATGGAATAAAAAATATGGTGAATTAGCAGGAGAAAAGTGTCATCGCAGTTTGGAAGAGCATGCTCTCAAAAAGCTCTGTGGTCTGATTGTTAGTTTCTTACAGCAGGTACACATTGAGGGCAACAAACCTTTGGTTAATTTAGTTACAAGATAATCTTCTTCTCCTTTCAGCTTTTCCCTTCAGGGGACGCCACAGCGAATCATCTGCCTCCATCTCACCCTATCCTCTGCATCTTCTTCTCTTACACCAACTACCTTCATGTCCTCCTTCACCACATCCATGAATCGTCTCTTTGGTCTTCCTCTAGGCCTTCTGCCTGGTAGTTCCAACCTCAGCATCCTACTGCCAATATACTCACTATCCCTCCTCTGTACATGTCCAAACCATCTCAATCTAGTCTCTGTGACTTTTGTCTCCAAAACGTCTTACATGTGCTGTCCCTCTGATGTGCTCATTCCTGATCCTATCCATCCTCGTTACTCCCAGAGAGAACCTCAACATTATCATCTCTGCTACCTCCAGCTCTGCCTCTTGTCTTTTCCCCAGGACCACTGTTTCTAACCCATACAACATTACTGGCCTCAACACCGTCTTGTACACTTTTCCTTTCATTCTTGCTGATACTCTCCTATCACACATCACACTGGACACTTTTCTCCAACCATTAGTTATAAGATAATAAAGATGGTATTTCTTTATCAGATCTCATAAATAATGATTGCAGCAATTTTGTAGCGGCTATTTCAACCAGTCTGGGTATACAGCTAAAAAAAAAAAAATCACCATTCACATCTTTAAATTGTGTGCAGCAGGAGAATACAGTTGATAATATCACTGACGCAAATAAAGCGCAATCCTGATCTCAGGTACAAATTCAATGTTTGATTTAATTCAGGGCTAATAAAATCACATTCACAAATCATGTTGAATACAGGAATCCCTTGCTACTTCGTGCTTCAATTCATGCGGCTTCAGTGCATCGTGGTTTTTGTTTTTTTTCCTTATAAATATTCATCGAATTAAAAAAATCAGGAAATTAAGGAAGAGTAGGGGGAAAAAGTTAAGGAAAATGCAACAAAAACAAGATCAATTATGCAAAACAAAAAAAAAAACTCTAAACCAACACAAAACAAAAAACAACCCAAAACCTCCCATCAAAACTAGTTTCATTGTTGTGAGGTGCACATCTGTGTGCGCATGTGCATCTGTACGCGCACGCATGCATATGTATGTGTGTCGTCTTCTTCTCATGCAATACCATCAGTATGCGTGTGTGTATTTATATTTTATTTACAGCTAATGCATTATTTTTGAATGTTTAATTGTTATTATAAGCATTTATAGCGTTGAATATGTATTTATTGATATTATGTACACATGTACGTACACGTCAGTCGGGGGTTGGGGGGGCGGTGGTCCGACTTCGCGGATTTCAATGGTCGTGTGGGGATCTCGGTCCCAATTAACCGCGGAAAGTGAGGGATCCCTGTATATGAAAAAAAGTGTCAAGAGAACACAATACAACTTATTGCAATGAAATTGTTGAATTACATAAATTGTTTCTTGCAGTCCTTTCTTTAGTTTATCATCATTTAAAAGGACTCTAAATATAATAAAATTAAAATTCTGAACTTTTTGGGAAAAACTCATCTTACTGCTAATTTAACACCAGGTTCGAAGTCACTTCATTATAATATACACTGGAATCATAACATAAGTATGACATCACTTTTTTTCTACTATACAACGAAAACATATAAATGGAATTTGAACATTACTGTGCATATGTATTTATACCCCATTAATGAATCTCTACAGGAGCTAAACCAACTCTCATAATACAGCTCAATAAATGAGGTCATAAAGAATAATTTTACCTGGGTGTCAACATGATTAATCATGAGTTAAAAAAAAAAAAAAAAAAGAAAGAAAGAAACAAAGAAACTGAGACCCAGTCAAAGTGGCGATAAAGGAGGCATTTTGCATCTCAGCAGTCCTGGCAACAAGACAAGCAGTTTAGTGAGCCAGCCCATGCAACAGTATGAATATTTAATTAATAATTAGTCATGTAATTCCTCCTCAGGAATTATTATCCCTAGAACTGGTTTGTGAATTTAATTATTAGCAGCCTTTTTGTTTCCATGTCCCCCTCATTACTGTCAGGATTGATATAACATAAACTTCATTAAAAATTAAAGCAAGAGTCTTAATTACACGGCTACCCTGACTGAAGTTAGAATTAGCCAACTCAGTGATGTGCAAATGAGAGCATTATTTAAGAAACACGCTGGAAGTAGTTATGCTAATTTCGAGGGTTCACAGTAGCAGACCTTTTCACTTGCAGTTGCATATTCATTAAACACACTATGCAAATTTAATGTAGCAGTCTTAGTAATGCCTTGTTAATTTATTCAGATTTATTGAGTACGACTTGTAAAAAGTACCAATTTAATTACTCGATCTCCTTGGGAAGGTAGCAGGATATAGCTGAGGTTTTCAAACTGTGTAAATCAGAATTATTGTGCTTTGATGGAGAAAAAGGGGATAAGAGGACACTGTTTTAATAGCCAGGTTTAATAGACGTATTTGATTTACTTAAGATGCACACTAAGAGGAGCATCACTCCAGTCCTACTCATTGAGGGTGAAGGTAAGGAAGTGTGTGGAAATTGTTGTGACCACAGATATCACGTGGAAGTCGGTTCCGATGGCAATACTGACAAAGAAAAATAATATAAATAATGGTCATTGTAGTAGCTGTGGTCACACAGAATCATTAAACAACTACACAGATAAAGCATATGGATTTGTCTATAGTTGGAGTAAATTCATTAGTAAACAGTAAGTCTTGTCTCAACCAAAGTAATTTCCTACAGCAATTCACTCAGGAAAAACTGCAGCAGTATAATTACCACCGCTCAAAAACGTTTCAGCAAATAATATAATAAAAAGAACATTGCCAAACAATCACGACTCAGGTACATATTTTTTCTCTCCAACATGTTTTGTTCATTTCCCTTTCTGTGCAAACATCCCCGTGGGAGGCAAACAAATCCAGCAAGTTAGAATACAGGGTTGAATCTGTAGAAGCCTTTCATTGGAATTACAACTTGTTTTTTTGTCTTAGGGGTTTCTCTGAGCTGATGGCTGCCACATCTAAAGAAAACATCCACCAAAACACAACTTTCATCTCTCTTCATCTTCAAATGCATTTTGACTTTACTCTATACCGACACTCCAAAACAGACATGAAAAAGAAACGCCTGACTATATTTTCTTCTCCTAGATCTGAATATATCCAACTTGCAACTCAGATCTTAACTCCACGGCCGGTTGTTAATGACTGGATGCTGGTCTCCAGGGACAGATGTGGAGCAAGAAAACATTCCCAAGACTGCGGGCGAGTAGAGCTCAAAGACCACACAGCCTAGAGTGGATCCACAAAGCCGGAAATGGCACCGGTCGCTGGCGAAAGACATTTTCATACCCCAGGATCTAATTATGTACTGCCATCACTCATATCCTCTTTCTTTCCTCCAGGAAAAAGATCCATATTTCAACCACACACAGGGTGCACCAATACTGCAGGAAGCCAATCCTCCCTTATCCTCAACAGGAGCTGTGAAACTACTGGAATATTTTAATAATGCTCTGGGGAAACTAGATAGTAACACTGACATCTTAGGACATGCTAAATAAAATGTAATATTCAGGGAAAGGATTGTGCAGATTGCAAAAAAAATTATAATTAAAATGAAGTCATTCTTTCAAATTTGGTGTTTTGCTATATTAAAAAAAACTGATTAATTTGATATATTACAACATAGTACATTTTAGAACCTTTACATCACAGTGCAAGATTATACGACACTGTATTAAATGCATTTCTGTGTATCCCACTAATTAACCACCCTCAGGATATGGATGTTGATTCAAACCAGCCAATAAAAAGCATCTTGTTTGCTGTGTTAGCTATTTGCACGAAGAGTAAATAACACTAAGAAAACAAATGAAACACAAGCACCCAGAGATTTATATAATCATACAGTGTGTTGCCTCTAAAGCATTTTACAGACGCATGCAGATGGCTGGTTCCTGTCGCATCATAAACCCCCACAAAGCAATACTGTACATAAGTTTCAAATGAATTCACCAAATATTTTCCTGTTGTACCCAAAGATGGAATTTGTCCCAAAATGTGTCATAAAATTAATATGACATATGAATATGCATGCTGTCCAAGTAGATTAATTACCTGTGCAAGAATCTTAGAGTTCAGCATAGTAAATCTTCCAGATCTGCCATACTAAATCTTTTCTGTACAGACAGTTTTAATATATTTGTTTTATACATTATCTAATACAAGTAATCTCTAAACCTCACAATGTTCTAGTAAGCTTTTCGCACAAGTAGACAACATTGTCAAAAAGAATTGATGAGGACAAGAGCACTTAATCTTAATTAAATCCTTCACAGTACATGCGTGCGTGTGTGTGTGTGTGCGTGTGTGTGAGAGAGAGAGAGAGAGAGAGAGAGAGAGAGAGAGAGAGAGAGAGAGAGAGAGAGAGATCATGTGTCAGTCTTGATGACAAATGGAAGATTGACAAGAGTTTAAACATGTCTCCCATGTTACACAGTTGACTCTAAGCTCAGTGCTAACTTTGGGGCAGACAAGGTGAAAACATCCCAAGACTCATCTTTTAATTAACGTGATGACAATGCTTGTCTTTTGCTTACATTTATAAAAGGGTGCTAGAATACTGTTTTGAGGCAAGATATGCTTTACAGTAGTAATATAACGCTTTGATACCCACATCTGATAGTACGTGGAACTATGTGATGTATCACAGTATTAGATATGACATATCTCATGGCATTAGATGTGCTGATCACATTGTAGTAAATGTAATGTATTTCATTACATTAGATGTGATGTATCTTATGGTATTAGATATAATGTATCATGGCATTAGATGTGATAAATCTCATGGTGTTAGATGTTATGTATAACATAATATTAGATTTATGTATTTCATGATATGAAATGATGTATCACATGGGAATATATGTGATGTATAAACTGGTATTAGATGTAATGCATGTCATGGTCTTAGATGTGATATATTACATGTGATTAGATGTAATATATATTCGCATGGTATTATATGTGATGTAGCTCATGGAAATATACTGAGTACACATGAAAACGCACCACTTGAAAAAAGTCAATATTTAAGTTCAAATGAACTTCAATATAATTTTTATACAACAACAACAACATTACAGTGACATTACCCGACATGCCAGGTGCAAGAAATGCGAGAATTTCATGTTAACTCTAACACTCGGCAATTTTTCGCAAAAATGCAACATTTTGCACGCACACCACGGGAAAAATGAATTTCACTCTGAATTTGTGCACACATTGCCTTTAAAAGCATGTGAATCCGAATAAAATTTCACTTGTTCACTGACACTTGTGAAAAGCCGACATAATGACGCAACATACAGCCCCTGAACGAGAACGTGCCATAGACGTGCTTCAAAATGGTGCCAGCACCAGGGAAATTGCCAGACGACTACACTGCACATACACAACGATCGCAAGACTCCATCAAAGGTTTCTGCAAACGGGGAGCACTTGGGCCCGTCCTCGACCGGGTCAGCAACGTGTGACAACGGCATGTCAGGACCGTCAGATCGTACGGGATCAAGTCCGAGACCGAACACTACCATCGAAAAGAACGGACGCTCAAGTTCAAGGACAACGTGGATTCATTCACCCCAACACCATATGGAACCGTCTGCGAGCTGCAGGCCTGCGTGCACAACGTCCTTATTTTGGCCCCATATTGACGCATTTACATTATCGCATTAACATTATCGAGAATGAAATTGAATGATGTTAACATGTCTTCTTAAATCATTCATTATCTCAAATGCATCATAAGTATATACTTCACATATCAATCTGTGGAGCTATTCCAGATTTCGCGAGTGATGCGTTTTCATATGGACGGAGTATAGATACAATGGACCACATGGTATTAGATATGACATTACATTTGTATTACAGGTGAAGCATCAGATGTTATATCAGGGTAATTGATGTGATATATCACTTATTACATATGATATACTGTATGATAATAGATGTTATATATCACATGGTATTATATGTAATGCATATCATATTTGATGTGATGCAGCACTAAGTATAAGATATAACCCATAATATTAGATGCAATGTATCGATTAGATGTGATGTATCACATTATATGGCAGTAGATGTGACAGTATGAAATGAAAGTAATCTGTAGGTATTTTAGAATAAAAGTCAATTAAGTAAAATTGGTGCAAACTATAAACCATGGAAATTTGAGAAACTGTAACTTTGCTTTTACAAAAATATTAAGAGGTGGCCTCAGTACAAGGAGTTCACTGTCAGCAGCATACATAAGAAATGCAGAAAGCACTATCCATAAAAAAATAGTGGCAACTCAGAGTCGTCTTCTTATTCTTTTTCTTTCGGCTTTTCCCTTTTCTCAGGAGTCGCCACAGCGAATCATCTGATTCGCACATTTGATTTGGCATAAGTTTTTACGTTGGATGCCCTTCCTGACACAACCCTTTAGCAAGGGGCAGAAATACGCCCACAGCTTTGCAGCTACTCTTTACGAAAGTCAGCAATGGTTTTTTTACATGAACCTCTCGCCATAGATAGTGAGAGACACGGAAACTCAGAGTGCAAGGCAAAAATAACGGACCATCTATGGGTACTGGTTTTAATTTTCCCTTTTCTGTTTGGCAGTAGTAGGGGTCTTCCTGTTTGTTTGTCACTTTCCATTTCCATGCATGACATCTTTTCACTGCTCATCCAGCATATTCGCAAGCCAGCACTATAGGACGCTCAAAGCAAAAATGGGTTCAAGTATTGTTTTTTTTTAAACTTTGACATTTCATCCAGAGAGTCCAAATTCACTTCATTCCAAGGGTACTGGTGTTGCTAGCAAATTTCGTGAAAATTGATTTATGGGTGTCGTCAAGATTTTTACAGAAAAACTGACTCCCAGACTAAAGCCAGTACTGTACTATGAAACACTAGAGTTAGTTGAGTTGGGACACACTTTATACATTTAATGCCCATGTAGTGGATGAGGGCAACTTTAAGTTATAGCCTTGACAAATATTGTTTATCAATTATCTTTTAATAACATATACAAGACAGCAAAGGAATATTTTGTATCAGATGTTGAAAAAGCACTGTTTTTTCCCTGACTGGTTATTCCAAATATGTCATCAGGCCTGTTAGCCAAAAAAACTCACTCCGTTCGCATACATTTAGTATTCCAAGAGTTGCTGTTATCTGGCTCAAACAGTCCTGATAAATGTAATATTTCGGTGTGTATTTTTCATATGTCTCGAATATCCTTACTTCCACATATACTTGGAAATTAGTTCAGGATTAACATAATCTACGGGTGGATTTTAATCTAATATAAATCAATAATCCGTTTTACTGTTCACATTAATCTGCTTTATCATTATTTTGTCTGATCTTGGCTCTCAACTGTATCAATCCAATCTTGATTTTACCCCTTTAAATGGGGATAAAAGACTTCAAGACTGCAGGACTATTTCCAGAAGTAGCTTGCGGAACAACACAGATGATATATCTTTCATAATTTTTCATATTTACATTTACAGAATTTGAAGACGCTATTATCCAGAGTGACTTACAAAAGTGCTCTAAAGTGTCTTATCAGTGAATATAATCTTATACTGGTTTGTTTGGACACAGACCAAGTATACCATCAGTTAATCTTAGTCAGTAGCTGTTGTGTGGGGTTTTTATGTGTGCGTGGTGTGTGTGTGTGTGTGTGTGTGTGTGTGTGTGTGTGTGTGTGTGTACAACATAGTGCTTAATCTATGTATTGCTGAAAAAGGTTTCAGCTGTCGTTTGAAGATACCCAGTGACTCAGCTGTCTGGATGTTCAGAGGAAGTTCATTCAACCACCTTGAAGCCAGAACAGAAAAATTTAGAAATGCATTTATACCTAGGTAAAGGGAGAGATCAGTCTCACAGTACTGTACTAGAGGATCTGAGAAAACATGGTACAGAACGAGGTGTGATAAGTGCTTTAAGGTAGGAAGGTGCAGGTCCATTTTTGGCTTTGTAGGCAAGTGTTATTGTTTTTAAATCAAATGCGAGCAGCTACAGGAAGCCAGTGGAGAGACTGTAGCAGTAATAAGGTGTGGGAAAATTTGGGAAGGTTGAAAACAAGCCATGCAGCTGCATTCTGGATCTTTTGTAGAAGTCAAGATATTTATTTGTATATTTGGTATACAAGTAATCCAAAAGTAACTAAATCTTATATAGTTAAATAACATTTGATTATTGTGGCACTTGGTTGTGTTACCAATTATATATTTAAAACTATTTCCTAATTGGTCCAGAATACTTGTTAAAAGTAATCCTCCCAACACTGCCAAATAATCCAGAAGCAGCAGCAGTTACCGTGCTTAGGAAAAATTATCCGGTTAAAATAATTTTCACAAACTGATGATTATCATGGTGTTTGTAAATCTACATTATACATTTTTTGTTATGCATATTTCTGTATTCTCCTCCATTAACTGTCTTTTTCAAAGATCTAAGTAACAGCCTTCATGTATCCTGAAGGAGTGAAAGCCTGGAGGCCTTACTCACTGCTCCTCTCTGGATGGTGCACTAGCCTGAGTGCCTGCTTGTAATTACCCCAGCCCATGAATAATAGCATTCCCACAAGCCCCGCAATGCTTTGATAGAGATGAGATTATCTTAATCAAATCCATGGGCTGGGTGAGGTCTCTGAATTTCATCATCCAGCCCCTCCAATCAGCTCCATGCCTCCAGCCCATCTGCCACCACTTGCTCCATTCACTAGCTCGTTAGTTTCACACATGCTAACTATGATAAGACACAATATTACTTACTGTCTTGTTCATTTATGAACATTTGTAAACGGTCTCTTTCAGCTGTACAAGCGGTACCATATATGGCTTTCTCTGTTGTTAATCATGCTTTGATATTCTGTTGACTGAATATGGGAAGTCCGCCATTTATGTTTAAAATAAACTACTCAGTCCGTACATGTAGGGCAGCACATATAAAATGCATTACAATGGGTCAAGGAGAACATTCAAGTACAAAAAGGTGTTTCAGTTTCCATATGCTGAAATTTGACAGAACTTAGCATCAAAATGAATGGATCAAAGAAGTGAATCAAAGGAGTTTGTTGCTTCTGTGTTGCACCATAACACCGTACAGAAACTCCCCGAGGGTTTGCCTGTTAAACTTGAGGATTAGTGAGGGTACATTAAATATTTAAGAGGTGGGTTTAGTTTATTATCCCAAACCTACAACTGTCACTACCCTGCATATTCAAATCTTCATTCAATTGCACCAATTGTCAATAATTTCCATGTAGAAGCCTATGTTGGGTTCATAAATAATTGATGTCAGTGTTTTATGCTCAAATTGTATAATTGTTTTTGTTTGCATCTGATTAGGAGTAGTTATTCCCAAGAGTCAGCTCAACTAAAAGCACATTTTAAAAAGTATTCAAATTTTTTTGAGATATGATCAAATTTTTGCTTTCATCTTAATTGCTTTAATTTAAGGTTATATCGTTTAGCAAAGACAAACAATAAAGAATAATTAAGATAAAATAAAAAAAAAAAAGAAGAGAAAAGAAAATTTACCATATAATATATGCTCAAAATCATTAACAATCACCATTTTATTTTGTGACAATAAGGTAATTAAGCAATTAGGAATAATCCATTATCATGACCTTGTTCTACAGAAAATCAACTCGGATGAATCTCGAATGTGTAACCAGGGTTGGTATGTTTAAGACCGGTTAAGCACCTCTGTCTGAAATATCAACATTTTATTACTCACACTAATGCGTTTACCCCCTGAGGTGCTCTATTTTTTACCGGCAACAAATCATTTTTGTCAAATCTGACAAACACACCCTGGGCTGAGAGAGACTGAAGAGTGTAACACAGGGTGGGGATACCAGCAGCTGCTCCACCGACTAGTACAGCACACAGAAACTTCCCAAACAAAGCCAGGGTAAGCAAGCTCCCTACATTTTGTCCGGTGTGACTTTCACACAGCCTCTGTCCACAGAAGACCCCAAGAACAGTGAGACAATACACCTTAACAGAAGACGACTTGAGAGTCATTCATCAAAACTGGACAGAAGATTAATTAAGCAGCAAAGTCTGATTTACCCCAGTCTCTGTTCATCGCAGTGTACATCCAGCCTCAGGTAAGGTGAGGTGTGGGTCCTCTAAAGTGGGGGTGGTGTGTGTGTGTGTGTGTGTGTGTGTGTGTGTTTGTAGATACATGTGTGTGCATGTGAATAAGCAGCAGAATTACATTAAAGTATTAAGGAACTGCTTTAAAATCATACTGCAATTTTAAAATTATTATTTAATGAAATGTTTAAATCGATTAAATGGTCTTGAATCTTTCATGTCACGCAGTTTATACGAATATGGAAAAAAGCTAGTTAAGCATGAATGAGCGTTAATGTTGGTACAGTACATCCTGCACAAAAATAAATTAATAATATCAATTAACTTAAAATACACCAATCACTACAATGAGTCAATTTCATCTTCAAGCTAAAGTGTTTAAATTCAGCACACTGATGTTATGATGGATACATCTGGCCTCCTCCAGTTCATAGTGTATATGTTTATCTCTGTCAGGTTTACGGTTTTGCATAGGCATACAACATCCTGCATATATATCACTTCTCTAAACAGCTATCATATTGCACAAGATTGATGCGTACAATCTGAACTTTGAGGAGGGGCTAATGGTCTTGCATCGCACTCCCATTTTTCCTGCCAATGAATCCTGAGCAAAAGACGGTCCCTACTTCCCATTTGTACATATAAACATTATGTATTAAAAACACACATGGATGAAATTCAGCCACATACATGTGCACACACGCACAGATGTACGCAAATTTTAATGAGTTCATTAGCCCGTTGTATCCTCTCGCTCATCTGAGCAGGTCAAGCCCGTGATAAATGTTGTGTGTGTGGTGTGTAGCTCGGGGGTAGGATTTCAAGAAACAGAGGGGGATTAAGAGAGCAAAAGAGATAGAGCGATTAAGCATGGATGGAGGAAAGGAAAAGAAGAAAGGATATGTGGGTGGTGGTGGTGGTGGTGATGGTGGGGGCGGCGGCAGTGGTGGTAAAGAACAAGGTGTTTCGATCACTAGAGAATTCTTTTTTGCTCGAATGCAGCATGGACGAGACATTAGGAATTTAATGTGCTATTATACTCCATTGGCCCCCTAAGCTTTCAACATCTGTCCTGTGGGTCTGTGCAGTAATAGGCATGGGCTTTAGGTCCTGTTTCTCTGACAAGACACCACACTTACAAGGGCTCTTGACATGCTAGCAACTTAATCTGCGACTTCTTCCACAAAATTGACATTGTCTAGAGAGTAAAGCAATCAGCACAACTGGTATTACTGAGCATTTATATTTGAGCTGGGCATTCCAGACAGACAAATCTTGACCTTTCCAAGAAACCCTGTTGCTATCTTCCATTTCCCTGCCTGCGCATTTCCCAACTTCCTTGAAGAATTATGTTTGTCATTGGACTTTGTTTTTCTCAGAACTGGCTGTGGGTTTACTCACAGCAAGCAATCTTTTACCCCTAATACCACTGTGGATTTGGGGCTGAAAAGAATGAGAGAAGAAAAAAAAAATAGCAGAAACTGTAGAGGAGGGGGATATATTTATGATCTTCAAGGATGACAATATACGTTCATCTCTGGACAGCTCCGATGCCTCAGAATGATTTAGGTATTTGGAGTTAAGCTCTCTTGGATGTCTAGTATGAAATGTAGTAGATTAAAGAGTGAACAAAGGTGTCCACCAAACACCAACGTTCACTCAAATCATTCATATAATGTTCACCCATCTCAAACCTGCTATAAATAGAAAATTCAAATCACAAGGAGTGTTCAGTCTGTCAGCTACAGTCTTTATCCATAGTATTGGACTAAAAATACTAGTTTACTCTATAGACCATTTATAGTCTTTGTTGATTTTTCTCTGTTACAGTGTTACTTATTATTTTGTCTGATATTCACAGCATAATAGGGTGTACTGTGCCTTCGCCCAGTGTTGGCTGAGATGGGCTCCAGACTCCCTGTAACTCTAGTAGGATTAAGCAGTTTAGCAAATGAGTGATGAGTGATTATGTCCATGTCAGATAACAACTCTGTCAAAGACTTTGTGACTTTATGGAGTCCCATGGAATAAGCCTCCTTGCGACCCTAATTAGAATTAAGCAGTTCAGAAAATGAATGAATGACTGAATTAAATAAAAAATATATATATTTGGTCTGATTTGTGTAATTTAGAATTCTTTACTGAATTACACACGCCACTCAGTATGAATGTCACTGAGATGGAGAATCATGCAGGTTTTTAACTAGACAGGAGGCCATTTTAGCAACTATAAGAACGCAACCCAACACCTTTATTCTATAGCATGAATCAATTTATATATAATTGCAAACCTGTAAGAATTTAAAATAAAGCCCAACTTAAAACTTGTATGAGATCCATGCCATCATGGAGGAGCGAGTAGTGAGAGAGGCAGAGATTTCCTTTTGGCTTTTTCCCAACTATTTCCTATTTTTTGATACAAGTCTAGGGGCAGTGGTGGTCTAGTGGTATAGGGTGTTGGATCATTGATCCTAAGGTTGGGGGTTCGAGTCCCACTCTCCACAAGGTTGTCACTGCCCCCCCCAAGTGCAGCTAACTGGGATATCAAAGGCCGACCATGTCTTGCACTGTCTATGGTGTGAGGTTCATGTAAAAGAACCATTGCTGACTTTCGACAAGAGAAGGCTGCATAGCCGTCAACCTGCTTTCGCCCTGTGATGGCCTGGCGAGCTGTCCAGGGTGTACTCTGTCCTCGCCTGGAGTTGGCTAGGATGGGCGCCAGCCTCCCTGCGACCCTAATTAGGATTAAGCGGTTACAGAAAATTAACTGATGATGATGATGATGAACTGATACACGTCTAAGATATAATGTTCTGAAACACTGTATACTGGGTTTAACAGTGATGGTAAAGCCATGTTTATATCATTAATTTATCTATTTTCTGAATTAGTTGATCCTAATTAGGGTTCAGAAAGGCTTCATAATAATTCAGCGAGGCTCTTTTTTAGGGTTAAGAAGAAGGTTTCTTCATAGTTTCTATATAAAGGTTTAGGAAAACTTCCGAATATCTTTTATCAGATTTGCTTAGAGACTAGAGCCCATCTCAGCTGCCTCCAGGTGAAGGCATGCTTCACCTTCAACAGCTTACCAAACTGCTAAAGGCCAACACACATCAAAATTCACAGTCACATTCACATCTAGTGGCAATCTGTAACAGACAACAATTTAATGTACATGTCTTTGGACTGTGAGAAGAAACCAGGAAATCCAGAGAAAGTCCATACAAAGATAGAGAACGACATAAAAACTCCACACATACACCCTCAAGAAGCTCAAGACTTGAACCCAGGACTCTTCTGCTGAGGTTGAAGTGCTTACCACTATGCCACCGTGCCTTGCCTTAAATATCCACTGCTTTAATAAAGAGGTGGAAAAGTATAATTATAAACTAGGGCTCTGATATTCATACATTCATTCATTCATTTTTTGAATCACACAATCCTAATTAGGGTAACAGGGAGGCTGGCGCCCATCTCATCCAATGCTGGGCAAGGGAAAAGTACACCCTGGACAGTTCACCAGGCCATCCAGGACACAAACACGTTAATGGCTATACAGCCTGCTTTTGGCGAAAGTCAGGATCTGACATGAAAACCATTATTGATCTGCTTAAACACTGATCAAAACATTAAACATAAGTGATGGTATGTGCAGTATTATTTAGAGAGATTTCCTTTCAACTTTTTCCCTTTATCAGGGGTCGCCACAGCGAATGAATTGCACGTTTGATTTGGCATAGGTTTTTACGTCGGATGCCCTTCCTGACACAACCCTTTAGCAAGGAACAGAAACACGTTGATGACTTTGCAGCTCCTCTTTACGAAAGTCAGCAATGGTTCTTTTACATGCCTCTCACCATAGACAGTGAGAGACATGGCCGGCCTTTGATAACCCAGTTAGCTGCACGGGTGGGGGACAGTGACAACCTTGTGGAGAGTGGGACTCGAACCCCCAACCTTCGGATCAGCGATCCGGTGCCCTATACCACTAGACCACCACTGTCCCCAAATGTGCAGCATTATTTAACATGTATAAAATATTATTTCTTCTTTTTTTTCCTGTCAGCTATTCCCTTCAGGGGTCGCCACAGCAAATCATCTGCCTGCATCTCACCCTATCCTCTGCATCTTCTTCTCTTACACCAACTACTTTCATGTCCTCCTTCACCATATCCATAAATCTCCTCTTTGGTCTTCCTCTAGGCCAGGGGTTGGGAACCTATGGCTCGCGAGCCAGACATGGCTCTTTTGATGACTGTATCTGGCTCTCAGATAAAACAGGTGGCCTTTCCTAACAGAATAACGAATACATAATTTCACTGTCATTTAAATAAAAATACAAAAAAGCCATCAAATTAAACAAAAACAGATGAATAAATCTCGTGTATTGAAATCTATTCATCTATTTTCAATGCCACGTCACTGTGGCGCGTAGCGGAGAGCTAATCCTTTCTGTACTCCAGTATGTGGGCAGGTCCAAATACCTTCAAACTCTAATTTTATTGGATTATAACAACAGCCAGAGACCGCACGTGTTGTTTTTGAGTAAAGAGGTAAATTTCCTCATTTTTGATCGGCTCATTTTCACGAAGCCAAGCACAGCTGGCAAGAAAACACAAATGGACAGACATGGAAAAACTTCAACCCGCAGACCAGCTGATTGTCAAAACTTGGGAGGCGCTTCCTGTCACATAAACACCGCAGCGTGTGAGTCGTGCCGTATTGACCATGAGTCTTATTATACTCTCAAATTGTCTTCTTTTTCAATTTAGTTGTATTCAGTATTAGTATATATATATGATTTTCTGAGTAG
This sequence comes from Plotosus lineatus, assembly GCA_024760905.1. Classification (NCBI taxonomy): domain Eukaryota; kingdom Metazoa; phylum Chordata; class Actinopteri; order Siluriformes; family Plotosidae; genus Plotosus; species Plotosus lineatus. Next base: position 23,229,706 of record CM045742.1, read on the forward strand.
ATCCTTCCATAGGAGAGTGCTCAATACTTTTTGGTAGAGCAAATAGCAATAAAAATAAAAGGACAGGACAAAGACTTTCTATTGAAACTCCATTTATTACTAAATAATAGTCTTTGTCCTGTCCTTTTATTTTTATTGCTATTTGCTAAAAGGACAGGACAAAGACTATTATTTAGTGATAAATGGAGTTTCAATAGAAAGTCTTTGTCCTGTCCTTTTATTTTTATTATTTATATATTTATATATTTATATATATATATATATATATATATATATATATATATATATATATATATTTATATATATATATATATGTCTCCCAGAGGATTAGATTTTAAAATAGGTCTTTTTTCTTTTTTTTTGGGCTCTCTCAGTCAAAAAGGTTCCCGACCCCTGCTGTAGGCCTTCTGCCTGGTAGTTCCAAACTCAGCATCTTACTACCAATATATTCACTATTCCTCCTCTGTACATGTCCAAAACATCTCAATCTAGCCTCTCTGACTTTGTCTCCAAAACCTCTTACATGGGCTCTGATGTGCTCATTCCTGATCCTGTCCATCCTCGTTACTCCCAAAGAGAACCTCAACATTTTCATCTCTGCTACCTCCAGCTCTGGCTGCTGTCTTTTCCTCAGTGCCACTGTTTCTAAACCATACAACATCACTGGCCTCATCATCATCTTGTACACTTTTCCTTTCATTCTTGACGATACCCTCCTATCACGCATCACAACGGACACTTTTCTCCATCCATTCCAACCTGCCTGCACACGCTTCTTCAGCTCTTTTCCACACTCTCCATTGCTCTGGACTGTTGAGCCTAAGTACTTAAAATCCTCCACCTTCGTTATCTCTGCTCCCTGTAACCTCACCGTTCCTCTTGGGTCCCTCTTGTTCAGACACATGTATTCTGTCTTACTGGGACTAACCTTCATTTCTCTCCTTTCCAGGGCATACCTCCACCTCTCTAGATTTTCCTCCACTTGTTCTCTGCTCTCACTACAGATCCCAATGTCATCTGCAAACATCATAGTCCATGGAGATTCTCGTCTAACCTCGTCTGTCAGCCTGTCCATCACCATAGCAAACAAGAAGGGGCTCAGAGTTCACCCTTGGTGCAGTCCCACCTCCACCTTGAACTCTTCTGTCACGCCGACAGCACACCTCACCATCTGTCTTACATCTCTCATACATGTCCTGCACCATTCTAACATACTTCTCTGTCACTCCAGACTTCGTCATGCAATACCAAAATTCCTCTCTCGGCACCCTGCCATATGCTTTCTCCAGATCCATAAAGGCACAATGCAGCTCCCTCTGACCTTCTCTATACTTCTCTATTAACATTCTCAAAGCAAACACTGCATCTGTGGTGCTCTTTCTTGGCATGAAACCAAACTGTTGTTCACGAATGCTGACCTCTACCCTTAAGTCTCTCTTCCACTATTCTTTCCCATAACGTCATCGTATGACTCATCAACTTTATCCCTCTGTATTTGCCACACCTCTGCACATTTTCCATATTCTTAAAAATGGGCACCAGCACACGTCCCTCTCCTAGACATTTCCATACTTCCACAGGTATGTCATCAAGAGCAACTGCCTTTCCACTCTTCATCATCTTCAATGCCTTCCTCACTTCACCCTTACTAATCTTTGCTACTTCCTGGTCCTCAACAGTCACCTCTTCTACTCTTTTTTCTCTCTCATTTTCCTCATTCATCGGCTCTTCAGAGTACTCTTTCCATCTTCCCAGCACACTTCTGTCATCAGTCAATACATTTCCCTCTCCATCCTTAATCACCCTAACTTGTCGCACATCCTTCCTCTCTCTGTTTCTCTGCTGTGCCAACCTGTATAAATCATTTTCTCCATCCCTACCGTCCAACCTATCATACAAGTCATCATACGCCCTCTGTTTGGCCTTTGACACTGCTACCTTTACCTTATGCTTCGTCTCCCTGTACTCCTGTTTACTATCTTCAGACCTCTCAAAATCCCACCTCTTCTTAGCTAACCTCTTCCTTTGTACACACTCCTGCACTTCCTCATTCCACCATCAAGTTTCCTTATCCACTTTCCTTCCAGAGGACACACCAAGTACTCTCCTACTTGTCTCGCTGATCCCATTAGCTGTGGTTGTCTAGTAATTTGGAAACACTTCCTGACCAACCAAAGCCTGTTTCAACTTCTCCTTGAAGACAACACGACACTCTTTCTTTTTCAGCTTCCATCACTTTTTCTTCTGCTCTGCCTTTGCCTTCCTCACCTCCACAACATCAGTGTCATACTGCACACCACCATCCTACACTGTCTGGCAACACTCTCAACCAGTACTACTTAGCAGTCACTGACTTTCTTCAAATTACATCGTCTCCATAGTGTATAAAATATTCTTTAACACCCTGAAATAATTTGCATAGCTCAAGTTTTTTTTCTTTCTGTTATCTTCATTGGCTGCTATAACTCTATAGAATTCATCTTGATCTATAAAATCAAATAAAATGTGCACAGAAATGACTGCCTGATTTACCATCTCAAGCAAAACATCCACATATATACTTTCGCGGTGCAGTTTACATGAAACTGGCCTGCTGTTCATCATTAACAGCACTGTTATAATGAGTTCCTGTCTGTCTATTTTGTTCAGCTTTGTAGTGTCACTGTCATTTACAGCAGCCAAGTTGAATGCTTTATCATCCGCTGAGCTACAACACAAAACTGACCACAAGGGATTTGAGCGGCAGCTAAGCTGAGTAGCCATTCATATTTATAACTCGGGCAATCTCAGCAAATATGGAGGGAGGACATTAATGCAAAAAAATGAATCGATTTACAACAAACAGTCTTAAAGAGATAAATGTGTTGGTCCTCATTCACATTTAGACTTTGATGTTCCTCAAAGGTGGTCATTAGATTTGGCTGATTTTGTTTCTTGGACAAGTAACTGGCATTTTTGTGAACATTTTCAATGAGGCAAATTTATATTGAGAAAGTATAATCACATAATGATCATACAACTATATACAAGTATTTTTTGCAGAGTATTTTCAGCTCAAAGTTTTAAGTTCAATGAGTTCATAGCTATTTTAAAAAATAGCACAATTTAAAGTTGTTCTCAAAAGTAGTCATAGATTTTGGATGTTTCCTCACAAATAATCAACATCACATTTATTTTTCATATTTATTGGTCACATTTTAATCAGACATCATAATTTTCTTTCTAAAAATACAACCTAAAGAAAAAAAGTCTATTCACAGTTTTCCCAAAGTAGTTTACACAAAACTGGTCAAACAACAGATAAATCTGACTGAAAGGTTCCCAAATTCCCTCCAGGCTGTATAAAATATGCAATCTGGGTGCATTAATAATTGATATGTTCGTGAAAGGCTTTTTATGTTCTGGGAACATACTGCAAAACAAAAATAAATCATGAATTCCAATCAACAAAAGCTAAAATCCAAATACTAATGTCGGGCCTGTTAACAGGTCAGGAGTTAAAGCAGGAAAAACAGAAGCAGTCTCTTTGCTCTTTTGTTTTACACAAAAACAACACATCCACCCTTGTGTAAGACATGAGGATAAAAACACCACCAGCCTATCTAAACAGTTAACAGATGGCCAGAGCCAATGTCCTTAAATGCTGTTTCTCAGCAGCAATTAAAAGTTTTTGCCTGTTGTTTCTCTCCCCAAGTGCAGACTGCAAACAGCACAAGAGGTCAAATATCTGCAAGGGACAAAACAGAGAGATGAGTGACTCATCTGCCATAGAACGGGATTCCTGTTCACCTCAATGGGTGCCCATAATCACCCAGCACCTATGTGAATAATTAGCGCAATAATTATCGACCCTAAAACAAAGCTGTGTGCCACCCTTTTATAACACCAGCAAGGATAACAGGTGGTGCCTGTGCCTGGAGGGACAGAGATTAAAGATTATTTCACCATCCTGTCTCTCCTTCTGGCTAAAGTCATCTTCCATTTTCTTTTCTCAGGCATGCAGCAGGGCCACACGGGGCCTTGTTTTTTTGCTTGGACTTAGCAGTTTTGCAAGCGGGGGCTTTCAACAAGAGAGTGTGACTGCTGTTTAATCTAGGAGAGCTGATATGTCCTTGAGATTCCTGAACATCCTGTGTCCACATCACCTGCAGCCATGTGAAGGTTGTTTTTCTTTCCACAGCAATGTCGCTAATGAGCAGCACTATGAGAATACAGAGTGTGTGTGTGTGTGTGTGAGAGAGAGAGAGAGACTAGTGAATTATGAATTATTCTGCATAATGCTTTGGGTTATATCAGTGCTATCCCTAAAAATTAAGAATTATGCTTTATATATTTTCTTTTGCATTTTGCACAAACAAAATTATTTTATTTTAAAGCATTTTAGGAGTAAAATCAGAGAGCCATGGGATGTTTGTTTTTGATGAAAACACTTCACAACTTCCTCCCATCATCGCTCCTTGGATACCCTGGCTTTCAGTGTTTGTTATTCCGACTTCATGTGTGTTTTTAAAATTACTTCAGCAGGTATAATGGATCACACCAGAGGAGTGATTTTATTTTCGTGAATTAATGAGCCGTTGCTTGACTCATTGCGCTAAAAGGAGATTAAGGTTTTATTTCTCAATATAAAACCAATTTTTCTTTCAGCATTTCTGTGTGCATTTGCAGATTATTAATCATCCATTGCGATGACAAATTATATACACACAGGAGTCTGAGTCCTGAGACTAATACATGCCTTTAATCTAAATTTCTACAAGAGATGTGCCATTATACTCTCTCTGTAGTCAGCGCTGCCCAGGGAATCCTGTACACCTCAGTCTAGAAGGATGAGGCAGCCTCTGTGTTCTTTGTCATGATTATTTCTTTCCATTCATCACTAGGAACACAACAAAGAGCCTCTCTACTTACAATTTAAATAAGGCTTTGTGTGACACTTTCCATGACAAGCTGATGTATCCATTCAGTGTCTGGCAGAAGATGTGCATGTCTATGCAAAATCAAGATGAATGTAGGGAGAGAATACACAGCGGTTGATTAAGGTTCAAGAAAGTGCACTCTATCTTTCATGGTATCCACTTGTCTTATGATATCTTATCATTAGTTTCCCTGACAATGATTTAGCAGTCAGTATACCTTGCATTGTCTTTAACTGTAACCTTCTTTCAAACACAGCTTCCATTTTTCACGTCTGAAGTGTCAAGCACAAGGGCCGCATGGCAAAATTGGACACTTCCAAGCATGGCCTCTGTGTCCTGACAAAAGCAGGCGAGTATGCACAATCAGGATGGAGGACAGAGCTATACATATCCATAACATTTAGTTGGTCACAGAGGATAACCAAGCCCGGGAAACATCACCACCTTTAATTTCTTTGGGGAAAATGGGATTCGGGCTCTGTTGCCAAGCTGTTTTTTTTCCCCATCTCTCCTTTTCTTTGCCCTCTTGCAATTGTACCACTTCAGGTCACGGCCTCCTAGCTGTTAAATAAGAGCCAGGGTAATGTCAGCATGCAGGCTGGGGACAGGATGAGAGCATTCCCCCTGCTCTCTCTGGTGCAACCGGCGCAGAAAGTTACCATCCATCTCAAGCTCAACACTAATGATGCATCCAAAAACAGAGGAGACTTTGTGCTAAGACCCTCAGCCTGCACTATACTAATTCTCAGCAGCTCCCTCAGCTCTGACGCTTTACACCAGTAAAATATGAAACCGCAGAAAGAGCCTCTGGTATCCCTCCAAGTCATAGACAATGTGTTTGATGTCCTTACAGCCGCAGTTCAAGCCTGTGGTTGTCTTCTTTGAGCTATGCGTTGGAGTTTGATTTGAAACTGCTTATTTTTTTTACTATTTTCATTCCTTCTTTATTTTTAACTTTCTTGATCCATACTGAATTTAAAAATCTGTCAAAGCAATTATTATGCTAATGCCCATTGATAAGCTGAAATCAAAATCTATCCATCTATCTGTCCATAAAGTAAAAACATTAACAACCACAATTATAATACAGACATTATTTCATAGGTGTAAGGACTGTCACAGGTTCTCCCCACTACAACTTTTGATGGTACTAGAGTAAAGTTGATGCAGGGAGATGTAATATATTTGCCTTTCAGTTCATTTAGTTTACAAAAGACCTTGAAGAAGTATCCATCTGCTGCAATCCATTATAAAAACGGCACACTTTAACACTGCCACAAGCTGCAGTGACAAAGATGTGAAGAAGAGTGTCATTTTTACTGCCTTAGTATGACAGACTGTGAGAAACACACACACACACACACACACACACACACACACACACACACACACACAAACACACACACACACACACAATTTTATTGGATTGTATTTTTGAAGGTTTAGGAATCAATGAAAGGATGTGGTGCTAATAAAAAAGTGAAACACTTCCAACAGTATTTACACACACTGCATCGAGGACCAACAATGCTTAGCAGCTGAAACAAACAACATATCAAGAAACACACAGCATTATATCCTTGATAACATATTCTAATGGACACGGCAACCATTAATGGTCTCTTTTCCATAACCATGTGGTCTATCATTTCATCTAATTTGCCTAACAATAAAAGGGCCAATTAAAGCATAACTGCAATACTTTGTTAATAAAGCAGACAGAATGACTCTGGGGAGCACTTCATTGGTGGTTAATTATGCACAATGGTAGCCTCAGATCCACTGAGCAAATGTGAAGCCATAAAGGCGTTATAGTCCTGACAATTCCCACTCATAGCCAAACACACAGTTAAATCCAACGCTCGTGCATATTGCTGAGGCCAGGAAGACTCAGTGAAGAGAAATGGTTGACTGTGCAATTGTGCAGCTACCTCAGAGAGTTGTGGTGTGTCCGTTTTTGTTGAGCCACAGTGAACAAAGGAACAATAAAAGGATGGCATTCTTGCAATAGATGCTCTGTATGAAGAGGTCATTCTCAGGGCATAAGCTCGACTGGTGCTGATGCTCTCACAAACAGTACATGACTGTCATCAACACCGCCTCTCCCCACCCCAAAAAAAGCTAGGAATGTCATCTTAGTCAACATAAGCGATATTTGTTTTTTCTGGATATTATAGTGGAACACTTGACACTGAGCCCGTCACTATGCTGAATGGGTTGACCCTGAGTAAGTGTGGCTGCACTTGCCGTGTCAGTATCCTAATAAAGAGGCATAGAGTCACGTGAGAATAAGGGTTTCTCGCAACAACACGACATTTTGTCAATACTATATTGGCATTTCACTTAACCTCTGAGGCAGGAGGATCATTTTATTGTTGCAGACTAGGAAATGGCTTGTTTGTACTACAGTTTCCTCCAGAAGGCCTCGATATTACGTATATAATTAATGATGTTGACGATATAAATTTACTGCCTTTCGCTTCATGCTATTTTTCTTGTTCTAATAAGAAAAAAGAGCGGTGAATACAAATGAGAATCACTAAATGAGATTAATGACATGTTTGCACTTGCTTACTCTTATACTTAATCTACTTATCAACACATGTTAATTATTATTATTATTATTATTATTAATAACAACAATAATAATAACTAATAATAATAATAATAATAATAATAATAATAAAAATAATAATAAATAAACCATTAGAATACCTGTTCCTGAGTGTATTAATACAATAAAATTTAGCATTTGATAAACATTGCCATCAATAACACAGCAACCAACATTTAATAAGCTGTTGTGTTTACATACAACACTTCAGAAAAGCAGGCAACACCTACATATGGAGTGTATTTTATTTCATTTATTTCTTTTTAAAGAATTGTTTTTAGTTATTTTCTTTTTTAGGGGAAAGGTGATAACATAGATTTATTATTACCCAGCCCTGACCTCCCCAGTAGTACCAAGTGTTCTTCCTAGTTTAAAATCTGCCATCTTTTTTATTTATAATTACACCAAATTAGTTGGCCATTACTAGCTTTCCCCAGCTGTACAATTCTAATAGGTTGTCAATGACTGTTATTCTTACACATTAAGATTGGTTACAACCCCATGTCATGGCACACTGCTGGAGAGCCGTCTGTGATAAATGATGCTTGAAAAGCACTCAGATCAGTCACTGTTAAGATTCTGGCTTCAAGCGCACTGGGACAATTCTATCTCCAAGGGTTAATATGACATGCCCTCTTCCAAAACAACAGAAATTTAAGCATATCAGTCTGTCATTTGGAAACCTTGGGTCATTGGTGTGGTGATTGATGGGAGAGGTTGATGCTTATATGTTACAATGTCATATACATTTTTATGGGATTATTCTTCCTGTCTATTATTCAAGCACACCAGGGACTATGGGTTTCTAACCATTCAGACAAGAGTAACTGATACTGACAGCAAGGTATGGTTGATTCAGCTTAACAATCTGGTCTAATCAATAGCATCAAACAGCATTAAATCAATATTATAGATTATTATATATTACTTTCTTCAAGAATATAAGTGTAAACCTTTACTTATTATATACAGTGACTCAAAAAATTGTGAATATACAGTGTGTATATATAATTCCTCACAGCAAGAAGGTCCTGGGCTCAAGGCACTGGGCCCAAGCTATGCAACACATAGATTTTAAGCAATTCTATTCAACAACAATAATATTAATTATTATTATTATTATTATTATTATTATTATTATAAATAACTTTACATGCAGATAGACAGACAAATATAGTGTATAAAATAACTACTTCGACTTCTTACTACTGTATTACCATTACTCCTGTTAATAGTAATACAGTAATGATAATTTTCATTACACAGAAATTTGGTTCAGATGTTTGATATGTACACTGCAAATAATGTACAATAAATATTTACTTGGATTAACACTAAAACGAGTGCATGCTTGCTTAGGAAACAAAGGTGATTTAATGTGTGTCTTGTGAGAGTCTGTAAGGTTTGTTGCTTTTCTCTTTATAGTAAACTTTCTTCCGATTATGTCTTCCAGTTAAAGCTAGGTCAATTGTGTCTATCCTCGCTGAAAAAGGAGAAATATTGTTTTTTAACAGCCACATAAAAGGAGAGATGCTGCAAGCCACTTCAGCACAGTGGAACAGCCCACTGGGATTTAAACCGAGAGCACCAGCATGAGAAGATCCAGTGCTGTCAGAGAAACAGCACAAACTTCAAATGGTAGCAAATAGTTATTCTTCACACAAAATTAAAATTTCTATTCTACCTATGAACATTGGGGTTAACATATTGAAAAAATACATTAAACATTACATTTCTGAATACTTGGTGCATTTGTCTCTAGCTAATTGAGATGCTGGTAAGAATGTTAGGGCTCAGGAGAATAATTTGTCAGTGGAAAAACACAGAATGGTCCAATTTATTGCTTGCTGCAGGCTGAGACGTTTCAACAGTCTTTGATCACCCTTTTTAGGTCAGTCTGATTTGAGATACAGAGAGAGGTCTCAGAAAAACAGAAAGAAGAGATTGTCTTTTTCCACAAATAATTAAAATAGTATTCCTGTGGCTGTGCACTATTTGGTTGTATAGGATTTGATGAATTCTTTACAAAAAGTATGGTGGAACATACATATAAAAGAGGAAATTCTCCTTTGCAGTATATTTGGAATGATGCCTATGCAATTAGTAAAATACACATGATGGAGCAACTGCAAGTTTAGTGGCCAAGCCATGATTGACAATCAAATAACATAATTTCATTTAAAGCCTAAAGCCTACAAACTTTCTTATAAATACAATTTGTCTCTGAATTTTGTGATTGCATTCAGTGAATAAAAAAAAAAAAAAAAAAAAAAAAAATATATATATATATATAAAATTTGAATCCCATCAATACATTTACTCTACCAGTGAACCAATAGTAAAAATACTGTATTTAAAGAATACTACTCATATTCTGCATACACTATTCAGTTAAAAATGTGTTGATCCTGTTCAGAATGCCAAAATTGTTTTTTTTATGCATAAAAAAAAAAACTTAATTTGAATAAACTTCAGATTGTTAACACCACCCTGATTTCTTAAATGTTGTTTAGTCATATAAATTTTTAAAGATTATACTGCCATATCACACAGTGTACATACACATGCATATATTGTACCTAAATATATATGTATAGTTCTACCTAGTTTTAGGAATTTTAACTGCCCTCCTCTTAAAATCACTCTGATGTTATGAAGGGTTTATGAGATGGAAGATTGTAGTTCATTGTTTTAAATTCTCTCTCCATATTCTGCCTGCTAGTGTCTGGCTAACCTTGACGGTGTTGGGAGCTGCAAGCTTTCACAGGGCACACAGCAGTCTACTCCACTCATGCCCTCAGCCCATTCATTATCCTACAGGATGATCCCAGGTCGCAGGGACGGAAATTTTAATTACGTGGGCCATAAATGGAGAAATTAAGTAGCATGTTTAAAAAATGCTGAATCGGTGGAAATAAGGGTTTTTTTTTTTTTTTTTTTTTTTAGACTGCAGTGCACATTCATTTCTTAAGAAAGCAGCCGTACACATCTAGATGAAATGAGTGCTGTGCTCAGGCAGCTGTCTTTTAGAGGCAAGCAATGCAGTTATTCTGTTTTATGAGTCCGGGTTAAAATCCTACGCACCACTCGTAGTTTTACAACTAGTGTATGTCTCTCCAGTTTGTGCAACCATACTTCACTTTAGCACTAAAATGTGACTTAAGGTTTATACTCTAGGCAGGCCTGTAAATTACAGTGAGATTCACCTTCACTTACATTTGGTGTCATGGCAGGAAAAATGAGTCGGAACTGCAGTCACTTGGTCCTCTGAGGCTTTTATAGATCAGAGATCCAGCCAGCTGCCCTGTGGGTAGTGGACATAATTATTGAACATCAGGCATTAACTTGGCACATGCTGCTGGCCACTGATTTGGTGCAACTTGCTCTGTTTACCAGCTAATTTTAATTAAGATGCTTCATTAGAGAGTTGCACTTTTTGTCCTGCTGCAGTGCTGAGCTCAGTTCCATTACAAATGTGGTTCAGTAATTTGTTAAAGACAACCACAGTTAATCAGACTGTGGAAGTGTCATTTAAATATCAGCATTAAAAAAAAAATAAAAAAATCAGTGAAAATATTAAATATACAAAAACCAAACATTCACGATTTAATTTATTGACTGCTTAATCAACACATTTATAATTTATTTGTAATATAATAATTTTTTTAAACATTATTATGGGCGAGTAGGCTCCCTTAAACACATGTTCCTGTAATGGTTCTTTGATAATAATAGCGATGAGAAAACTAGTGGAAAAGAAGTTTCAAAACATGGACATCTGTATTATAACTTATTATTACATTACTGGAAGAAGCATGTAAAAAATTAATCAGTACTGATCATGTAACTAAAAAAGTCATGCAAGACATTCAGTCCCAACTCCCCACCAATACTCTGGCCACAAAGATGGGATTATAAAAATGTATGCTTACATTACATACTCAGACTGAGTAAAATCTAACGGGAAGGCCCCATGGAGATAAGTTTAACACTAAAACAGCTAAACCCCCTTGCACAGTTAAGGAAGACTAAGGAGGTCAATCTAGTAATAAAGATGGAGGAAGGCGAGTGAATGAAGCAGGGCCCCATCTTTACATTAGACTGATAAGAACACTTACAAACTGTGAAGGGCCCTGTCCGCTGCGCTAACCACAGAGGGAAATAAAAGCGTTCAGTCAGGGCAGCTCAGCCATAAGTCACGGGGGTAATGATGTCGGGCTGTAGACAGGGTTAGTGCGATGACTGCAGTAGGCTCCCTGAAGCTGTCAAAACATACACACATACTGATATGAGGCACACAGGTCAGTGTCATTAGTACTACAACATTCAGTACACATTATAATCCAACTAAACACAGGTGGCAGCACATCACTTTTCACCATGGACCAGTACAAGATCCCTGTATCCCACATTACAACGACAGTAAATAGAAAGCAATCTCAGGACTGATTGAGTATAATAAAATACTACATACATTCATGTTATCGAAAAACCTTCAACATGTAATGCAGAGTAAATTTAAATGCAGTTGCAAAAAAAAACAGGTTTTACACACACACACACACACACACACACACACACACACACACACACACACACACACACACACACACACCAGCAAGAGCACTTGCGCCACTCAATTATTTCGTAGTGTGATAATTAACCAGTTCACTATGCACAGCCAATTCTCAGAGGTGTTTTTGAACTAATTGTTCTCATTGACTCGATTAATTATTTGTTTGCTGGTTTAATTACTTTCAGATCTTGTAAAAAGGAAGTTAATACAAGAGAATAACTGCAAAAAAGAAGAGAATTTTAAATATGGTAATAGGTTTATCAATCACAGTCTTGCATATCCATTTAACAACCATTTGAGCCTGCATTAGTTATTAAAAAAACAAAAACAAATGTGACTCGTTTCCAAACAAGACCTAAAAAGGTGCAATACTCACTCACTCACTCACCGAACCACTTAATCCTACTAAGGTCACAGGGTGAACACTGGGCAAAGGCATGAACAGCTTGACAGGCCATCACAGGGCTAATGCTAACACACACACACACACACACACACACACACACACACACACACAGAGGGGCAATTCAGAATTTCCAATCAGCCCAACACTTCGGACTGTGAGGTACCTGGAGGAAGTCCATACTTAAAACAGAAATGCCTCAGTCGGGACTTAGGACCTTCATGATATGAGGCGGAAATGCTAACCACTACGCCACCATGCCACCCAAAGGTATAACAGCAAAAGCAAAAAACTGTTAGATCACACCTTATTCGACATGAGCAGATGGTGCTTCCTAGCCAATTTAATGATGTTAAATAACTGGGCTTATGAATGTTATAATTTCTGTTTGTTTAACTTAAGGTTGTTAAATGAGAACATTGCTCCAACTGTCAGGCCATTAAACCTACTCGCGCCATAACATTGTTGACCTGGACTCTGACGCCAACTTTCAAACAAGCTGGGATATATATATGTATAAAGAAAATTATTTTTACTGTAATGTACTAAGACAAATCAAGACTTCTATTAAAAAGTATAATGTACAAAATGTTCAAAGGGAAATTGCTGAAATTTTGTCATCCCATACAATAAGCATCAACTAATTCTCAATTTAAGCTGATAAAAAAAGCTCAAAAAAAGGGTTCATAACAAACATGAACATAAAGATGGCCCCAAATGTACATGTGCTTTGTGTGATGTTTATGAAAATACTCAGAAATGATGTTATGCAGGAGAGAAATATTCCACTGACTCTTCAGATTGGAGCTGTGTATAAATAAAGTCCTTGACCATATTACTGTAGAAGAGAGTAGTGTAGTGCATTTCACCCAAAATTAAATGTAGTGCTTAGAGTTAATTTAGCCTTCTAACAGCATGTCCTCTCCTCTGGCATGAAATATAATCTCTCCTTCTGGCTAGTGCCAACATCCTGCCCTGAACTTGTACAAGACCAGCAAAGGCATTAAATTCTGACTGGCCTGTGGCATCCATCCAAAGCACCCTCCACAAAAAAGCCAATATTCCTTTGTAAAGTGCCAGACCTGTCGAACCCGTCTAATGACTGCCATATGGAAAATAAATAAATAAATATAATGCCAAGGCTACGATCAGACACAAGTGTGAGTGTGGCAAGAATTCCGCAGACCCTCTCTATCAACTGGACCTTTGTCTCACTATTATTTATAACTCTGCTTTAACTGTTTTGTTCATTTGTTACTGCTTCATATTTCATCTTCCCTTAAATATTCATTTATCATCTTTTTAATTTTTTACCAGCTTCTTTCTCTTTCCATCTCCTTCCATGGTTTCCTTTTTTGGCTTCGCAATCACACATCATTATTCATGGGCACCCAGAAACGGATTGCATAAAACATGCACATGAATTCCTTTTCGCCTTTTCTCATTAAGAGATATACTTCAAGTAGCCTAAACACTTCCCAATGCTCCACTTGTGGAAATTGGATATTCTCTTCTGCTGTACAGGTTCATAAATGGGTTACAGCTCCCTTCGCTAAAAAAAAGAGGAAAAAGCAGGAAAAAAAAAAAGGGGGCTCATATTCTATTTCCATCTGTTTTATCTTTAGTGTGTATTTCTTACAAACACGTTAAAGGCCAAATGATAAATTCTTAAAACAGTGAACCCTTCGTTGTAAACATTTAGGCATTAATTCTTTAAAAAGTAAACCACGGTATTTCTCGCTCCGAGTGGTTCTTTCATGATGACAGTTCAAGCCGTGAAAATTGTTTGCTTAATGGCTTCCTTGTTAGGTCCTCATAAATTAGTCACTCACTTCATCTCACTCGACTCCAGATAAGAATAAGACCAAACATTTCAGCTCTGGATTCTGGGAACAATAACATTCCTCAGTTCTCTGGACAGGTGAATATATCAGTGGGTTTTCTCTCTACACATACATCCATGCTTTACTTCTGCTGCTGCAAATGTTTGAGAAGTCCCTGCTTGATGCATAAAAAGAAAAACACATACTTTTACTGTGCAGTTTAATTTACACGACAGAAATACAATAACTGAAATCAACATGCAGTTCAAGCTGGAAGTAATATAGGTTCAATTTTTCATTACTGAACGTTGGATTTTTGGTGTATTATGGGTGTGCAAAGACATCTCACCAAGTTCCTATTGATCCACAAATAAAACCCAAAAATCACTGTTTGCTACATCTTCTTCAAAGCATATTAGCATTTCAGTAAGTCAATTTGCTTCAGTTGATGAGAAAGATGAAGCCAACAATCAAGCATTCAAGCTAATTCTTCTAGGCTTGGAATGGACATAATAGCGACACCCTAAACTTCAAAGTCCACATCCGCTTTTATTTGTGAATAATATCAATAAGAAGCCAAGGCAAACATGACCAGGGTGTGAAATAGAATAGTACTGTAAACTTTCAATTTTGTTGGATTAATGAGACTGCTTGATCAGACAGAGCAAATAGCAGTATGTTAATTAGAGATTATACCAAATGATCCAGTGCACACAGTTGAGGTATGGTCCAGCCTTCTGCTTTACCAAAGAGCTACAGTTAAAGAGTCACCAAGATATTAATATATCCATCTCTATAAATAATAATAATAATAATAAAAAACTAAAAACATGTCTATCGTTTAAAAGGAATACTGTTAGAGAAAGGTGAACTGTAACAGACACAGGGCCCATAAGGAGAAAAACTACACACAGGCAGCCACCACAACCGTGTGCACTTTTCTTTGTTCATCTGTCAAGAAATTAGTGAAAGCTTCCTGTAGTCCTTTCTCATTTGCATACACTAATTGCTAGTCCTCATCATGCAGAATGAACGAAGTTCATTTAATAATAAGACAAGAATAATAAATCATAAACTTAATCATGCAAAAAAATCAAAAGGTGATAGAATATTTGTAAAGAAATACACACCTGTCTTTTCAGTAATATTCACTTTGCTGAAAAAAAAAAAAAACACTCTTCAGTTCAATTAGGAAAAATGCAAAGTTTTTTCTTTCTTTTGTTTGATAAATAAAAACTGTTTCTCTTCATCCATGTTTTTCCCAATTATTCTTTGGCATCAAGACACAATAATAATAATGTTATATTCTCTTTCCCTAAATAAATACTATTGCTATAATTTATTAATGTGTTGTTCTGTATTGGAGTGATGATAACTGCATCATTTTATTAGAGATGAAATAGTCTTTATTCATTTTTTGGTCTTGTAAAACTGAAACCAGGCATAGGTTTGAGAGCTACCTTCATTTATTTATTTATTTTTTCAAAAGGAATTATGTATGCATGAATCTCATTCTAATATACATTACAAAACCTAGACTAATAAACCTAGACTAGCTGAAATCCATGACACGTATACAGTAAATTCTTTTATTCAGACTGTGTCAGTGATATTTAGTGCACTGTTGCCATCTAGTGAACACGGAGTGATTTTCCTTCATATGTCCAAAAGTGAAATAAAGTGTGAGCTTGCACTGTAGAGTTAGTCATTAGAGACACTACTAATAAAGGGTTGACTTTTCTGTTAATAAAAAACTAATTTACTGGTGATTCCCTGCACAGTGCGAAACTACCGCACTAAGTTGTCGCAATTCTGTTCCCTGAAAACCCACCTCACCTGCCGAAAAACCCAGTTAATTTAAGCCAGGTGCCATATTCTACAACACAGGCCCGACTGGTCTGACTGGCAAACCATGTTTAGCAGCTACAGGTCGAACGTAAACAGCTGACGAATTGTCAGTGCTTATGCACAATGACAGACAATTTGTTTTGTTTTTGAAGTAAATAAAACAACACCAACAAAACATTCAGTAAGCAAGTAATAAAACTGGAAAAGAAGGATTTACCAGTTGGAGGTTCTGGCCTGTGTTTGGGCAGTCAAATTTACTTTGAATTAAGCTGGATTGTAGAACATGGATAATCCTGTTAAACACTTGACACGAACTCACATTTTAGCTACACACTACCTGATTTTTCATCATGATATACTTTCTTCCTCAGGTTATTTAAATTTTGGGCTTGTTTTGTTTGCTACACTGTTTTAATCCCACAAGGGAAATTATTGCCTCTGCATTTAACCCATTCAAAGTAAGAGGAATGAATATGAGGTCACACACCTAAACAGTGAGGTCACACACTCGGAGCAGTGGGCTGCCAAACACATTGGTGGTGTACAAAGAGCAGCTGGAGTTTAGGTACCTTGTTAAAGTGCACATCACCCATGAAGGTGGAGAAAGAGCAGCACACGCCCCCACCGACACACATTTTTCCTGCTGGTTTGAACCAGCAAATTTTTTGGCCCTAAAGCCACGTTTCCAGGCAATTAGCCTGCAGATACCCCATTTTTGTGCACCTGCAGCACTTTATGTCGGACATGATGGCCAGCAATACCGAAGCACCACAAGGGACCATCCTGTCCCCTTTCCTCTTCACTCTCTACACAATGAAGTTCAACTAGTGCACACAGACCAGCCATCTTCACAAGTTTTCTGATGACACTGCTGTAGTTGGATGTGTCAGTGGACATGAGGAGACAGAATATCGGGATGTGGTAGATTCCTTCGTCTCAAGGTGTGAGCAGAATCATCTGCAGTTTAATGTGATGACGACCAAGGAACTGATTGTGGATTTTCAGAGATCAAAACACTGTGCAATGTGGACATGGTGGAGATTTTCAAATACCTTGGAGTTCAGATTGACAATAAACTTGACTGGGTTAAGAACACTACTGCACTTTACAACAAGGGACAGAGAAATCTTTCAGACACTACTCGGGACGTTTTATGAGTCTGCTGTGGCCCACGCTATCCTCTATGCTGTTGCATGCTGGGGCAGTAGGTTGAGGGTCACAGACCCAAACAAACCAATCCGAAGGCCAGTAACATTTTGGGGATGGAACTGGACTCTCTGACGGTGACGAAGAGGCGAATGTTGTCCAAAATAAAGACAATGTTGAACAATACCTCCCACCTGCTTCACAACCTGCTGATCAGTCACAGGAGTTCAGTGAGAAACTGATACCACCGAATTGCCCCACTAAACAACATAGGAAATCATGAATACCTTTGAACATTAAACTGTACAATTTCTCTATATAGCAACAACATCCAGTGTTGTTTATTTACATTCTACTGTTTATCATATTGATAATACCGTACACATTACTCAATACCAGGAATCATTCTGTACCTGTTTATATAGATATTAGTACTGGATCTTCTAATTTTAGACTTGACTTCAGATAGACAGACAGATAGACATATAGACAGACAGACAGAAAGATAGACAGACAGACAGGTAGACATAAAGATAGACTGACGGACGGACAGGCAGACAGACAGAAAGATAGACAGACAGACAGGTAGACATAAAGATAGACTGACGGACAGACAGACAGATAGATAGACAGACAGACTGATATACATAAAGATAGACTGACGGACAGACAGATAGACAGACATTTGTAATTTTACTTTATCTCATTCTTACTTTGTATGGACTAACTGTCTGCACACAATTTCCTCCGAGATCAAAAAAGTATTTTGATTGAATATGTTTAAGAGCAGCTGCTCTGCTGAGCACTGGCATGAGATGAGAGTTGTTTGTCGGTTCGTCCCAACTTTATGAAACTTCTGGTACAACTTCCAGTGACTGATATTCGGGATTCGGTTTAAAATAAGCATAATGTAATAATATTTAGTAATATTAAGCCGAGATACAATGAAACTCACGACGTATATATAATGGCTAATAGCTTCAGAATAAACTACACCTGTGTTGTATAAAGATTTATGCGCAGTTCATGTTTTCGTGAGGAATACTGCCACCTGCTGTATGGTTCTGTTTCGTGTTCCTAACGAATGCGAAAGTCCCGCACTTGTTCAGTGAAGTCCAGTCCACTCACCCGCTCCATGTGCTTTTCTGTTCCTTCTGCCTCCCGCCAGGGACTTCCGGGTATAACAAATCCGCACAACCAATCAGATCATTCAAGCCCATATGGCATGTGGCGGATTGGTGTGATTAAACTTTTGAGTGAAAACGATACTACACTAATTTTTCACAATCCGGTGAATAAAATAAATAAAATAAAAATAAAATAAAATACTTTTTCGTCATGAAGCGCCTCATCGACTATCAGCCATCTACAGCTGATTTATTGGAATGACTTAATATAGACTCTGCCTCATACCCTAATACACAAAGTAAATAAATATAGGCTCTGTCTCGTTCCCCAATACACAAAGAACTTGCAGGGGGAAATTACTTTCTTTCATCCATTCTTTTTTTCTTTAATTTAAGGAAAAAGTGCATATAAGTATTTTTTAATATAAGTATTTGGTTGGTTTTTATTCTAGTAGTGTCTTATGATGTTAAATGAAAGAATCTGAAGTCTTAGGTTCTGAGGTTTTATGGCCCTTCAAAATTTGGTTGCCAGGTCACTTCTGTGGTCTGGGAATTGCATACTTAACTTGTCAGCATTTTTGGAGACTTGTATCTTTTGTTTTAAGGTAGATTCAGCCTATATATGCTACACCTATTTATCCTGGCCCTGTCAGATTCTGCACCTAAATTTAACATAGGTAAGGTACTTTCCGAGATATTAACCATTTAAAAGTGTTTTTATTGACGCAACAATTTTTTTTTTTTTTTTTTTTTTTTTTTTTTTTTTACATTTTGGGGTATCCATATCCTGAAAACTATTTACCAGATAGGGTACCCCCTAGTAGGCCATGTTGATGACTTTGCTTGTCAAATTGCCAAACTCCTTCAAACTAAGCCTTTGAATAAGGCACTATTTTGAGATGAACTGCGATGGCCTAGTAAGATGTCCAGGGTGTAGCCAACCCTCACTCGAAGTCGGCTGAGATGGGCACTAGTCTCCCCGTGACCCTCATTAGGATTAAGCACGTCAGAAAATGAATGAATGAAGTATTTTGATGCTTTTCTGAAAAAATGCTCAGTCTGAAAAGTCGGACAAAAAATATATACATTAAATGGAATATAATAACAATGAACACATACATTTGCATGTGTAAAATAGAAAGACTGCATTTATTAACCCTTCAAACAACTGGATGCACTGCACCGAACACCTCTACCTTGTCTACACTAAAAAATGAAGAATCAAAATCATCTTATCAGATCCAAATCAAAGAGGCACAGATATTCACGGTGCAATATAAGTGAATGCAATTCAATTGAATATTAGAGCTTAATTAATGAATTTGGGGGAAAAGCCTCTGAATCCTGTCTACATCAACTACAACAAGCTTATACTGTTATGCCATGCACTACCAAATCTGGCTATATAAATAATGTCAAGCAATCAAATCTGGAGCATTTACAGAGTATATGATGTCCTGAAGAGGTGTTACTGGTGAGGGTGTGTGACCTGATATGGAATGACCCTATAACTAAGAACTCCAGGCTTTCTTCCACATGCTTAATATTTCACTTTTCATTTTTTTTTTTTCTGCGCAGATATTCACAACGGCAATGAGTGGAATAGTGTTCCTGTTCCTATATAATCTACTATTATTATTATTGTTATTGTATTTACAGGATTGTAAGGAGGCTCAAGCCTATCCTAGACAACTCTGGTTAAAAGCAGAGTTCATGCTGAACAGCTCACCAGATCATTGTACGACCAATACAGACAGAATCATTAACACTCATATTCACATCCAATTCACCAAATATGCAAGTCTTTGGACTGTAGATATTGACCAGAGCACCTGCAGGAAACCCATGCAAGTAAGAGGAGAGTATGTTGTCCATAGTGACTTCATGATTGTTGATATGTGTCATGAGTATCGTGATACGTCACTGAACAGCCAGGCATTAGGAAATTTTTAGGCTGACCTTATATTTTCAAGTACGTACTCATACAGTCAGCTGAAGGTTTACAAGCACCCTTGGTAAAAATAAATAAAAGATATTGTCTTTGTCCTCCATTTGGTCCAAGCACATTTAAATAGAAAGCACAACTAAAACAAAGTAAAGTGAACTTCTTTATTAGGTATTAGCCTACTTTTAATGTTTACTATTGAGCATTTAGTCAGTGTATATATAAGTTGTCAAATTGTCATGTTTGGCACTAAACATGTCTTTTATTACACTTTACCTTCTTATTTTAAATGCTTTGTAATGTGATATGCACAAAAAGACCACATGGTACAAACAGGTACAGTCGACCCTCTACTTACGAAATTAATCTGTTCCAGCTCCTTTTTCTTAACCTGGAGTTTTCATAAGTAGAGGTGCATTTTACATGTAAAACACATGATTTATTCCAAGGCTCCCAATACTACCCCATAAACCCTTTAAAAATGATAAAAGTATACCAATTTTGTATAAAATATGTGTTAAAAGTAAAGTAAAGTGCGGGAGTCAATGAGAGAGCAACAGCCAATGAGAGAGAGTAACTCGCGCATTGTTTGAATGGTGCGTTTTAATGTTTGAATGGCGCATGTAAATGTTTGAATGGCGCATTTGGTGCTTTTCGTAAGAAGAGGTTGTTTCATATACAGAGAGTGAAAATTTAGGAAAATGTTTTTCGTAACCTGGATTTTTCGTAAGTAGAGGGCTGACTGTATTTATGCTTTGCTGTGTGAACTCTGTGTGGTATAGGGCTTATCAAATCCACCTCACAGCAAGAAGGTTGTGGGTTTGAGTTGCAGACTGGCTAGTTTGTTTCTGTGTGGAGTTTGCATGGTCTTCTCATGCTTGTGTGGATTCCCTCGGGGTAGTCCAGGTTCCTCCCACGGTTCAAAGAAATGCACATTCAGAAAATTAGCTGCTCAAAGTTGCCTCTTGATGTGAGCATAAATGGTTGTGTATCTTCTTTGGCTAAACTTAGCAGGGTGGACCACACACACACACACACACACACATATATATATACATATATAATTTTCTATAAACGCTTCATCCTAATTAGGGTCGCG
Source organism: Plotosus lineatus (assembly GCA_024760905.1). Lineage (NCBI taxonomy): Eukaryota > Metazoa > Chordata > Actinopteri > Siluriformes > Plotosidae > Plotosus > Plotosus lineatus. The sequence continues at coordinate 23,251,206 of CM045742.1, forward strand.
GGGAGGCTGGTGCCCATCCCAGCCAACTCCGGGCGAGGGCAAAGTACTTGCCAGGCCATAGCAGGGCGGAAACACGCCGACGGCTTTGCAGCCTACTCTTGTCAAAAGTCAGCAATGGTTCTTTTACATGCCTCACACCATAGACAGTGAGAGACATGGCCAGCCTTTAATAACCCAGTTAGCAGAAGGGGGCAGTGACAATCTTGTGGAGAGTGGGACTCGAACCCCCAACCTTTGGATTAGCAATCCAGCACCTTATACCACTAGAGCACCACTGCCCATATATATATATAAATATATATATATATATATATATATATATATATTCTTCTTTTACTTTCGGCTGCTCCCTTCAGGGGTCGCCACAGCAAATCATCCGCCTCCACCTCACCCTGTCCTCCGCATCTTCTTTTCTGACTCCAACGACCTTCATGTCTTCCTTCACCACATCCATAAATCTCTTCTTCGGTCTTCCTCGAGGCCTTCTGCCTGGTAGTTCCAACCTCAGCATCCTACTGCCAATATACTCACTATCCCTCCTCTGTACATGTCCAAACCATCTCAATCTAGCCTCTCTGACTTTGTCTCCAAAACATCTTACGTGGGCTGTCCCTCTGATATACTCATTTCTGATCCTATCCATCCTCGTTACTCCCAGGGAGAACCTCGACATTTTCATCTCCGCGACCTCCAGCTCTGCCTCCTGCCTTTTCCTCAGCGCCACTGTTTCTAAGCCATACAACATCGCTGGCCTCACCACCATCTTGTACACTTTTCCCTTCATTCTTGCTGACACTCTCCTATCGCACATCACACCGGATACTTTTCTCCAACCATTCCAGCCTGCCTGCACACGCTTCTTCACCTCTTTTCCACACTCTCCATTGCTCTGGATTGTTGAGCCTAAGTACTTAAAATCCTCCACCTTCGTTATCTCTGCTCCCTGTAACATCACCGTTCCTCCTGGGTCCTTCTCATTCACACACATGTATTCTGATTTTCTGAGGCTAACCTTCATTCCTCTCCTTTCCAGGGCATACCTCCACCTCTCTAGATTTTCCTGCACTTGTTCTCTGCTCTCACTACAGATCACGATGTCATCTGCAAACATCATAGTCCATGGAGATTCTTGTCTCACCTCGTCTGTCAGCCTGTCCATCACCATAGCAAACAAGAAGGGGCTCAGAGCTGTATATATATATATATATATATATATATATATATATATATATATATATATATATATATTTATTTATGTATTTATTTATTTAATATGTAATATAATATAATAATATTTACTGCCCATAAATATAATATATATATATTTCACTCCCAAAAAGTGAAGAGCACTATAGTAACAGAGAAATATTATTCTGAGGTTTTGTTTTTCGTGGTCAGTACAGCGACTTTTGTTTTGGAGAAACTTTTATTTTGGAGTAAGTTTGCCGTTTGGTTTGTCCGGTTCTGAGGAAGACTCACCGTTGATCATGTTCTTGAGTGCGTGTCAGTCCGAGGCTGACTCCGTTCAGTGACGAGTGTGAAAGCGATGTTTTAAAGTTAACAACAAGCTTGAGGAGTGTGCGGTTCAGTTTGTTTGATTGTTACTTCCTGTCCGTCAGCGGTGAACGACGGTTAGCTGAAGCGGCGTCAACACTTCAGTTACAGGAAGGAACAGACGAAGAAGTCGCTCAACAAAGCTGGACAACTGCAATTGTCCCAGAAACTGTATGCCGCTCATATTAATACACAGTAGTTCAAAATGTCATTTGGTTATTTTGAGTAAGTTGATTGTTGACGTTATCCGTTTACTTTGTTATGATTAGTTGGCTAACTAGTAGGCCGAGCTGTAGAATTCCTGCCAGACCGACAGTGATTAGCTAGGTTGCTAAGCTAGCTGGTCACACTGGATTGTTTTGGTGGCGCTTCCTGCACTTGTGCTCCTCGTAGTCGTCGGCTGTTTGGTTTTTAAAGCGACTCTCCAGCTCGCTCATGGCTACAGATGCAACCGAGAGTAAAAGGAATTTGAAACAGACTAGCACCACTAACCCGGTGGTTAATAAGAGCAGTGGTGGTGAATCAGACACACCCAGAATCAGTGCGACGCTGGAAAACAAGCCAAGCCGCGTCAAACAAGGAAGCGATGGAGCCACAGTGACCGCCGCCACAGCAGCCATGGCTTCCTCGGATCATGGATATCAACAGGTCTTGGCTAATCCGAGCAAACCAGAAGGAGAGCAAGAGGAAACTTCATATAAAGTGGACAGTGAGGAATCAACGGGCACACTTCCGCACGCGCAGTCGGCCCTGGAGCATAATGGCAGGTAAGAGAGTCAGTCATCCCATCTACATATTCCACCTTCTTCTTCTCAACTGCATAATAAAAACCCCTTGCACTGGATTTGGGAATTTTCAGGAAGGTTTGAACTTGACATTTTTGTGCTTTCTGAGATACACAGATCCTGAAATGTTTACATCCAGTAGAACCTGAATCTTTTTTGTTTGTTTTAACAATGAATCTCTGACTTGTGCACACTAATGAGAGGGCTTTAACATGTTTAAAGGTACATGATTGTATTCTATATCGGATCTAAGAGGAGTCCCAGGGGTCTTCAGCATACACATACCTTCAGCTGTAGCATTCAGTATCCATTTCCTCAGAGTATACTTCAGGGTCTCCCTCTCGTTTCCCCCATTCCGTGGTATTATTGCTCGAATCCTTCTCCTAATGACGAGTAAAGGACTCCTGGTTTGTGATTTTACACCTCAGTGAAATGGGAATGACTGCTGGAGTCCCTGATCATGTAGGTTCATTTAAAAAATAGTTTATTTATATTAATGCTTTGTCCATCATCAGTTGCTGCAGGTCACTGGCTATCATATGATGGACACCAAAATTAGAGGGAGACTTTCATTTACTCCTTCTGAGTCCCCCTCATGTTTTAAAGCTGCATCACAGGGCAGCATAACACTCTAGAGGAAGACCTATACAGTAACCCTTTTTTTTTCTTCTGTCAAGAATGAGTTCATAGAAGCTTGTTATTTACTCATGTTGCTGTGATAGGGAAGAGGCTGTCATCCCACTCATATGGAGGACACCTTTCTCGAATCCATGATCTACAGACAATATAGCAAATGTTTTTCTGTTGTGCCACTCGGGAGTTTTTTTTTCAATTTCAGGCATTGGGAATCCTATGTTTCTCTACTCCACATTTCTCTTATCTTTTGTTTCTACTTGCACTTATTAACATTTAAACTGTATGAACATAGCACGTCAAGATATAATCCTCAGGTAAATAGTTACACAAAGCACAAGATATGGACTGAACAGCACACCAGAGCAGCTGTCAAACTAAACAAATTAGATTTGAAATGGTGTATAATAAGATTTTTAAAAATCCATATTACACCTAATGGATAGGCAGTGTGGTAGTTTTGTCAATGACAGCTTAGTAGTACAGTAATGTAATGCATGAACTCAAGTCTTTCGTTCAGTGTTTGTAAACTTTAATATGACTACAGAAGTAAATTAAGCATTACAACATCTGCCTAGTGATTTGCTCAAGTAAACATGGTTCCCAACCTCAGTACTAAAGCACAATGTGTCCTGCACATATTAGTGTTTTTCCCCTGTTCTGATTAGCCCACTTCAGCAGAGGAAGGACTACTAATTATATTATTAGTCAAATCAAATATGTAAAATCAGGGAAGACAATTAATTGTGCAGAGAAGAATACTCCTGTTAACATGGGCCATGATGTCACATTGTTTAAAAATAATGACTTTCTAAAAACATCAACTGATCATACTGAAAATACTCTGGTATAGAAATGCACAAGACAGTCAATTTATCACAGCTCATCAGCAGTGTTGGTTATATATACAAGTTCATAGTCATGCAAATGTTCATGTTCATAGACAGACAAATATGCATGCATTTCTGTTTGTTATAAGTGAATATTTGTGACATGAGTCATGTGAAGCTGAAGAAAAATGTACTTATTAATAGAACATGACTGTAAAAGGTTTGTTAATTAGGTTAACTCGAATCTCTGCTAAAAACGAGTGTGTGTGTGTGAGAGAGAGATGGTGAATGTGAATGGCATGGAAATTAGCAATATGAGACTGAGCCAGTGTTTGTGTGCCATTCTCACATCTGAGTGTTACTTTTAGTGGACAGCCAGTCACTAAATAAATGCATGTTTTTCGAGACACAAGGATTTTTTTTATTCGTTTAATTATGCTTTACTAAATAAATGAGGTCTTTACTGCACTCATAGTTTGGACTTGTATAAGGCGTTTAAGGTTTTGGACATCTATGTGTAACTGAGTAAAAGAGGGATCTAGATTCAAGATTCAAGATTTTAACTGCCATTTGTGTTTTTTACACACACAGGAATTCTTGTGCGGTTGTTCCAAGAGTCAAGTCACAAAACAGAATGAAGGCTCAAATCAACAAAAACACACAAAAGGCTATAAAATAAATACATAAAAATTCTATATTTAAAAGGGCCTTACACAGACCAAGTCAACAATATATAATAATAATAATAATAAATAATAGAAATAAAATAATAATAGTAAAATGATACTAATAATGATAATACAATAAATAAATAATCAGTATATACAACAGCAATAAATTAAATTGCACTAAATTATTATATTATTATATTTTAATTATAATTGTATAATTATATTTATATTGCACTATTCCCATTATTTTGTTTGGAAAAAAAATGAACAATTCTCCTGGGTCAACAAAATGGCCGCAACCTCAAAGTTAGATATTTCACATTCCCAGAGCAAGATTTAGAGATAATCTACAGTTAGTACACCAGGTTTATTTAACTAAATTCGCCGTTCTTCCGCCATGGGCCTTGTTGCTATCCGTTGCGCTCTGGTCCTCCTTAAAGGCCGTGTAGCCGACTGGTGTAATCGCCTCGTCGGGTGTACTGTCCTCGAGCCATGTTTCACAGAAACACGGCATGGAGCAGTCCTGTGGATCCCTCTGCGTTGCAATCTGAGCATGGAGCTCATCCATCTTGGATCTAGTAGATGTCCTGCTCAAATAATTTTTAGAGTAGAGGTCATTCTGTTTCAAATACTTTTTTTTTTTTTTTTAAATACTGATATAGAATTGTGACCCCCCCCCCCCACCAAAAAAAAAATCCTCTCTACACATATAAAAAGGAATGCTGAAAACATATTGCTTTGTTTGTCCAAATGATGTGAAAGTCTTTAGTGGCCAGCGTATATTAAATGAGCACTAGGAAGTTAAAAAACACTATTTGCTTGACTCTCCAAGCAGTTCACAGAAATAACAATTCCATGAAATCACTGAGGGTATAGTATGTTATTATTTCTTGCCACCTTATCGTGGTGAGGGGTTTGCATGTCCTAATTATCCTAGGACATGGTGCCTATGATGAGGTCAACCAAGCCAAACAGCTCCTAGGTGAAGGTTCAGACTAAGCCTGGTTCAGAAGACTTCTATGAGCAATAATATTGCAGGGATACAGTTTTCCTTGACCGGATGTGGGTTACTGGAGTCCCCCTGGAGCCATGCCTGGGGGAAGGGATTGAAGGTGAATGTCTGGTGATCGGGCCACTGCACCAGGTGCTCAACCGGGTCCAACCTGAAGAGGAGAAATGGTTCCGCCCAAACATGGATCCACCACCTGTTGGAGCAACTATAGGAGTCGGGTGCAGTGTGGGCTTGATGGCAGCTGAAGGTGTGGGTTCTGCCGAACCAACGTCAGCTACTGACTCTGCTTTTGGAACATGGAATATCATCTCTTTGGCGGGGAAGGAGTCGGAGCTGAGTTGATGATCAAATTTGTAGTCATGTCAACGAAATTGCAGCTGCATGTTCTGGACACTTTGGTGATGAGAGGAGAGCTGTCAACCGATTACCACTTGGTGACGTGATGGCTCGGATGGTGGGTGGGGGAGTGCTCCCCAGACCTGGGCGAACCAAGCATGTAGTTAGGGTCTCCTGGGTACGTTTCATGGAGTCTACTGTCAGAAGGACCTATGACTCCCACCTGCGGCAGACCTCCAACCACAACTCAATAGAGGCCGGGGAGATGGAGTCCAAATGGGCAATGCTCCGGTTCTCCATGATTGGGGCAGCAGCCCAGAACTGTGGCCAGAAGGTTATCGGTGCCTGTAGTGGGTATACCCCCCCAAACCAGGCAGAGGACACCTGTGGTGCTGGGATGCCATCCGTCTAAAGAAAGCGGCCCATCTGGTCCTTTTGGCCTGTGGGACTCCTGAGGCCACAGACAGGTACGGACAGGCTAAATGTGTTGCAGCCCTGGCTGTCACTGTTGCAAAATCTCAGGTGTGGGAAGAATTCGGCGACAGCCTTGAAAAAGTACCAGTTGGTTTCAAAGGTTCTGGACCACCATTCGATGCCTCAGGAGGGAGAGCAATTCTCTACAAGTACTGTTTACAGTGGAAGTGGGGAGCTGCTCACCTCAACTGGGAATGTTGTCATGAGATGGACTTAATACTTTGAGGATGTAATTCATCCGACCAACTGTGTCAAAAGAAGTGCCTGGGGGCTCGGAGGGGTCTGCCCATCACTGGGGCAGCAGTTGCTGGGGTAGTTAAAAAGCTGCTCGGTGGCAGCGCTCTGGGGGTTGGACGAAATCCGCCCTAAATATCTCGGGGCTCTGGATATTCTAGGACTGCCATGGTTGACATGTCTCTGCAACATCATGTGATCATCAGGGGCTATAACTCTGGATTGGCAAACCGGGGTGGTAGTTCCCCATTGCATGCAGAGTGTATTCCAACCATCGTGGAATCTCATTCCTCAGCCTACCTGGGAAAGTCTGTTCACAACTATTTAATAGGACTATTCGACCAATGGTTGAACCTTGGATTCAGGAGGAACAATGTGGTTTTTTTTTTCCTGGCACCCAACTTGTTCACATATGAAAGGTTTTTGACGGTGTCCCTTGGGCCATCTTGTGGGTTTCGCTTCAGGAATATGGTAAACTAATATATGGTTCTAAGCTGGAAAAGGGTGGAATGCACCGTCCATATTTGAAATGAGGTTCTGGTCCAAGTGGAGGAGTTTAAAGGGGAAATGAAACGATGACTAAGTAAGTTGGCGGTAGCTTAAGTATAGTTTATTGAAGCGATTGTGGCTTAAATTTTATATCATAAATAAACCATTGCACACACATCGGTTTTGTTTTATGTGCTTGTCGTATAAGTTATTGATCCCAAAGCCGTCATTGCTAAGTGCCCGCCTACACAAAGTTACCGTGACATCACTGGGTTGGTACAAAGTACCACATGAAATACAGTGCATGCAAATCACAGCATATTATATGATATAAACAACATGGAATCTCACGCCAACAACACGCACAGTTTTTCAGCAGAAGAAAATTATTTTTCGGAATATGAAGGCGATATGGGGGCAGAGGAAATGCCTGCTAATCCACAGGCATATGTGACGTGCTCCACCAAATGTCGCGTTGCAACTGACACTAGAGCTTTTGAGACAAAACGCGGCTTATCCGGACTTCCAATCTGTCAAGTAAGTCCACTTTGAATACTTGTTTAGTACTCAACATTCACTTTCTTACTTGAAAGATCGGAAGGCTGGATAAGCCACGTTTTGTCTCAAAAGCTCCGGTGGAGCGCGTCACATATGCTTTCGAGCCTATCCGATGGAATATCGCCAACGTTAGTCCAAGAACCCCGGCTGAATCTGACGCTGAGAGCGATAATGGGGATATTGACAGTGATCACAGACATGCCGGTGAACATGACCAGATCGGCAATTTTATGTGCACTTGTGACAATTATACACCGTTACCACAAATGCCTTGCTGCCAGGACGCCACGCTTGACCATCTCTTGCGAGCTGAGGGGAGCTGACCTGTAAAACAAACCACAGACTTTTTCCTATGCTGTGCTTTGAAAGGGATATTTTAGAGGTGGCCATGGTGTCCATGAGAGACGTCCATGCTGAAACCCTTGAACGCCCCATAAATAGTTGGTAGGTTGACAGATGAAGTCAGAATTGTCATGTTGTTATCTCTGGTTGTCATGTTGGTGTCTATGGTTGTCTAATATTCCATACCTCTGTATGTTCAGCTTGGGGAGCTCGTTTTTCCACCTTTTGCTTACGTGCCGATACTGTATTACTTTGCAGTGTGCTTGGTCTGTCTATGCTTGGAATATTGTATGCAGAAAAGTCAAATACGGTCGGAACTGATCCTGGTTTCAACGATGTGGTTTTGGACCACACCATGGGACCAGTTTCGTCGGATTTGTGTGAGAGTACATAATCTTCTGTCCTGAAATGGGCACTGCAAATGCTTGCGCTTTCATTCACTGGTGCGTCGGCATGTTTCAATGCACTGAGCCAGGCTTTCAATAGCTTACTGTTGCTTAAAGGCAGCCGGTGAAAGTGCACACCTTTACCTTTATAATAGCTGTTTGTACAGTCCGGTGCGACACAATGATGACCGGTACTTAAGGGCTTTTTATTATTATACATTGATGCGTTGCTAGCCATTGTGATATTTACACAAGTTCACGACCACCAACCCGGTGACATCCAGGAAGATTTGTTTCCGGCCAGGGACCAATGACGGCTTACATGGTCTCACACCGCGAATTTCAAATTGGATTTACATTATTATCAGGGCGATTTTCAACTGATCAGCTGCAAAAACGTGATATTGAGGACCAAATGAAGTGAGACAATGTTACATTGCGATGTGCTTCATTTCCCCTTTAAGTATTTCGGAAACTTGCTCATGAGTGAGAGAAAAATGGAGCGGAAATTTGACAGGCGAATCGGTGAGACCTCTGCTGTACCAGTCCTTCATGGTTATTAGGGCACTGAGACGGAAGGCAAAGCTCTTAATTGATCAGTCAATCTATGTTCCAACCCTCACCGATGGTCACGATTTTTGGATAGCGGCGGAAAGGACAAGCTTGCATGTACAAGTGGATGAAATTAGCTTCCTTCACAGAGTGGTTGGACTCTTAGAGTAAAGGATTAGAAATCCAATCATCTGAGTGGACTTCGGAGTAGAGCTACTGCTCCTCCCTGTTGTCAGGAGCCAGTTGATGTGACTCGGGCATCTGATGAGAATGCGTCCTCATTGTCTCGCTGGTGTTATATTTCGGGCATGTCCCAACCAGGAAGTGACCCAGGGGTCAACCCAGAACACGATGGAGATATTACATCGCTCAACTGATCTGAAACGTCTCAGTGTCCCCCAGGAAGGGCTGGAGGAAGTGGCTGGGGAGAGGAATGTCTGGACATCACTGCTTAGGCTGCTGCCCCCGCAACTGGAGATGGAGATTTAAAGAAAACATTTCTGTTCTGTAATGGTTCTCCATTCCATTGAAGGAAAAGTAGAGTTGTGGGGCTGGTGGTGTAGTGGTTAGGGTGCTATGCTCATGATCAGGAGGTTGTGTGTTTAAATCCCAGTTTAGTCTCTCACTGTGAAAAGACCCCTGGGCAAGGTCTTAACCACAAGTGTGCCTCTGTTGACAGACAAGTATAAATGGGTACCAGCAAAAAAAATAAAGAAATACTAGGAACATAACGTGCGATGGACTACCGTCCCATCCAGGATAAGGTGAACTTCTGGTCACTTCACGCTACAGAAATCAGGAATAAGCACTGGCCTGATAGGCCATTAGGCTTGGGTGTAAAAAGCCCAGCAGAGTATTAAAAAAAAAATTTTGAAAAGAATAGAAACTTCTCTGATTTCATACCATATCAGGAACTCAAATTGAGTTATTATGTAAGCAGTGATGCAGAACGCTATAACAGCAACCATAAAATGGCTGTATGGTGCAACCCTATAGCAACTGCATCCCTGTAAACCAGTAATTTATACCACTGACAGACTCAAAACATTTTCATATTTTACGGCACAGAACGGATCCCTACAGAAGCACACCTGTATATGTTTCTCAGTAACTTGTAAAATAAACTAAAGGCAATTGTTTCTACACTCATTTTTTTAAACGTTTCTCACCTTCCAGTCTCTAACACATGTTGGTATAATCAGATGTTAAATAGGGGGTGTTTTCTTATTTTCATAAAACGGAAAAGTATCATGAAATTCGTGGTCGTCCTATTTCCAAACTAACAAAACTGTCGTGGGTGGAGTGTTTGCGTAGGACCCAAGGATGCAGGAGACCGAAGGAAGGTTCAACGATTTATTGAACATTTAAGCACTGAAATTCACTGAATACGCAGATAGAGAGAACTGGTCTAGCACGGAGCACGAACCAGGGATCAGAGAGAAACGCCGAGGAATAGAGTCACTGGAACCAATCTTCTGACAGCGGAGGGGAGCATGCCGCTCCCTTTTATCGCTGGCTGCCGCTGATTGCAGATTAGGACCAGGTGCGCTCCGCTCGGAAACTCCTCTATCGGCAACCGCCACGCCCCTTACCAGCGCCTGCAATGACTTAAGACAGAGTTAGTTCGTCAGCCAGCACAGACCATGACAAAAACAACTTTTGCCATTACTTAGACATACATTCTCTGTGGCCTCTCATTGGCTGCAATTGTTCCATAGCCGATCCCACTACGCAAATTGTGCTTCTACTTTTTTTTAAGCGCTCTTGTTTGTGTCTAATTGGAATTTTTGCTCTTATAAAACATTTTGTTTTCCTTTCAATACTTCTATAAGCAAATTGTTTTACTCTGGGTGGCTCGAGGGTATTACAGAATAGTCCATAGGGCCTGAGGTAAATTATTGTTTTAGTGTCCTACGATGAACTTGATAAGAAGAAACCAAATAAAGATTATTATTATTTTTTTTAATTTCAACATGACACATCAACCTCTGTGAGTAGTGAATAACTACTGTGTAACAGGTAGTTTTTAAAGTGATTTTAATAAACTAATAGTTGTAGTATATTTTACATGGAAGCACAAGAAATGAAAACTAAATGAGATTGATTATGGTTTATTTTTAAAGTATGATAATGATTAGGATTCCTGCTCCAGGTGACCATGACAAACTCTGAGTATCAGTCGTCTAATTCAAGCATGATCCTGAGTGGATAATGTATGTTAACTTGGAGTTAGTGGAAATCAGATTACAGTGTTTCTGTGTAGTGAATTACAAAGTTTTCAATGTACAAATCTGAGAATTGTAAGGTGCTGGATCACTGATCCCTAGGTTGGTGGTTCATGCCCCACTCTCAACAGGTAGTCCTTGGGGGCCCCCCCACGTGCAGCTTACTGGGCTATCAAAGGCTGGCCATGTCTCTCGCTGTCTGTGGTGTGAGGTATGTAAAAGAACCATTGCTGACTTTCGTGAAGAGTAGGCTGCAGAGCCATCAGTGTGTTTCTGCCCTGCGACGGCCTGACGAGATGTCCAGGGTGTACTCTGCCCTCGCCCAGGGTGGTCTGAGATGGGTGATACCGTCTCTGCGATCCTAATTAGGATTAAGCAGTTCATAAAATGATTGGATGAATGAATGAATCTGAGAATACACTGTCCCAGCAAAACTTTTCTGTATATTAATCCTCTTTTGTAATTGCTGCAATTCTTGCTGCACTCTCCAGAAATCTGTGAACATATCGATACATTTCCCTGAAATGTCTGTAATAAATTAGTAATTAGAAACTTTGTATTCAGAAAGAATTAACTGATAATTGAAGATAAAACTCACAAGATAATCACTAGCTGAATGGGCATGCTGAAGTGGTTGTATCTTTTCACCTACAGTTTTGAGCAGCAGGAATCACTTAGCACAACAGAGGCTCGATTACGGATGGAAGGGATGGAGTTTAAAGAGGAGTGGCAAGACGAGGACTTCCCCAGGTAATTATGTTCTAAATGTTAATTGTAGGTTAATCGTATATTTTACATCCCTGTTGAAGTTGTACACATGACACTTTTCTCACTAAATTTAAAGACCACTCCCCGAAGAAGGTGAGATGCCCCTTGATGAACACCTCTTCACCCACGCATCTGGAGAGGAGGATTCTGGTATGGGCCAGAGATATACTGGCAGAATTTCTGCTTACTTTTTAAACAACCTTCTGAAATGTTTTGTTTACCAAACGTTTGTTATGGAGCAAAATTATCTACCACAGACGCAAGTTTAAAGATTAGGCTATTAGGATAAGATTAAGCTAGTTTAGTTGGAGGCTAGTTTTCACTATTATCGCTCAGTGCAATCAAGAAATAATTTGTGTTCGGACGTGACATAAAACTTTTTTACCTATTTCATGAGATACGGATGTTTCCAAAACAGTGGATTCATCGGTCTTGAGTCGCTTCCACAACGTATTTAATGTCGGTTGTTTAGATCTACTTTTCTTCGGCGCCATGCTTGTCGGTACGACTCGCATCAGTTTGGACTATATTTTACCAGGGTTTGTATGACCCGTCACGATCTAAATCTACATGAGAGCACAGACAGATGGTGGCACGTATATAAAAAGCGCCTTGCTTTTGAATGAGGTAGCATAGTGCATCATGGGATATTGGAAGTGAACCGATTGAAAAATTATCAAAACAAGTGATCGTGTTGTCAATTACATAGCTTAACAAAGCTGTGAAAAATGTTTTTATTAAATATTATTATTTAGTATTATAAAATATAACCGGCGCTAGGCTAATAGTAGCCGGCACTTCCGCTGGCCCTTAATGAAAAGTATGTGTTTGTGTTGCACTATGATGGTCTGATGAACTGTTAAGGGTGACCAGGCCTTCACCCAGTGTCCACTGAGAGGGAAATCAGCCTCACCGTGACTAATACCTGAGCAGTTCAGCAAATGAATGTTTTAGAGCTCAAGATCCAAACTACCAGAAATCCATTAAATGACTGAAAAAGGAAGTGAGTCAGGTGTTTTGTAATGTCGCCTCATTAAGAACGTAAAAACCATAGCAATGTGATCATTCCCAAACCATAATGTGTATCTATTAATAATAATTTTTGCATCACTATAAACCATTTGATTCAAAAGGAGCAACACAAAAACTACTATTTACTGTTTTAAGGTTTACCTTGGGGCAGTGGTAGTCTAGTGGTATAGGGCGCTGGATCGCTGATCCAAAGGTTGGGGGTTCGAGTCCCACTCTCCACAAGGTTGTCACTGCGCCGCCCCCCAAACACACACACACACACACACACACAGTGCAGCTAACTGGGTTATCAAAGGCGGGCCATGTCTCTCACTGTCTATGGTGTGAGGCATGTAAAAGAACCATTGCTGACTTTCGTAAAGAGTAGCTGCAAAGCCGTCAGCGTGTTTCTGTCCCTTGCTAAAAAGGGTTGTGACAGGAAGGGCATCTGATGTAAAAACCTCTTCCAAATCAAACGTGCAAATCAGATGATTCGCTGTGGCGACTCCCGAGTAAAAGCGAAAAAGCCGAAAGACAGACAGACAGACAGACTGTTTTCAGGTTTACCATTTGTATTGCTATTCATTACTATCATTACAACTATTCTGTAGCTCCACAAGATGAATCGAGCAATGGAAAAAGCAGAAAGAAGAGGCTACTTGCACCTGAGATCAGTCTGAACCTGGATCGCAGTGACGGCTCCGTCCTTTCTGATGAGCTGGATGAAAGCACAGAATTTGACCTGGATGGTATGGACACCCCGTCAGACAACAGCAATGAATTTGAATGGGAAGGTAAGAATGGATGGAGAAACATGGCATGACAGCTTCTGAGGTCTGTTGTATCTTGACAGTCCTGACTGCAGATAAATAGAGCTCCTGACCCATATAACTGACCTAAGCTAAATATAGGTAATACTCAAAGGTCTTAAGATGCAAGAACACAGGAAGCGTTTCGTTCGTTGCTTTGTTGCTGAACGTTTAACACTATAGACATGCTCATGGAAGGCAATAATTAGTCACTCTAATATTCCAGGCATTAGTTGCCTAGGTAACCCTCTTGTATATTTCCCAACAGTGACCATTCAGACCATTCATTCATTTTCTTAGCCATTTGATCCTAATTAGGGCCATGGAGGGGCTGATGTCTCTCGGCCAACTATGGCTGATGGCAGGGTACACCCTGGACAACTTCTCAGGCTTCTGCAGGGCCAACACACACAACCATTCACCACTCACCCCTAAACGCGATTTGAAGTAGCTAATTAGCTGACTGTGCATGTGTTTGGACAGTGGGAAGAAACCGGAGAACCTGATGGAAACCCACACAACCACAGAGAGAACATGCAAACCCCACACTGAAAGGCCTGAGCCCAGGTGTTGAAAATAGGCCTTCTTGCAGCGAGACAGATGTGCTAATCACTGTGCCATCATGCCGCCCAGTTACAATTCACCCTCATTTAATTTCTTTACAGATAATGACACAGTCTGTAACTGATAACACTAATCCCCTATCATTAGATGAAATGAGATGAGATTTTCTTTCGGCTTTCTCCCTTTATCAGGGGTTGCCACAGCAAATGATTCGCACGTTTGATTTAGCATAGGTTTTTACGTTGGATGCCCTTCCTGACACAACCCTTTTAACAAGGGACAGAAACACGCTGACGGCTTCGCAGCCTACTCTTTACGAAAGTCAGCAATGGTTCTTTTACATGCCTCTCACCATAGACAGTGAGAGACATGGCCGGCATTTGATAACCCAGTTAGCTGCACTGGGGGAGATAAATCTTTTTAATAGCATGCAGTAATGTGAACTACTGTAGGGTTGTATCCAGATAACACTTATCAGATGCAAGCTCAGGCTAAGGCATTTTGGCCTTCTGCTTTTTGTTTACTTTGTGTGAGAAAAATAAAGAAAAATGTTATTAAAAATGCTTCAATTTTTCAGTTTTGGTTGGTGTTTCAAATGATTTATTATGAGGATGGACTGAAAGGTTCGTAGGCTGACCATGATATTGTGGTCAAATTTGTCCAAATGGTTTTTTTTTCAGCTTTGTCATTGACTTTCCTCGTCCTTATTTTGGTGTTCATTGCCTTGTCGTTACGAATCGCTTCCTGTGTACAGTATATACCCCGTTAGGCATTCTTGCAGTTCTCCTTAAAGCCTGCAATCTTTCCCATATGGTCTCATATGAAAGTGAATCCAGCAAGCCCTTACATGTTACCTCATGGTTAAATAGTGTTCTTGTTCTGTGTTTCCACTCTGCTGCCCTCTTCTCACTGTCCTGGATGGATTGTTTCCTCCTAGTGGTTGGGAGTAGGCCTCTGGCCTGCCCTCTGTGGTAAGGTTACTTGGGAGACTAGTCTGTTCATGCCGAATCTGTCAAGTTGATTTTGCACATTCCTTCCAATTGTTTTTTTATTATTTAAATTTTTACACATGCCTGTTGAATTACTCAGCACTATCCGTGATTTCGAGTCCATTTACTGGTCTACTGAATGCATTACTGTTGCATGGTCTTAAATCAGTGTCTGTGAATCACTCAGTAATTTCAGTACTTAATAAGATTTCAAGTTCGTAATGATATCTGTTTGATACGTCTGTGTTTATGAATAGACAATTTAGTTTTGTTGTACATATTTTTCTGGAGAAATAGAGCTTTAAATTAGGAATTACAGCATTAAACGACTTGGTTTAACAAGTTGAAAGTTTTTGATCAAGTGTTTCAAATTTGAGCAAATTAAGTTTTCATTACAAATGTCAGCAAAAATCGAGGCTGAAAGCAAGTACAGTCGGCCCTCTACTTACAAAATGAATCCATTCCTGTGCCTTTATCGTAACGTGGAGGTTTTGTAAGTAAGTAGAAGTTACATGTAAAACACCTGATTCGTTCCAAGGCTCCCAAGACTACTCCATAAACCCTTTAAAAATGATATTTAAAAAGTACACCAATTTTGTATGAAATGTGTTAAAAGTAAAAGAAAATGATTTATTAAACCATTTAAACCTCTTATTAACATATTAAACCATTTTATTAACATGTCTATTAATTTAACCATCATTAAACATTTTTTATTAACGCAAATACACACACAACTCTCTCTCTCTCTCTCTCTCTCTCTCTCTCTCTCTCTCTCTCACATACACAATACACATTAAATGTGTATTGTGGCACGCTCCGTCCGGTGAATGCGGGCTCCGACCACACGCAGGACACCGGAGCATTTTAAGCCAGGGAATTCAAAGCGCATTCCCTGCTTGACAGATCAGAGGTCCAAACTCAATTTTAATTTGTATCCTTAAGGGATCGGAGGTCCGGATGAGCCGCGCTTTGCTTACATTCGGCGGAGCGTGCCACATTTATTAAACATTTACTGAATTAAACAACTTAAAAAATGGAAAATAAGCTGCAATGTGCTTTCTCGAAAGAGAATAAAGAACGCCTCCTTTCATTTCTGACTGACTCTGGATGCAGTCTCTCTCTATCTCTCTCTCTCTCTCTCTCTCTCTCTCTCTCTCTCTCTCTTTCTCTCTCTCTCTCACACACACACACACGCACGGCGCGCACACACACTGTCTCTTTCTCTCTCACTGACACACACACACACACACACACACTGTCTCTCTCTCTTACACACACGCACACACACACACACACACTCTTGTCTCTCTAGCTCTCACCCACACACACACACAAACTCTCTGGTGTGTTTTGCCGAATGCGGGCTCAGCCCACACGTGGCCCGGAGCTGACAGAGAAATTATATTTAAATGTTAAAATGGACGGGATGTTGTATTTAAAGCGGAATTAAGATAAGATAAGATAAGATAAGATACAGCTTTATTAATCTCACAATGGAGAAATTCACTGTTACAGGCTCTTGAGGTACTATCAGTAGGGGGTGCAAAAATAGATACAAGTACAAACATACACACATACATATATATTATATAAGTAAATAAATAAATAGATACATAAATAGTATAAATTACTAAACAATAAAAGAAAAGAAAAGAATGGAGCAACTTTATAGACGGGCCTATATTAAAGTGTAATGTATCTGAGTGCAGAGTAGATGGGTTGATATGGTTCACAGTCAGTGGGGTAGATGTGGTTGATTAAAGTGCACGGGGTTTTTATTGCACATAACCGGTATTTTCACAGACAGTTACAAAGTGGCGTTGTACAGTCTGATAGCGGTGGGAATGAACGACCTGCGGTAGCGCTCCTTCCTGCACTGAGGATGCCTCAGTCGTACACTGAAGGAGCTGCTTAACTCCTCGACAGTCTGGTGCAGTGGGTGAGAGCTGTTGGACAGGATGGATGTGAGCTTTGCTACCATCCTCCTCTCACTCACCTCCTCCACAGAGTCCAGTGGGCAGCCGAGGACAGAGCTGGCCCTCCTGACCAGCTTGTTCAGTCTCTTTCTGTCCCGCTCTGTGCTGCCCGGGGCCCAGCAGATGGCAGCGTAGAGGATTGCAGAGGCTACCACAGAGTCATAAAATGTCCTGAGCAGAGATCTGCATACGCCGAAGGACCTGAGTCTCCTCAGAAGGTGGAGGCGACTCTGGCCCTTCTTGTACAGGGCGTTGGTGTTGTGGGACCAGTCCAGTTTATTGTTAAGGTGAACACCCAGGTACTTGAAACTGTCCACTGTCTCAATGTCCTGTCCCTGGATGTTCACTAGTAAATGTGTGTGTGTGTGTGTTTGAGTGCTTCTCCTGAAGTCGACCACCATCTCCTTCGTCTTCCTAGTGTTCAAGCACAGGTGGTTGCGCTCACACCAGTCCACGAAGTCGACAATGACCGACCGGTACTCCAGCTCGTTCCCCTCTGACACACGGCCCACGATGGCGGAGTCGTCCGAGAACTTCTGGAGGTGGCAGCTGTTTGTGTTATATATGAAGTCCGAGGTATAGATGTTAAAAAGGAAGGGTGAGAGGACGGTGCCCTGCGGTGCCCCCGTGCTACAGACTACCACCTTTGACTTACAGCCGCGCAGCCGCACGTACTGTGGACGGTTAGTAAGGTAGTCAATAATCCAGGCAGCAAGATTACAGTACCTGTTTGAAAGATCAGAGGTCCTGATTCAATATTAACTTGCTTCCTTGCGAGATCAGAGGTGTTGTCCCATGGAGCACTCTGTTTCCATGCTCCTTTTGCTGCAATATCGTGGTGAAATAATCTCCACCGGCACTGTATTTCCGCTTTTCAGTATTTTCCGGGTCCATGATGGATAACGAGGCCAGTGGTGGGCTAGTGGTTAGGGCGCAGGATCGCTGATCCTAAGGTTGGGGGTTCAAGTCTCCACAAGGTTGCCACTGTCCCCCCCCCCAGTGCAGCTAACTGGGTTATCAAATGCCGGCCATGTCTCTCACTGTCTATGGTGAGAGGCATGTAAAAGAACCATTGCTGACTTTCGTAAAGAGTAGGCTGCGAAGCCGTCAGCGTGTTTCTGTCCCTTGTTAAAAGGGTTGTGTCAGGAAGGGCATCCGACGTAAAAACCTATGCCAAATCAAATGTGCGAATCAGATGATTCGCTGTGGTGACCCCTGAGAAAGGGAAAAAGCCAAAAGGATAGAAGATGATGGATAACGAAATATAACACTGCGATGAACTCTCAAAAAGATCTCACGAGCCAACATTCCTGTTCAACTCTCCTCTCTCACACATGTGACAAACAGGAAGTATGGGTACAGTTCAGCTGCCTCGGAGGCCAGTGGTGCAGGATGTTGGGAGACAGCCAATGAGAGAGTAACTCACGCATGGTTTGAATTTTGAATGGTGTGTTTGATTTGTTTTCGTAAAAAGAGGACGAAAATTTAGGAAAATGTTTTTCGTAACCTGGAGTGAATTTTTGTACCCAGAGGGTTTCGTAAGTAGAGGGCCGACTGTACTGTATATTTACCAGTGGGTTTTTTTTTCCACTCGTTACAGTGGGGCCAATAAGTATTGGGCAATGTTAAAATTTGCAAGTTCACCCATTTAAAAAGATAAGAGAGGTTTGTAATTTTCATCATAGGTACACATCAAGCTTGAGAGACAGAATGTAAAAAAAAAAAAAAATCCAGGAAATCACATTGTATGATTTTTAAACAATTTATTTGTGAAAATGGGAGGCCGATAAGTATTGGGCAGCTAGAAAACGAACATTATTTCGGCTCCCACTCGTTAACAGTATGAATGAAACCTGTTTAAACTGATTAGATGCATAAGAGATACCTGCACACACCTTCAAACTGTCAGACTGCAGTCTTCACCATGACCAAGACCAGAGAGCTTCCCAAAGACACCTGAGATAAAATTACACGGCAGGAACTGGCCAATGATTTGAAGAAGGCAGGAACCACCGTTATAAAGATGACAATAACTAACACACTACGTCGTCATGAGATGAAATCCTGCATTGCCCGAAAGGTTCCCCTACTAAACAAAAAACCATGTAAAGGCCCGTCTGAAATATGCTAAAGACCATCTGAACGATCCAGAGGATGATTGGGAGAATGTGATGTGGTCAGATGAGACCAGAATTGAACTTTTTCGTTTAAACAGCACTCACCGTGTTTGGAGGAAGAAGAATACTGAGTTGCATCCCAAGAACACCATACCTACTGTGAAGCATGGGGGTGGACACATCATGCTTTGGGAATGCTTTTCTGCAAAAGGGACAGGAAGACTGCACCGTATCAATGGCAACATGAATGGGGCCATGGATTGTGACATTTTGGGTAAAAACCTCCTTCCCTCGGTCAGAGCATTAAAGATGAAACATGGCTGGGACTTCCAGCATGATAACGATCCAAAGCACACAGCCGAGAAAACCAAGAAGTGGCTCTGTAAAAAGCATATCAGGATTCTGGAGTGGCCTAGCCAGTCTCCAGACCTCAACCCAATCGAAAACCTGTGGAGGGAGTTAAAACTTCGAGTTGCCAAGCGACAGCCCTCAAACATCACAGCTCTAGAGACGATCTGTGCAGAGGAGTGGGCCAAAATACCAACTAAAGTGTGTGCAGACCTGGTCAAGAACTACAGGAACCGTTTACTTCCGTTATTGCCAACCAAATCTACAGTGGTATGAAAAAGTATCTGAACCTTTTGGAATTTCTCACATTTCTGCATAAAATCACCATCAAATGTGATCTGATCTTTGTCAAAATCGCACAGATGAAAAAACAGTGTCTGCTTTAACTAAAACCACCCAAACATTTATAGGTTTTCAGATTTTAATGAGGATAGCATGCAAACAATGACAGAAGGGGGAGAAATAAGTAACTGAACCATCACGTTTAATATTTTGTGCCCCCTCCCCATAATCTTGGCCTATTCTTCTTTACAAAACTGCTGTAGTTCAGTCAGATTCCTGGGATGTCTGGCATGAATCGCTGTCTTGAGGTCATGCCACAGCATCTCAATGGGGTTCAAGTCTGGACTTTGACTTGGCCACTCCAGAACGTGTATTTTGTTCTTCTGAAACCATTCTGAAGTTGATTTACTTCTGCGTTTTGGATCATTGTCTTGTTGCAGCATCCATCCTCTTTTTAGGTTCAACTGTCTGACAGACGGCCTCAGGTTTTCCTGCAAAACATCCTGATAAACTTTTGAATTCATTTTTCCATTAATGATTGCAAGTTGTCCAGGCCCCGAGGCAGCAAAAGAGCCCCAAACCATGATGCACCCTCTACCATGCTTCACGGTGGGATAAGGTGTTGATGTTGGTGAGCTGTTCCATTTTTCCTCCACACATGACGACGTGTGTTCCTCAAAAAACAATTCATCTTTGGTTTCATCAGTCTGCAAAATATTTTGCCAAAACTTCTGTGGAGTGTCCAAGTGCCTTTTTGCGAACATTAAAGGAGCAGCAATGTTTTTTTTTAGACAGCAGTGGCTTCCTCCTTGGAGTCCTCCCATGAACACCATTCTTGGCCATTGTTTTACATATAGTTGATATGTGCACAGAGATATTGGACTGTGCCAGTGATTTCTGTAAGTCTTTAGCAGACACTCTAGGGTTTTTTTTTTTTTTTTTTTTACCTCTCTGAGTATTCTGCACTGAACTCTTGGCGTCATCTTTGGTGGGTGGCCACTCCTTGTGAGAGAAGCAACAGTGCCAAACTCTCTCCATTTGTAGACAACTTCTCTCACTGTCGATTGATGAACATCCAGACTTTTCGAGATGGTTTTGTATCCTTTCCCAGCTTTATACAAATCAACAATTCTTGATCGCAGGTCTTCAGACAGCTCTTTTGAGCGAGCCATGGTGCACATCAGACAATGCTTCTCATCAAGACAATTCTTACCAGGTGTGTGTTTTATAGTGTGCAGGGCAGCTTTAAGCCACTCATCAGTGATTGGGCACACACCTGACTTGAATTGTTTCGTAAAAATTGGTTTCAATTGCTCTAAGTCTCCTTAGGCAGAGGGTTCAGTTACTTATTCCTCCTCCTTCTGTCATTGTTTGCATGCTATCCTCATTAAAATCTGAAACCCTATAAATGTTTGGGTGGTTTTAGTTAAAGCAGACACTGTTTTTTCATCTGTGTGATTTTGACAAAGATCAGATCACATTTGTTGGTGATTTTATGCAGAAATGTGAGAAATTCCAAAAGGTTCAGATACTTTTTCATACCACTGTACATTACAAAGTATTAAAAGTAACTTTTGCTGGCTGCCCAATACTTATTGGCTTCCCATTTTCACAAATAAATTGTTTAAAAATCATGCAATGTGTTTTCCTGGATTTTTTTATATTCTGTCTCTCAAGCTTGATGCGTACCTATGATGAAAATTACATACCTCTCTTATCTTTTTAAATGGGTGAACTTGCACATTTTTACGTTGCTCAATACTTATTAGCCCCACTGTATATATAATTTGTAGATTTCATAATAAATGCGGTTTTCATGACATTTTGGCTTCCTGGTAGAGTAATACTCACTGTGAGATAAATTAGAATTATGTGTTGTGGTGTTTTGTTTGAAAATAATGGCATCATGGGATTTAATTAAAATGTAATAACTATGAGAGAAAATAACCACAGATTAAAATAACTGCATGTATGTCTGCTATGACTTTTTTTTTTCCCTTGCCTTTTAGACGATCTCCCAAAACCCAAAAACACTGACATGCCGCATAAAGGTGTGGAATCACTGACCGAATATTCAGCCTATGAAGAGCGTGACGATGGCCGACGCTGGAGGGTCTTTCGTATTGGGGAGCAGGATCACAGGGTTGATATGAGGGCAATTGAGCCTTATAAAAGAGTCATCAGCCATGGAGGTCAGTAATAAATTCAGATATGCAATTTCCAATCCGTTGACTAGTTTGAGATTCTGGTCGATGTTGGTGTGATTGTATCGGGAAGATGCAGATTTTCATGCTGCAGTTTTCTTTTTATGTTATGAATTTTTAGTTGAACCACGTCCCCTTTGATCTGCAAAATGCACATTTGGTAACATTAAATCAGAGGCTTCTTACCTTAGTCCTGAAGGAAATATCAACCCCCCTCCCTGCACATTTTGGCATTTTTCCTGATCTGTCACACCTACTTCAAGCCATAAAAAGCTGTTAATTAGCTAATTATGTAAATCAGTTGTGTTTGGACAAGAAAACACTAAAATGTGCAAGGCAGGGGTTCTCCAGGAATTGGATGACCTCTAGAGTAGGGAACCTCTGAATTTGATGACCCTTAAAGTAAATTGAGCTCATTGTTATATTCATGAATCTATTTTGAAATGGCCTTTGCTTTGATATGGTGCATTATCATCCTGGAAGAAGCTATTAGAGGATGGCTAAATTGGGGCTTTAAAGATGTACAAGATCCAGAACAATACCCAGACTCTCATTCAGGAAGTGATTTATTTGTATTAATGGGCCCTAACTCTGCCAGGAAAATGTTCCTTACACAATAACACCATTTTCACCAACGTGGATTGATGGACCAGGGCAGATGGTCCATGGATTCATGCTGTTGGTGCTAAATTTTGTCTACCTTCTGTTTACCAAAGGGCAGTATTCTGAATACCTGGCAAGGGTGGCACCCCCCCCCCCCAAAAAAAAAAAAAAAAAAATTAAATAAATACATAAACCTCTCCAGTTTTGGTGGTGTTGCCATCTTTTGGTCTGACCATGATTGACAAAAGGGGAATTTGTCATTATCATCTGTTGATCCATTTCGAGGTTCAACATTTTGTGCTTTCTGAGTTACTGTGGTACTGTATTTTCATCAGTTAAAAGCAATACTGTCATTCTCTTTCAACCTTTAGCATCAATTCAATTCTGCATTCTGCTACAAGGTGAGGTGCGGTTCCTTGATATCACTATTCTGAATACTGTAGAGTAATCTTGCGTGGTATCATGGTATCAATGCTATGGAATACAGTACTGAGATTCATAAATCCCATTGGTATGATTGTTTTCAGTTCTGTAAAAATATATACAGTCCTCTTTCTGCTCAACTAATATTGAGACACTGTATTGTGATAATACAGTACATGCCAACAGAGGTCAGGCTTGTGGTGTGAAATGGGTTGCTCTGTTATAGGATGAGGATTCAGGATTTTTAATCGCCGTTTGTGTTTTTTACACACATAGGAATTCTTGTGCAGTTGTTCAAGGAGTCAAGCTACAAACAGAAAAAAAAGCTCAAATCAACAACACACAAACTTGCTTTAAAATAAACACAAAAATTCTATATTTAAAAGGCCCTTACACAGACACAGTAAACAATATAATAATAATAATAAAAGTAATAATAAAAAAAAGACGATGATAATAATAATATAATAATAATAATAATGATGATGATAATGATAATAATACAATAAATAAATGAATTAATCAGTAGTCTGTCTTCCTTTCGGCTTTTTCCCTCTTACTCGGGAGTCGCCACAGCGAATCATCTGATTCGCACGTTTGATTTGGCAGAGGTTTTTACGTCGGATGCCCTTCCTGTCACAACCCTTTTTAGCAAGGGACAGAAACACGCTGACGACTTAACAGCTACTCTTTACGAAAGTCAGCAATGGTTCTTTTACATGCCTCACACCATAGACGGTGAGAGACATGGCCCGCCTTTGATAACCCAGTTAGCTGCACTGGGGGGACAGTGACAACCTTGTGGAAAGTGGGACTCGAACCCCCAACCTTTTGGATCAGCGATCCAGCGCCCTATACCACTAGGCCACCACTGCCCCTAAATTAATTAATTAATTAATTAATCAGAAGATAACATCAATAAATGAAATTGCACTAAATTATGTTATATTATATTATATATTATAATTATATTTATATTGCACTATGCCCATTGTTTTGTTTGGAAATAATGAACAGTTCTATGGGTAAACAAAATGGCCGCAAGTTCAAAGTTAGATGTTCTCCATTCTCAGAGCAAGGTTTGGAGATAATCTACAGTCAGTACACCAGGTTTATTTAACAAGAATCGGCCGTTCTTCCGCCGTGGGCCTTGTTGCTAGGCACTGTACTCCGGTCCTCCCTGAAGGCTCTGTAGCCGGCTGGTGTAGTTGACTCGTCGGGTGTACTCTCCTCGAGCCATGTTTCGCAGAAACACAGCATGGAGCAGTCCTGTAGATCCCTCTGCGCCGCAATCCGAGCATGAAGCTCATCCATCTTGTTTTGCGGAGACTGAACATTTTCTCCTTAGTGACAACCCGTGGGGGGTGGGACTCGAACCCCCAACCATAGGATCAGCGATCCAGCGCCCTATACCACCAGACCACCACGTTTCTCTAAATTTAACTTTCACACTGGTGCACGTTTAGAGAATGTTTCCACCTTTCCATCTTGAGTGCAGCCAAAAAGACAAAAGGCTGCATATTGGGCATGTTTCATCTTGTAATGTAGGCTGTTGCTATTATTATTATTATTATTATTGTTATTATTGGTGGTGGCATAGTGAAGCTACAGGTGGCGCACCATACTTAAGAGAAATTGGTGTAACATTGTGTTTGTAGGTCCATCCTTTTGTCTTTGTGTATAGGTATGATAGTTTGCATGATGGTATATCCGTCATCATGGGAATCAATGTTTCTGATTCATAGTAAATAATTCTACTTCTTCCCCTCCAAACAGTTACTTGTTTCATGTTGTAAAATAAAATAGTTTAAAATTATATACAATACACTTTAAAAAAAAAAAAAAACAGCATCAGCCGAATTTTATGTGTCATATGTAGGGGGTATCTTCATCTTTTCTTTTTTTTTTTTTAAGCTGGCTAAATAACCTATTACTGCCATGCAGTGCATTACTTGTTTGAACAGAAAGGCTCTTAACCTGATCGCATTGAGAATGACAAATTTTAGCATGTATAACGTGCTTACAAAAGTACACCTGTCCAGCAGAGTGGCATCTTTAAGTAAGTTTCAACAAAAGTATTACATGCTTTATCATAGTTGAGTGTTAACACTGTTTAATACATTTTCTGTGTAATTTAAAAATTTCTTTCATCAACATTAAAACATCAACTTCAACATTATCCTGAAAGAACTGTTAGTAATTACACATTGAAATTTGTGCAATGTTTTGGCTCTTTTGCTCTCATTACTTTAAGGGTCTATTCCTATCACACCCTTAACAGTTTACAGATTTTGAACTCAACTGCTACAGTATTCATTTTGCTATACTGTATGAATACAACGAAGGAAATTACAGTATTATTTTTGCATTTCATTCATCCAAGTTGAACACACACACATGTAAACAGCTTGCACATGTGTGGGCTGACACACACATTGGGGGCGTCCGGAGAGCAGTTAGGGTTAGGTGTCTCACTCAAAGGCACTTTAGCCAGAACATTGGAGTGCCCTTAATGCCACACACCTTTCCTGCTGGTTCAGGAATCAAACCAATGACCTTTTGGTCACAAAGCCTCTTCTCTAGTAATTCGACTATGGCTGTCCCCAGGTTTCCAGGTGTGTGAGTTAGACTGTCCCTTTTGTTGAAGCTAGCTTATATGAATTTAATTTAATAAAACAAAATTGAAGTTGCTGAAGAGGTTTTTTGGGAGGGGAATTAGAGATAAATGGACCAATGACGATTGTAGTAATGCAGGTTGAAAGTATTGCACCAGCAATCACATTATATTCCTCATATTGACTGTGGATGTTGTGAATATTATGAGAAGCTGTTAACCTGTAACTGTATGACTATTAGCATTGCCCTGCCACAACATGATTGGCTCCTTATATATTTTTGTGTATGAGTGGCTCTACAGGTATTTCTAGTTCAGAGCTTTCTCAGGTTAAACAGTTATGAACAAAGTGCTTGAATTGAATTCCTTGGTGAACTTGGTTAATTAACTTATGTTCTTATAATGTTCTATTAATAATTTATTCTGTAATGAAGACTCTTTGCAGCAATGATTACAAATGTTTATGCCTCCTACTTTTATAGGGTACTATGGCGATGGTCTGAATGCTATTATCGTCTTTGCGGTTTGCTTCATGCCTGAGAGCAATCAACCGAGCTACAGATACATCATGGACAATCTTTTCAAGTGGGTTGACTCAATTTTAATTTTTTTCCTCATTTAATTTTTTTCATCATCATTTGACATCTGAATGCAGCAAGTTGGCATGGGTTCTTTGCTTTATCAGTATAGTGGAAGCCTTCTGGGAGGAAATATGTGAACACTAAATATATGACCTGTCAATAAATTACAATGAGCTTACAAGTAGTTATCCAGTTATTCTTTTGGAACCAGGTATGTAATAGGCACCTTGGAGCTGCTGGTGGCTGAGAATTACATGATTGTGTACCTGAATGGTGCAACCTCACGCCGTAAGATGCCTAGTGTTGGCTGGCTAAGAAAATGCTATCAGCAGATAGACCGGAGGTGAGCTCTTATCCACGCCATTTCAACAATATGTGAAGCTACATGGGGAAAATCATGGACAAGGGTTACAATTTAAAAAATGAGATTAATATTTTATTTGGAAAAAGAAATCCTTGTGATTAAGACACAAAAACAGATTTTAATTACCTTTATTAGTTTTTAGGTACATGTGTTTGAGTCGCCACACGAGCAGTGAACCAGTTTTGAGAAAATTGGAGTCAAAGTATTGTAAAAATTGAAACTGCTCGGACCTTTTTTTTTTTTTTTTTTTTTTTAATTTATTTTTTTTTTTTTTCTCTTCCAAGCATAAAACTTGTACTATAAAGCGAGAAAGCATTCTGAAAACATTGGCAAGTCACTGAGTTACTCGTTACACTTGGTTATTACTTAGAATCATTCAGTTTACAGGTACAGGGATCCCTCACTTTCCACGGTTAATTGTGACCGAGATTCGTGAAGTAGGATTCCCCCCCATGGCAACGTATACATACATGTATGTGTATTTAATATCAATAAATCAGGCATGTGATTCTTTCGTGGAATTCTGATTTTTTTTTTTTTTAATTGGCCCAGTTTAAAAAAAAAAACAAAAACGAGCCCAATATGTCAAAATAACCTTTTCCGCTTTTATTCTGTTCCGAGTTTTGCATAAAATGACCTTTCTTGAGACCTTATTTATGACCTTACTTATGACTATGATGTTATGACCTCTCTTGAAACATTGCTGATGATTGGCTGATGTTGAAACATGTACGTAGACATACGCACCACTTCCAATCTGTTGAGCTATCGAAAGGATGCTAGTGATCGAGAGAAAAGATTCTGCTCGAATCAAAGAAATAGATAAAGATGTGAAAAACAAGTTTAGGTGGGAATGGATGGAAAAAGAAACCGTAGCATTTGTAGGTAAAAAAGAAGGTCACGAACTTGTTCGGTGACTTCTTCCGCAAAATCGATTGACCTGGGAAGGCGTTGTGTACATGGTGTAACGACACTATCGACTACGGTGGAAGGGGTTTTAAGGCGTTTAACGGCTACGTGAAAAGCAAGAAACATGTCAAAAAACTGGAATTAAGGAAAACAAATTATTCAATTGCCGGAACGTTTGGTGTTCAAGCGAAGATTCCAGAACCCTACGTACTTAACCTTTTGTTTGCCGTTCGACCAGAAACTTCTAATGCAAAGAAAAGACCCAGTGAAACCAGTTTCTGTCGCCGATCGAGTAGTTAATCTTGAGGTATGTTTGAGAATTTTCTTGTCTAGTTTCCGATTATATTTTTCAAATTATTGTGAAGGCATGCATGTTTTAGGCATAGGACGTTCACGTGTTTATTCCGTGAACTGAATCAAATGAGCCGACTCTATGATCACTGAACCATTGCTGTTAGATTAAATAAATTATTGCCGCATTAACTCACCAGTTTTTCGTAATTAACTTGTATAAATATGCATTGTTATTCAGTGTTTCGAAACAGCAGTGGGAGTGTGTGCTTGTGTAATTAGCTCATAAATATTGGAAATGTAAAACTATGAATCTGAGCCTCGACCGAAATGCCTCCGCATCCAGAAGGACAACAAACTTTCTAAGGCAGCCTCCAGAAGGACATTTCAGGCTGCACAAAAGGAAACAAGAAAGTGCCATGCTAAAGCACTAAAGACAAAGAAACATTAATTCAAAAAAACTTATGTAATGTATAGCATATATATATATATATATATATATATATATATATATATATATATATATATATACACACACACCCCCCCCCCCACCATGGTTTCACCCTGGACCCGACTGCGCCCCCCAGACTCCTGGCTGATTTTCAGATATTTTGGTGATGGTCAAATCACATGCCTGATAAATATATATTCAGTGCTATGAAGCAGGGGTCCCCAACCACTGGTCGGCTCAATTGTTACTGGTCCGCAGAAGAAATAATTCATTATTTACCTTTTATTTAGTATTGGAATCTGAACGATTTTTATTTTTGAAAAATTTTTAATTTTGAAAAATGACCGGATTCTCTCGGTTACATGTCGGTCATTTGAGCGCTAAAATGTAACTCACAACGGGACGGCACATGAACAGAGGGGAGTTGGACATGTTTCAAACAATAGCGGGGATTTTGGGTGAGCCTGAGCCTTCATTCTCCCAGCTGGTGCACCCATTGTGCATTCTCCCATGGTGCATTCTCCCAGCTGGTGCACCATCACCTGTGGTTTTTTTTGTTTTTTTTTTTGTTTTTTTTTTAATAGAAAAGTTCAAGCTCTACTTCCCAACCAACTTTATTTCAGCTGTTGAAAAATAACATTCATTGAGTTATTATTATTAATACAATTGAAATTTTTTTTTTTTTTTTACAAAATAATATAATACAATTTAAACAATCTATGACACACACATATCCTCCCCTGGTTCGAGGTAAAATTGTCAAGCGTTGACCGGTTTGCGGTGATGAAAAGGTTGGGGACCCCTGCTATAAATGCTTATAATAAGAATTAAACATTAAAAAAAATAATGCATAAGATGTAAATAAACGCACACAGATGCACGTGCACACACACAGATGCGCACCTCAAAAATGTAAGTACCGTACATAGTTTTGATGGGAGGTTTTGGGTTGGTTTTTTTTTTTTTTTTTTTTGCACAATTGGCCTTGTTTTTGTGGTTTTCCTTAACTTTTCCCCCTATTCTTCCTTAATTTCCATATTTTTTTAATTCTATGAATATTAAAAAAAAAAACGCAATGCACTCAAGGTGCATGAATTGAAGAGCGAAGTATCGAGGGATCCCTGTACATAAAAAGGGAAGCGACAACTTTACATCTGGTTTTCTTGCATTTGAGCTGAAGCAGGCTGCCTCCTCCTCAGCACCACAGAGATCTGCTCTCAAAATGACTGGAGAACACATCCCATAACCTACAGCCTTGTCAGCTGAAAACACACAGAACACTTAGTATAATTATGATTAATGAATGAATAAAGGCTTATTTTCCTCCTGTGAAAACGGTCACTCACCGGGTTCCATACGTTCATCATAAACATCTTCAATGGTACAGTTTGATCCTTCCTTTTCATCACTGCTAAAGTCTTCAATTTGTGATTGTCATCTCCCACATAACCTTTCACTGCAGTGGTGAATTTTGAGGTCGTGAAATCTGCTTCCATAGAAATCTAACCACTTCCAACAGCAACTTTGAAATCTATGCACTGCTCAACTCTGTGAGCCTCAACGCAGCATTTATTTTTGTGTATGGAAACCATGCTTACAGTCCCTTAGTTTCAGCAGCTACTGTGCTTAATAGCAAAGGCTCAGAGCAATTAAAAAAAAATCTGTTTCAACAGTAGAAGTATGATTCGTCCAAAATAAGTCAAACTAAAATCATACCGGCGGTAGATGATGCTCAAGGTTTTGATCTAGTTCGTCATGGATAAATCACTTTGAGTGCAGTGGTTTCAAACAAAATTAGAATTACTGCACCGAAACATGGACAAGTAGTGTAGTAATGTGTAAAAGTGGGGCTTTAGAGTCTGTTGACATCCCAAACATTGTCTTCTTCCACATTTGAGTACTGTTAGGCAATGAAATCATGCTTGGAAGATAGGGAAAGCGAGTTCATTTATACCTTACAGTTTCCCACTGTTAGGGTCTTTGATGGCCTAAGCAAGTCTACCCGCGGATCAGTTCCAGAGTGTCAACAACAGCGCTGGAGTGATAAGCAAAGAAAGCACAGACACCGACCAAGGTTAGGTGCTCAAATGTTTATTCCCCGATCACCAAAGTCTGATGACCAGTACAGAGATAGAAATTACATCATGTTGTGACCCATGGCTTGTCAGACATAGAGACAACATGACTGGGTCACGTTAAGTTTATGCTAAATAAGATTACACAGTCTGCAATGTGCACGATTAGGATAGACAAGGTTAAAAAGAAAACCATGAAATGTTCTAGTTCTAAACTAACCTATTTATGGGCCTGAAAAGTAGGTAAAACACTCTCTTAGTCTCTCTTCCACTTTATGAACCCTAAATAACCCAGAATGTTCCAAAACATCCAAGCACAAAAACGGACATGGGGAATAAGGATATCATGAGTATAGTATAAGTGAATACAGTAGGTCCTTGACTATTCGCGGTTTTGCACTCACGGTTTGAGTATTCGCTGACTGCCGAGCAGCTCGCATGTGATTTCAAATTCAGCCAATGGCTGTCCTCCTTCCTGCTGATTGGTTGAGACGATGTAACACCCCTTTTTCCTCATTGGCGCACATGTTGGCAATGAGCCTTTTTTAAGTGTGTTTTAATTACCAGTTAAGTTCTATGATGTCACTCAAACGCCTGCTAAGCACCAGAAAAAGGTAATGACATTGGATGTCTCTTCTGAAGAAATAAGACTTTCTCCGGAAGAAATGACAGTTTCCTCTGAAGTGCCTGAAGAGGAATAATCGTCTGAACTGTTGTAAAACACTCCACTATTAAAGTCTTTTTTCAATTATTATTCCAGTACATGACCTAAGGTAATGTTTAAAATGTTTGTGTGTTATATTTTATTTACTGTGGTGTAGCATGTTTGTCATTTTGTTTTGTTTATCCAATTTATTACATTTTCTGTTCTTTTATGTCTGTGTTTTGGGGGACTTTAATTTTGGCACTGTGCCTCTAATCGTTTACTCTCTGCTTCGGCTGAGGGGCGTGGCTGAGCTGCTCGGTAGCACACACCTGAATTCACTATTCTCATTTACTCTCAATAAACAAAAGCATGCTCAGCTCTGCGCCAGAGGATTAACACGCATCACATCACCCGTTGGTTTGTAACGCCTCTTAATCTATCACTCTAAAACTCGGTTTGAACTCGCTCCGGCTGAGAGGCGTGGCTGAGCTGCTCGGACTTAATGCAGTTAATACCTGAATTCAGTCATCTCATGCCTAATGCAATACGTTCCTCTAGTGGGCATTTTTGAAAACTACACTGCTGTATGTTTTTCAGAGAATGCATATAAAGGTGTTTTTATATGTATGCTGTATAATGTTTATATTTTATTACCAATCAATATCACAGGAAAAAAAAATTACGTTTTTCTTAATCATTACTACATTTTATTACATTAATACGGAATTAATGAGTAAGACTGTCTATAGAATGTGTTTAAGAAGCATATTTTAGTGCATGTAATAGATACATAGTAGTTCACTTCCGGCTGCTCATTCGCGCATGTGACGTGATACATGGGGTTTTACTTGCGGGTACAGAACTCGCGGATTATCTCGATTCGCGGGAGGGCTCGGAACCGAACCCCCATGAATGTCGAGGGCCTACTGTACATTATCCATGCATAAATGATCACAAACCGAAAGCAGGTGTAAAATAACAATGTTAGATGGCAGCCATATGATTATGACAGCATGGTAGGTTATTATAAGATATCATAAAATCCCTTTCACCCACGAAAAAAACATTTCATTAAAATACTTTATACTTTTCATTTATTAGTAATACATGATAATTTAGCAGAAAAAGAGTTGTACAATTCAAATATGAAACAAATTAAAAATCAATATTTTTAGCCTCCATCACTGAGCTCGTAGCACAAAACTACGGCTGGCTATTTGTCCATGATTTTTCCAGGCAGCGTCACTTATTTTTATTAACGTATTCTCTTCTGCTGTGTATCTTTAATGTTTTGTTGAGATTTGCAATGCCATTGTTTGTAGATTGAGGAAGAATCTGAAATCGTTGATCATTGTTCATCCCTCTTGGTTCATCCGTACACTCCTGACTATCACAAAACCTTTTATAAGGTCAGTTCTGTTTCTTTGCATGCCACTGTATCAGATTACATAATGCAAAACAATATGTATTGTAAAAATACTTTCATGCTGTCTGTTACTTTTCCAGCTCCAAATTTAGCCAAAAAATAAAATATGTGTACAGTCTGGTAGACCTTGCCGAGCTCGTGCCCATGGAATATGTTTCAATACCAGAATGCATCAAAGAGTAAGTGAATTTCATAAGAGAACTTTATTGGAATCAATGTAATTCTCATTGGAGGGTCCTTGAAATGCATTTGAATATAACTTGGATTCCTGGACAATTCTTGTATAAATGCACATATATCCCAACACCTTCCTTCACATCAAAAAGTGCCTCAATGTAGTGTTTTCTTTAAATAGCATTGTCATATTTTGGCAACATCTTGCTGTGTTTCTACAATTTTGGTGCTAGTTCTAAATAGCCAAATCACCAGCGGCTAATTTCAAACAGTTCTTAGCATTTCCAGAACCAAAGGACTGGTTCTTGGCCAAGAATACATATTGGCACCGTCTCTTTGCCGAACTATATTTAAGACCCGTGTAGGTCAAGAGCCTGGGGTAAGGTTAACAAAACCAGTCAAAGCTTTGTGACCATTTTATTCATACGTATTATATTACATATTATATAATCGTTTCCTGTTGTTGTGCTTGGCAATAGTGTTGATGTCGCAGAACAGACATATTCTGAGTTATGTCTGAAAACATATACCAGCATATTAAACAGTAAACAAAGTTATTTTTACACCACATGCTTGTTTGACTGTTTGTTGACCAGATTCAAACACTTCATGTTGTCGGAGTGAAGCTGCATTGATGCATTAAATGATAGTCAACAAGTTCACTGCTGAGTGTCAAGCTCCTTTGTCTGGCCATAGAGCCAAATCATTTCCCTCTGAGCTCACATTGCTTAGGTAACTCTCGCACATACTTCTTACTTGGAAATCTTTTTCAAAGAACAGTATAATGGCGAGATTCATAGACTTTCAGCAATAGTTTGTTTTAAACTGTACACCATTCTTATCTATTGATTTTGTTTTATTAAGAATCATCCATTAGCATGATTCAGTCGGAAAAGATATTTGCAAAACCATGCGCTCAAGTTACTATCCAACCCATATAATGTACAGCGCAAAATAGACTTGTATGAATATATAAACTCACAGGAAATGCTGATCGTTACAGAAACATTGATTCAAGCATCATATATCATCATATATCAGGCTTAAAATTTCTGTGTACGGTCACAAAGCACAACATTCAGCTGATCTTTCATGTTGATAATAGTGGGACATTTAAACTCTGGTTTATTTTACACATGGGAACATTATGACAATCTCTGTTTGAAAAACACCGGTCATTCAACATGATCTTTAAACTCTGAATGATCATTACTCAAGTCTTTTTGCATGAAAATTCAGCTTCCTTGAACTCTGCCGCCACCCGCTTTGTCACCCCTGGTAATTTTGCCTCCTGTCACATGTATGAACAATACGTTTATTGACTTTGCGTATTGTACCTATAAGTGATCATTGACTTTGCATGGTTGCCTGTTACTTCCTGTGTGAACAAGGCTTAATAGTGAATACAATTATAGATAAGATTGTTGGCAACATGAACACTCTGTTCCTGCTGCTGGCTGTTAAAGGATATTCTGTAGTTTAATAATCTTTTTCTTTGTTTGGGGAAGGTTATGCTTGACCTGATGTTGCTAAAGCAGAAATCTGTACACATGATGACTTGGCCCTGTGCTCAGTCTCTAACCTGTGCGTAAACATATGGGTTGTTTGTTTGCATCGTGAGAGCTGATGTTAACCTTGTATAACGTGGAGACTGGGTAAAGGCTGAAGCTCAAGTAATGCCAGACTCCCGCGAATGACATCCCTGTAAATGATGCACAAAAGGCATATACTCCTCATTTTTCTCATTTATGTTCAGCATGCAGGCTACCCTTAGTTCTAGATGGTTGATACAATCATCTGTCATATTTTTACTTCTGTCTCTTATTTCCATGAGATAAGGGAGATAAGTCTCTCGCAGGAAAAGCTCATACCCCTCTTGCTGAGATAAACATGCATGCCTTCCCGAAATGTTTGGTATTTATTTGTATTTATTTAGACAGGAACATGGGAACAATTTCTCAGATCAATGGAAAACCCACAACCCTAGTGTGCGTAAATGCTTGAAACAGACACACGCAAAACAATACTCGATTCATGCTGTAGGTGGGATGATGATTGACTCCTGTTGGAAGGATAGGCCGACTAGCACCTTTAGTGATAACAGACTTACAGTGGGGCCAATAAGTATTGGGCAACGTAAAAATGTGCAAGTTCAACCATTTAAAAAGCTAAGAGAGGTTTGTAATTTTCATCATAGGTACACATCAAGCTTGAGAGACAGAATGTAAAAAAAATCCAGGAAATCACATTGTATGATTTTTAAACAATTTATTTGTGAAAATGGGAGGCCAATAAGTATTGGGCAGCCAGCAAAAGTTACTTTTAATACTTTGTAATGTAGCCTTGGTTGGCAATGAAAGAGCTCAAACAGTTCCTGTAGTTCTTGACCAGGTCTGCACAAACTTTAGTTGGTATTTTGGCCCACTCCTCTGCACAGATCTTCTCTAGAGCTGTGATGTTTGAGAACCTTGATATGCTTTTTACAGAGCCACTCCTTGGTTTTCTCGGCTGTGTGCTTTGGATCGTTATTATGCTGGAAGACCCAGAAATGTTTCATCTTTAATGCTCTGACCGAGGGAAGGAGGTTTTTACCCAATCATGTTGCCATTAATACGGTGCAGTCTTCCTGTCCCTTTTGCAGAAAAGCATCCCCAAAGCACGATGTGTCCACCCCCATGCTTCACAGTAGGTATGGTGTTCTTGGGATGCAACTCGGCATTCTTCTTCCTCCAAACACGGCGAGTGCTGTATAAACCAAAAACTTCAATTTTGGTCCCATCTGACCACATCACATTCTCCCAATCCTCCTCTGGATCATCCAGATGGTCTTTAGCATATTTCAGACGGGCCTTTACATGTTTTTTGTTTAGTAGGGGAACCTTTCGGGCAATGCAGGATTTCATCTCATGACGATGTAGTGTGTTAGTCATTGTCATTTTTGTGACGGTGGTTCCTGCTGTGTAGTTCTGGGCTGATTACTTACTGTTCTCAGGATCCTTTGAACCCCACGAGGTGAGATCTTGCATGGAGCACCACTCCTAGGGAGGTTGTCAGTGATGTTATACTTCCATTTTCTAATAATGTTTCCAACTGTTGATCTTTTCTCACAAAGTTGTTTACCAATTGCAGTTTGACTCATCCCAGCTTTGTGCATTTGTACAATTTTATGTCTGGTGTCTTTGGGAAGCTCTCTGGTCTTGGTCATGGTGAAGACTGCAGTCTGACAGTTTGAAGATGTGTGCAGGTGTCTCTTATGCATCTCATCAGTTCAAACAGGTTTCATTCATACTGTTAACGAGTGGGGGGCCGAAATAATGTTTGTTTTCTAGCTGTCCAATACTTATTGGCCTCCCATTTTCACAAATAAATTGTTTAAAAATCATACAATGTGATTTCCTGGATTTTTTTTTTTACATTCTGTCTCTCAAGCTTGATGTGTACCTATGATGAAAATTACAAACCTCTCATCTTTTTAAATGGTTGAACTTGCACATTTTTAGATTGCCCAATACTTATTGGCCCCACTGTACTGACAGCTTGAGGCCCAGCACTGTTCGGTGTGCACATTCTCTGAAGCCTGATGGAGGGACATAAAATCCATTTGTCCTTATATACAAGTAACCTAATGTCACCATCCACTGGAGATAACAGGGTGGTCTATGAATATCTTGAGAAAACTTGTGAGTACTGCTGTCAAAACTTGCCAGAAATGACTTTCTTTAAAAACTAAATAAAACTCCCTTGTGGACATGCAGTCCACATGGACATGTACTTCTACACATTATGTCCACAAGAGGACAAAACATAAACATCAAAAAGATTTTTTGTAAAGATCTACAAGGAGTTCACTAACCAATTTGATGGCACTTTTTTTCATGAATATTCATGACCTGACACCCCCCCCCCCCCCCCCCCTCGGCCACATAGCAAGAACTTGTATGGCTCTTTTTCCACAACTTTTTTAACATAATGTTTAGAGTATTTGCATCAGCATTACTTGTGCTACTAAAACCATAGGATGTCTTGTAATTGGAATGCATGTTCTTCTAAAGGTGCTCCTGGCTTGAGACTCTTTTCTTAAGAGGGCTAAACCCAATGCAGTGTGTACAAGGGTTTGTTTTTGGATTAAGATAAGATAAGATAATACTTTATTATCCTGGGGGAAATTTTGGTTACGTTGTAAAGCACATAGTACAGAACAAAACACCGAAACACAACGTACATTTCAATATTTCGTGCTGTGTTAACAATTTTGTTGAGTTTAGCTTTGTTTTGAACAGACAGGTTACCAAACCAACAAAGTAGATTAAAAGTTAAGATGCTTTGTATAAAAGTTTTATAGAAAAGAACCATGAGTGAACGATCAATTCTAAAAGTGTTTAAACAAAGAAGGAAGTACAACCTCTGCTGACCTTTCTTGTAAACACAATCAACATTATCAGTCCAGGATAATTTCGAATCAAGAACAGTGCCTAAATATTTGTATGTGTTCACAATTTCAATATCTTCATTGTTGATTGAAAGAGAGTCCAAAGAATTACAGGATTTCCTGAAATCTATAATCATTTCCTTTGTTTTTTTAGAAGACAGAAGCATTTGGGGTTGAATAGTGTTAAAAGCAGATGAGAAGTCAGTAAAAAGATTCTAACGTATGCACCACTGGTTTCTAGATGTTTGTAGATGAGGTTCAGGAGGTTTAGCAAAGCGTCATCTGTTCTCCTTCTCTGTCGGTAGGCAAACTGGAGTGGACCGAGTTGGTCTTCAACCTCTCGCATTAGTAGCTTTTTAATAATCCGTTCAAGGCACTTCATGGCTACAGACGTAAGTGCAACTTGGACGGTAGTCATTATACACTCTGGGATTTGGTATCTTCGGAAGTGGAACAATGTGAGATGTTTTCCATATGACCGGTATCTGATGATTTAGCAGAATATTTTGGAAAACACCGTGAAATACGTTGTATAATTGATCACAGCATTCCTTAAGAATCACAGGAGCTATATTGTCTGGACCGGCACTCTTGCGAGGGTTTAAATTCCTAAATGTTTCTCTGACATTGTCAGTAGAGATTTCAAGATTGTCACTGACAATGAGGATGTCCAGAAACACATTTCTTTCTTCCGAAAAGTCATATACATCAAAATGAGAATAAAAGTCGTTAAGCTCATTTGCAAATGCTACACTGTCACTAGCATTGAGTTCTTATTGGTTCCCAGAATGGTCTTGACACATTTCCATCTATCTCAAAGATTGTTGTCACGGAATTTCGATTCTAGTTTTTCCTTTTAGCGAATCTTACATTCCTTGGTACACCTTAGAATATCCTTTTGTGCTGACTTAACTCCAAGTATGTCTCCGGAACAGAACGCACGTTTATTCTTACACAGCAAAGCTTTCAGTTCTTTTGTCACCCATGGTTTGTTGTTCGGATAGATCTTGATTGTTTTAGTTGGTATAATAGTCCACGCTGAAGTTTATGTAAGAAGTCACAACTTCACACAGTTCGTTAACACTGTCAAGAGTCTTGCTCGATTACCTCCCAAGCTGTACTTTCGAAGCACGCCTTCAACTTATCAAGGTGTTCAAGGGAATATATTTTCACTGATTTATCCACTGGTTTTTGAGATTTAAGTTTCTGTTTGAAAGATGGAATTAAATAAACAGCATTGTGATCGGAGGTTCCTATAGGTGGCAGACAACATGATTTATAGGCATTCCTGATAGTCCCATAACAAAGGTCAATTGTTTTCTCACCACATGGTTTACAGTTCACATACTGATATAGGTGTGGTAGCGATGCCTTTAGGCTTCAGCCATTAAAGTCACCGAGGATAAGTTTAGGGGAATCCTCCAATAGCATATCCATTCTATAAACTGATTCTAGGGGAAGGTGTGGAGGCTGATGAACAGAATGTCAGCAATGTTGACGGTGATGTCTGTCTTTTTTATTTTTGAATTAATTTTTTTAAATCGTAACATGGCTAGTATCATTAACTATGATATTATCATACTACCCACACTCAGCAGGTGTGCATGTAAAATATTTCCAAGCAGAGATGCTGAACAACGACGACTTTTTAAAAAAATGCGGATGTACAGGAAGAGCATCAATACAGCAAGTTATACTTGCTTGCCTGCCTCCACAATGTTTGTCAATAAGCCAGCTATTCCAGGTGACATTTCCTGCCCTGGTTTTTAGGCAAGATGAGCTAGCATGTTAGAATTTGCATATGAGCAAGGGACAGCATGGTGTCGTAGCAGTTAGCACACCCACCTCAGCAAGAGTCTCCTGGGTTCAATTCTGTGCGGCATTTATTTGTCCTCCTCGTGCTTGCGTGAGTTTCCTTTAGGTAATCCAGTTTCTTCCCACAGTCCATGTATGTGCACATTTGACTAATTTGCTGTTGCAAATCAACCCCTAGGTGTGAATGTAAATGGTTGTGGGTGTTTTACCATGTAGTGGACTACCAAGCTGTATCCCACTTTTGTCCAATGTCGGCTGAGATAGGCTGCAGTTTAACAAATAGATGAGTGCTGTGTATTAGTAAGGTTAAAGGGTACTCAGTGACCTAACCACAGCCAAGCCAATCAATTCCCTATGGAAATTGCAAAGCCACAAATAATTTCACAGTGGTAAAAAAAAACCTTTATGGATCAATGCACACCAAAACTCACAGACCAGGCAAGGAGGGCATTAGAAAGGCAGCACAGAGACCAAAGGTAACCTTGAAGAAGCTGTGGCATTCCACAGTGTATGGGACAGCTGGGCTTTATGGAAGAGTGGCCAGAAAAACTAAAAGTTTGCGAAAAGGAATGTGGGAGACTCCCCAAGTGTATGGTGAAAAGTGCTCTAGTCAGATGAGACTAAAATGTAACTTTTTGACAACCAAGGAAAACAATATGTGTCTCCATAGTGAAACATGGTGGCAGCATCGTGCTGTTGGGATGTTTGTCAGCAGCAGTGACTGATCTTTTCGAGGGAAAGACGGATGGTGCTAAAAACAGGAAGGTTCTTAAGCAAAACCGGTTTCAGTCTGTCTGTTATTTGAGACTGGGGCGGAGGTTCACCTTCCCGCAGGGCAATGACCCAAAGCATACTACTAAAGCAACACTCCAGTGGTTTAAGGGAAATATTTAAATGTGTGAAATGGCCTAGTCAAAGCCCAGACCTCAGTCCAATTGAGAATTTGTGGTCAGACTTGAAGATTGCTGTTCACAAGTGGAAACCATTCAACATGAAGGCGCTGGTGTGATTTTGCCTTGAGGAATAGGCAAAAATATTTTTGACAAGGTGTGGCAAGCTCATAGAGACTTGCGCAAAGCGACTTATATCTGTGATTGCCACAAAGGGTGGCTCTAAACAGCAGCACGTTAGAGGGGTGAGTAGTTATGCATGCGGAGGTATTTTGTTGTTTTGTCTGTCTTCAAAGGTAGACAATTAAAGTAATGTTTTGTAAATGAAATGCTTCACACCTTCAAACAATCCATTTTAATTCCTGGTTGTGAAGCAATAAAAGATGAAAAATGCCAAGGAGGGTGGATACATTTGCAATCTTCCACCCATGTTAAATTCATTCATTGTTTGTACAAATCTGTTATAACGTAAAATAATTCTGTCTTTCAAGCACATTTCTTCATGACAGATTTTCTGCTGTTGGCTGTTTAAACTTTCAAAAGCTGTCATGTTTTTTTTTAACCCTTCTCCCTGCCTTTTCCTCAAAGGTATGATGAAGAAAAAAATAGGAAAACGCATAAAAGGTATCTCCCCAAACCCCAGGGCTTTGTCAGGCTTTCATAGCAATTACACGCATTGCACAAACTAACCCTGAATGTTTTCGAGAATAATCACTAAAAAAATAACCAAGTATGTGATATTTGTTGCTGAATGCAAAACTGCTGACTGTTGTACCCATGCCTTGCATGTTTGTTTATTATGGATGCTTCGCAAAGTGTAGGAAATGCTGCTTGCAATACAAATAGGACTTATATTTTTGTATAAACTGAGCCACTAATATATTCTTACTTAAATTTACTAAATCATGGAAGCCAGTGTCACAGAATTCATTAGAGAAGCCCCTAATCTCTCTCTGTCCCTCTCGCTCTCATAAAAAATTAGCATATTGTGATAAAGTTCATTATTTTCTGTAATATACTGATAAGAATTAAACTTTCATATATTTTAGATTCATTGGACCCCAACTGAAATATTTCAGGTCTTTTATTGTTTTAATACTGATGATTTTGGCATACAGCTCATGAAAACCCAAAATTCCTGTCTCAAAAAATTAGCATATCATGAAAAGCTGCTCTAAAATGCAGCCGGGGGGGGGGCGCACAACCAGTGTATCGCCCTCATGCCGGTCCCAAGCCCGGATAAATGCAGAGGGTTGCATCAGGAAAGGCATCCGGCGTAAAACAAATGCCAAATATAATATGCAAATCACAAGAAAGAATGACATACCGCATCTGTTGAGGCCCGGGTTAACAACGACCGCCATCAGTGCTGTTAACCAACAGGGTGCTGGTGGAAATTGGATTACTGTTGGTCGAAGACGTTGAAGGAGAGGCGGGAGGTGTGTCCGTAGGCAGAGAGAGAAGAGGAAAGGCATGAGTCTAGGACTGAAAATAGGGACTTTGAATGTTAAAACTATGGCAGGAAAAGGTAGAGAGCTGGCTGACATGATGCAGCGGAGGAAGGTGGACATACTGTGTGTTCAGGAGACCAGGTGGAAAGGTAGCAAGGCTAGAAGCTTAGGAGCAGGGTTTAAGCTGGTTTTTCATGGTGTGGATGGGAAGAGAAATGGAGTAGGGGTCATTTTGAAGAAGGAGTTTGTCAGAAATGTTCTAGAAGTGAAAAGAGTGTCGGACAGAGTGATGAGTCTCAAGTTAGAAATTGAAGGTGTGATGTTCAATGTTGTTAGTGCTTATGCCCCACAGGCAGGATGTGAGCAAGAAGAGAAGGAGAAATTCTGGAGTGAGTTAGATGAAGTGATGCAGAGTACCCCCACAGCTGAAAGAGTGGTCATTGGGGCAGACTTCAATGGACATGTTGGTGCAGGAAACAGAGGGGACGAGGAAGTGATGGGTAGGTTTGTTAACCAGGACAGGAACGCAGAAGGTCAGATATTGGTAGATTTTGCAAAAAGGATGTAAATGGCTGTGGTGAATCTGTTCTTCCAGAAGAGAGAGGAGCATAGGGTGACTTATAAAAGTGGAGGTATGAGCATACAGGTAGACTACATCTTGTGCAGGCGATGTATTTTGAAGGAAGTCAGTGACTAATGTAGTAGTGGGTGAGAGTGTTGCCAAACAGCATAGGATGGGGGTGTGCAGGATGATGCTGAGGAAGGTGAAGATGGCAAAGGCAGAGCAGAAGTGGTGGAAGCTGAAAAAGGAAGAGTGTCGGGTTGTCTTCAAGGAGGAGTTGGAACAGGCTGTGGGTGGTCAGGAAGTGCTTCCAGATGACTGGGCTACTATAGCTAATGTGATCAGGGAGACAGGTAGGAGAATACTTGGTGTGTCATCTGGAAGGAAAGTAGATCAGGAGACTTGGTGGTGGAATGAGGAAGTGCAGGAGTGTGTACAAAGGAAGAGGTTAGC
Source organism: Plotosus lineatus (assembly GCA_024760905.1). NCBI lineage: Eukaryota > Metazoa > Chordata > Actinopteri > Siluriformes > Plotosidae > Plotosus > Plotosus lineatus. The sequence goes on from CM045742.1 coordinate 23,293,515, forward strand.
TAAGAAGAAGTGGGACATTGAGAGAAACAGAAGTACAGGGAGACACAGCGTAAGGCGAAGGTAGCAGTGTCGAAGGCCAAACAGAGGGCGTATGATGACTTGTATGCTCAGTTGGAAAGTAAAGAAGGAGAAAATGATTTATACAGGTTGGCACAGCAGAGAAATAGAGATGGGAAGAACGTGCAGCAAGTTAGAGTGATTAAGGACAGAGAGGGAAATGTATTGACTGATGACAGAAGTGTGCTGGGAAGATGGAAAGAGTACTTTGAAGAGTTGATGAATGAGGAAAATGAGAGAGAAAAAAAGAGTAGAGGTGACTGTTGAGGACCAGGAAGTAGCAAAGATTAGTAAGGGTGAAGTGAGGAGGGCATTGAAGAGGATGAAGAGTGGAAAGGCAGTCGATCCTGATGACATACCGGTGGAGGTATGGAAGTGTCTAGGAGAGGTAGTAGTAGATTTTCTGACAAGAACATTCAACAAGGTGTTAGAGAGTGAGAGGATGCCAGAGGAATGGAGAAGTTCTTAGAAATGGGCACCATCACACAAGGGAGACGTGCAAAGTTGTGGCAACTACAGAGGGGATAAAGTTGATGAGCCATACGATGAAGTTATGGGAAAGAATAGTGGAAGCTATTCTTAAGGGCAGAGGTCAGCATTTGTGAAGAACAGTTTGGTTTCATGCCAAGAAAGAGCACCACAGATGCAGTTTTTGCCTTGAGGATGTTAATGGAGAAGTACAGAGAAGGTCAGACGGAGCTGCATTGTGCCTTTGTGGATCTGGAGAAAGCATATGACAGGGTGCCGAGAGAGGAACTGTGTTTAATGCATGAGGAAGTCTGGAGTGGCAGAGAAGTATGTTAGAGTGGTGCAGGACATGTATGAGAGATGTAAGACAGTGGTGAGGTATGCTGTCGGTGTGACAGAAGAGTTCCCCATGGACTATGATGTTTGCAGATGACATTGTGATCTGTAGTGAGAGCAGAGAACAAGTGCAGGAAAATCTAGAGAGGTGGAGGTATGCTTATAGTGAGTAGAGTGAGGTTACAGGGAGCAGAGAAAAGGAAGGTGGAGGATTTTAAGTACTTAGGCTCAACAATCCAGAGCAATGGAGAGTGTGGAAAAGAGGTGAAGAAGCACGTGCAGGCAGGTTGGAATGGTTGGAGAAAAGTGTCCGGTGTGATGTGTGATAGGAGGGTATTGGCAAGAATGAAATGAAAAGTGTACAAGACAGTGTTGAGGCCAACGATGTTGTATGGTTTAGAAACGGTGGCCCTGGGGAAAAGACAGGAGTCAGAATTGGAGGTAGCAGAGATGAAAATGTTGAGGTTCTCTTTGGGAGTAACAAGGATGGATAGGATTAGGAATGAGCACATCAGAGGGACAGCACATGTAAGAGGTTTTGGAGACAAAGTCAGAGAGGCTAGATTGAGATGGTTTGGACATGTACAGAGGAGGGATAGTGAGTATATTGGTAGTAGGATGCTGAGGTTGGAACTACCAGGCAGAAGACCTAGAGGAAGACCAAAGAGACGATTCATGGATGTGGTGAAGGAGGACATGAAGGTTGTAGGTGTAAGAGAAGAAGATGCAAAGGATAGGGTGAGATGGAGTCAGATGATTCGCTGTGGTGACCCCTGAAGGGAAAAGCCAAAAGGAAAAGAAGAAAAAAAGGTACTCTAAACGAACTATTAACCTAATCATCTGAATCAACCAATTAACTCTAAACACCTGCAAAAGATTCCTGAGGCTTTTTAAAACTCCAGCCTGGTTCATTACTCAAAACCACAATCACCTCAGTGGGACGTCTGTGGGAATGGAAAAGTGTGGCAGAAAACGTTGCACAACCAGAAGAGGTGACGGGAGCCTGAGGAAGATTGTGGAGAAGGGCCGATTCTAGACCTTGGGGGACCTGTGGAAGCAGTGGACTGAGTCTGGAGTAGACACATCCAGAGCCACCGTGCACAGGCGTGTGCAGGAAATGGGCTACAGGTGCCACATTCCCCAGGTCAAGCCACTTTTGAACCAGAAACAGCGGCAGAAGCGCCTGACCTGGAATACAGAGAAGCAGCACTGGACTGTTGCTCAGTGGTCCAAAGTACTTTTTTCAGATGAAAGCAAATTTTACATGTCATTCGGAAATCAAGGTGCCAGAGTCTGGAGGAAGACTGGGGAGAAGGTGCCTGAAGTCCAGTATCAAGGCCCAGTAGTCAGTGATGGTCTGGGGTGCCATGTCAGCTGCTGGTGTTGGTCCATTGTGTTTTATCAAGGGCAGGGTCAATGCAGCTAACTATTAGGAGATTTTGGAGCACTTCATGCTTCCATCTGCTGAAAAGCTTTATGGAGATGAAAATTTCATGTTTCAGCACGACCTGCTCACAGTGCCAAAACCACTGGTAAATGGTTTACTGACCATGGTATTACTGTGCTCAATTAGCCTGCCAACTCTCCTGACCTGAAGCCCATAGAGAATCTGTGGGATATTGTGAAGAGAAAGTTGAGAGACACCAGACCCAACACTGTGGATGAGCTTAAGGCCGCTATCGAAGCATCCTGGGCCTCCATAACACCTCCATGCCAATCCGCATTGAAGCAGTCATTTCTGCAAAAGGATTCCCGACCAAGTATTGAGTGCATAACTGAACATAATTATTTGAAGGTTGACTTTTTTTTTGTATTAAAAACACTTTTTTTTCTTGGTTGGCTGAACTACTGCAGTTGTGTGTAATGAATCTAAAATATACGAAAGTCTAATGTTTATCAGTACATTACAGAAAATAATGAACTTTATCACAATATGCTAATTTCTTGAGAAGGACCAGTGTGTGTATGTATGTGTATATATCTAATAATGTGTGTGTGTGTGTGTATTTACACATACAATTTTCCCCTCCTTTTTTTGAACAAAAGAATCAGATTTGGGTGCTGACAATATTTCAGTGGTGCAGACTGAATGGTATGTATACTGTATAGAGCCCGGCCCAAGAAAAAAGTTGCACATTAATATTTTCTTGAAGAGCCTATAGCCTTGATCACAGCATGTAATCTCCATGCCATTGTTTCTCCATTTAGTCTGGTCAAGGCTCAGCAACATTTAATGTGGCAATAAAAATAAAGTCAGTTTTTGAACTGAATGTAGGAATGAGCAGGTCATCACAGCAATGGATGTTTTCTCGCCTAACGGCACGGATGTAAAAATTAGGACTCAAATAATGTATAAAGTGGTTCAGTAATTTGAGGAATTTTTCCATATCTTTGTCACCCCAGAGTCCTGATCTTAACCCAGTGCTTCTCAAATAGTGGGGCTCACCCCCCTTGGGGGCAAATGATATGAAGTGCAGGAAACAACACGGAAAATTTTTTAACAGGAACGAAGAGAAAGGTGGAGAGAGACGGAGATATTAAGACATAAATAAGTTAAATGAGTTTAAATAAGGATGTATATTTTTATTAAATTTCAGGTACATTGGTGCACTTTAAATATTTTCTGTTACAGATTAAAAAAACAATTAATGAAGTTTTTCTTTATTGTAAGTTGAACTATATTTCTTTGTTGTTGTTGTTTTTAATGTTAATAAAGATACAGTGTATGCAGTGGTGTACTAATAACAATTTTATAGACAAATACTGTAATACTATTTATTGTCGTCTGAGGCAGAAAATAATTGAGAAGCACTGCCTTAACCCTATTAAAAGTTTTTGGGATGTGCCAGAGAAGACTTTATGGCATAAGTCAGCCGTCTGTGAGAAATTAACCCATTGCTGGATGTAAGTAAATGCTATATTTCTTAGGTTTGTTGAAACAACGGCATGACTGACTATGTGCTGTAAGCAAAGCTAAAGGTGGAACTTGAAGTTTGTGTGTTCTTTTTTGGGGGGAAGATGGGCAGTGTAAATTCAGTAAAAGTGGATGGATTTGTCAGACTTGGCTCACAAAAGAGGCAGGTTTGTTTTCTGTTACATAAGGTATGTTTCTATGTGGCACACTTACTCACTCCTAGCTCTGCCCAACCCTTTGTAGCGATTTATTTCCTCTTGTATAAATATAGATCTTCCAGTTTAACTTGTACTGCAGTAGCTTGCACTCTTGGATAACCTGATTATGTCTAGAGCTGATTTATGCACAGTAGGTTAACCGCCGTATTTAAAAGTGCACTGAAAATGGCAGTTGGCAAATGGCAAATGGCAGTTGGCTCATCATTAATCGGAATATTCTGTCTGAGAAGGTCTAGTAATTGAGATGAATAGACCCTTATCACGTGCTTATGTTTAGAGATATATGACCACCAACATACTGATTCTTTCAACATAGCTTTGTATGCATTACACAGTTCATTAGATTTACCAATTGCATTGGTTCAAACCAAGTAACTAACTCTCAGTGCAGTCTTTAAAAAAGGAAAAGTCAGTGGTGTACTTAAGTACACAATACGATGCATGTGAAAAGGGTCCATGTAACTTATCAGTGTCTAATTATTTGAGAATACACCCATTTTATTTTTTTCTGTTTGAGTTGACCCAAGACATTTTAATATGAATACAAAACCACAATCAAAAAACTAACCTCATGTTTTGTTATACAGTTGTGTTGAAAATAATAGCAGTGTGTTTAAAAGTGAATAAAGCTCAGAATCCTTATTTCCATACACAAACATGCATGGGATGGTTATTCATTTAAAGAAATTGAGGAAAAGTGAACGTTAGACTGTTTAAAAAATAGCAGTGTCAGATTTTTCTTTATACACTCAAACATTCACTGTATAAACTGGAAAATGTTGCAAGGTTTTGTTTCCTTTGAGCCACTGAACTAATATTTGGTTGTATAACCAGTTTCTGAGAACTCTTGGACATCTGTGTTGTATGGAGTCAACCAACTTCTCGCACCTGTGAGCAGGTGTTTCAGCCCAGGATGATTGGACTACACTCCACAGTTCTTCATTTCTTGGTTTTGACTCAGAAGTTGCATTTTTTTTTATGTCACCCCACAAGTTTTCTATTGGATTAAAGTCCAGGATCAGGCCACCGCACCATAATGTCAAATTTGAACCTTTTTTCAAAAGTGGGACATTGCGGGGATTCCTGCAGATAGCTTGGTTTCACATAGGCATCTTCTAATTGTAACAGTACCCACAGGTAACTTTATACCTGCTAGTAAATTATTTGCCATGTAGTAATATCATTTCTTCAAAAAACAGTGAATTGACCAGTTTAGTGCTGTCTGACTGCTATTATTTTGAACATGACTGTATGGCTGTCTTACTGCATTTAGTAAGTCCAAGTCTTGAAGTTTAATAACTTGTACAGTTGTTGATGTCTGTTTTTAAACATGAACCTCATTCATACAGTTTATTATTATTATTGCAAAACCCCTGGAAAATGAAATGGCACTTAATTGGTTTGTAAATATTTGCTACTCACAATGTAACTTCACACTTTTCTCTAGGATTGATCAAGAAATGCATGGAAAAGGGGAAATGGGAGGCATTGAGTGAAGTTGACGACAAAGTTGGACGTGGATACAAATGGAGTGGTGTGCGGTTAAGTTCTTTTGTGTGTGTATGGGTGTTGCTCGGTGGAAAGGTTTGTTCCTTTCAAGACTCTATTGCCTGTTACATTGTGGAATTTTTATTCTTTATTGTATTAGTGTGCCAAACACGAGTTGAAATCTCAATGCTGTGCTTTAAGTATTTTTTATAATGTTAAACTTGTATTCATGGAAAAATTGGAGTCAGTGGTCATACTTCTCAATAATTCCTGTTGCTTCTCCCTTATGTTCAATGCACTTGTTTGTTTGTTTGTTTGTTTGTTTTGTTTTGGTGGAGGGGGTTGTTTTTTCTTTTGAATTAGGTGATGCATGTTCTACTACATTACATTTAAAATATATTTATATATAAATGGTGATAAAGGAGAAAAAAATTAATATATACATGTTTTTGTTGTTTTACGTTGGCTTTTGTTCTGTTAATTTGACTCACTGAGACTTGCTCACATCATCCCAGTTACTGCTTATTTGTGTAAAATGTCCATGTATAGGAGTTAATGGCTGTTCTTTCCCTTTTTGCTTCTTGGGAGTTATTTTTCCGAAACAGATCATTTGATAAGATTACTTGGATACAGTGCGTGTTGTGTACATATGGGATGGGTTGTTCTTGTCTGAGTCTTTTCAAGTAAAATTTTTACAATACAAAAAAGTCTGCCTCTTTGGCAATATAACTTGCACAAGTTATTTTGTTACATTGCATAATACATGTCTTGAGAAACTTTTGAAATGTTTTTGCATTAAATCAAGACTATGCTGAATACAGGGATCCCTCACTTTCTACGGTTAATTGAGACCGAGATCCCCCCACAACCACTGAAGTCCGTGAAGTAGGATCAAAACAACACCCCTCCTCCCCTTGACTGACGTAAACATACCTGTATATGTGTATATCATATCAATAAATACATATTCAACGCTATAAATGCTTATAATAACAATTATTTTAAAATAATGCATAAGATGTAAATAAAATATAAATACACACACGCGCTCACGCGCAAACAGATGCATGTGCACACAGATGCGCACCTCACATAAAAATGTAAGTAGTTTTGATGGGTTTTTGTTTGTTTGGGGTTTTTTTTGTATAATTGGCCTTGTTTTGTGGCATTTTCCTTAACCCTTTCCTCTATTCTTCCATAATTTCCTTCTTTTTTTAATTCAATGAATATTTAAAAAAAAAAACAAAACGCGATGCACTTAACCGGCATGAATTGAAGCGTGAAGTAGCGAGGGATCCCTGTAATAGATTTCAACAGGTAATGAACTCAGTGAGTCAATATTTCTTTAAAATGTACAGGTAGCAGTTCTGTTTTTTGATTTATGCCAAGATCAGATCACAAAAGGGTTTTGGGTTTTTTCCATCGTTAGTTGTTGCTGTGATGGCTGAGAAGACCGATGCCGTTACTGATACCAACCAGTCATCAAACACATCATTGTAAATGTAGAGGAGGGTCTACAAATTGTCGGACATGGCGACAGAGGGAATCTAAAAGGATACGCTGTATGCATGGTTAATTAGGTGACATAATACAAAAAAATTTGGACATGCCAAATTTTTGTTAGGATTTATGGGCCCTTCTTGATGTCATGTTGCTGTTCATTGATTGTTACACAACAAGGCCTGATTGTTGACCCTGACTCCAAAATCGGGCGAAATTTCTGTGGGATGATCGCAGAATAATGAGCTGCTAGTGATTTTTCCTTTACCTCTGGCTTGACCCACTGATGTTGATTTGGCTCATTGATTTAAAAAAAAAATCCAGAAAACAAAATAAATGACAGATAGGAAGATAAGTTTGTTTTCTCTAAACAGTTTGCAAATAATAAACTGATCAAACTCCACAAAGTCTGGATATTTTTGAACAGCTTTGACACAGAGTAGCACGTTGTTAACCAACCCCTAAGGTTCAGGCCAGGCCAAAGTGTTTGGAATTGCCCCAGCTTTTAATAATAATAATAATAATAATAATATTTATTTATTTATTTATTTTGCAGGTTCTTAAAACATGTAAAGGTCATTTTCTCACTCAATGCATGGAGTCTTTGGTCTGTCTGTTTGTTTTTGTTGTTTTGTTTAGAAGTTTGTATTTGCTGTGTCATGCCCTTCCCATTGGTCAACACTGTAGCTCATTTTCTTCATCGGCCATGACTTAAAGCCTTCTTTTATTTTCTCCACAATGTATTGAGATGTTCTGTAAAAGGTTGCTGCATCATTGCACTACTAAAGCAACATGTGATAAATACACATTGGATTGTTCTCTCTCAAACAGAGCAGACCAATGAATGTACCACCTGTTTGCTGATATTCTGTTTTATGTTTTAAAGCTTAATAATGCAAATAAACAAGTGCCATTGCAGTATTTTGTTTGGGTGTTCAATTAAAATCCCATGCCATCATGATACAAGTGTACATATTCACTTCTCTCCACACCAGACATGAATATTATAGACGCTCCCCAACGTACGTTTTTAATTGGTTCCGGACGGCCCAACATAAGTTGTTACAGTGACGTGTGACGTATGACGCTCAGACTGTACTATACATCCATAAATACCATTACCGTATCTCATAAAACACCCCTAAATCAATTATTATAAGCAGCATTGTAAAATAATATCAAATATATCAAATAATATCAACATTAATTTCAAATAAGTCACTTATTTATACCGAGTCACTTTACATGAAGCTTAAAACAGTCAATCAACGCTTACAATATGTGAGTCGCTCAAAACCGAAAGTAGTTTACTTGCTGTGGGTTATACGGACTTCCGGTCTTTCAAGTGAGCAAGGGCACCGTTAAACTCGTTTAGAACTGAGCCTACACTGATGTGAACCACCAGCAGAGCAGAGCATTCTTTCTTTTCTGGATTCAGGTTTTCATTCATTTTATAACACTCTTTGCTTAACTGAGTATGCATGGTAGATTGCGCTGATCCGAGCAATTAGTGAATTCATCTCTGTGTATGAGACTTGCACCCATGCTAGTATATTTGCTTAGGGTTACAAAAGTCCGCAAGCAGTGTAAACACAAAGATCACAGAGACGACGTCTTAACACAAGGGTAACATGCTATATAATAAATATATAAACCTGAACTGGGAAGAAGGGGAGGCACGTTCAGTCTGTCGTTTGTAGACAATGGACGCAGCGTCATTGCGTCATTACGTCAGCGTACTACGTAGGTACGTCTAAACTCAAAATTTGCCTTTTTTTTTTTTTTTTGGAAAAAACAAAACGGATGAATATCTAAAGTACTGTATGTCAATCTGAAACTTGAGTGTTATGCACATATGTCATAATTTGGATAAACATTGAAGTGTTTCATGAGCTATGACAAATATACTGTATAGTTTTTAAAGTTATGTAGTGTATAACTAATAACAGCAACACCAGTAGTCTAATTCAGCGGTTTTTAGCATATGTTGTATGTTGAATATATGAAACTTCCTAGTAGACTTTTCCGTCTTTTAAGTATGCAACTTTAGAGAAAATTGTGGTTAATGTTAATCAAAGTATCTAATAACTTCCAAACTAATACCCACTTTGCTATGATGGGTCACATTTTAATGCTTTTCTTGTTCTCAGCACACTTGACCTTGTCGGGACACTGAGGAGGTCAGTATTAGTTTTGTAAAACTCAACCTTTGCTATCATAGCACTGGAGAAGGGAATGCCAGGTAAGCCATTCAGCACTCTGCATTTGGGTGGTACACAATTCCCAACAACCATGGACCTTTGCATGGATCCCCCCTTGGCCTTGGAGGGGAGTCATCTGTACCCTGTCTGTCTCCCTGATGGCAAGGCAGGAAAATTCCATAACTTATTCAAATGATTGGAATGTTTTTTTGTGTGTTTGTTTATTTGTTTGTTTTTACTCCTGGTTTGACAGTTCATTCATTTGCTGAACTGGAGGTCATGGGAAAACTGAATCTTATCTCACCCAACTCTGAACAAAAGCGGGGTACTCTCTAAACAGATCACCAAACTGTTTTTTGTGCCAACATACAACCTCTCGCACCTAGGGGCAATTTGGAACACACATTCTGGTTTCCTCCTATCTTTGGAAGCACAGGAAGAAAATGCTATTTTCACACGGAAACATCCTTGCTCAATCCAGGTTTTTGCTGTGATTCGGACATGGACATCTCACTAGGCCATCACAGAACGAATCTGATATAGTCATCTGTTATTATAGTCCATCAGCCTTCTTTCTTTTTTTTCAGTCTCTCTGTCACCTCTCTGTCATTCCCTCCAAATTAACTATGAAATTGAGGATCTTGGAATCAATACCTCCCTCTGCAACTGGATCATGGACTTTCTAACCAACAGATCCCAGTATGTTAAGTCAGGCCACAACTGCTCCTCCACCATCATACTCAACACGAGCGCATCTCAGGGCTGTGTGCTGAGCCGTTTCTCTACTCCCTCTTCACCCGTGACTGTAGGTCTATGCATAGATCCAATTCCATCATAAAGTTTGCAGATGACACCATGGTGATCAGAGTCATCAGTGACTATGATTAGTCTGACTACAGGGCAGAGGTAAAGCACCTAGCTGCATGGTGTGCTGAAAAGAAACTGCGCCTGAACACCAGCAAAACCAAGGAGCTCATTGTGGACTTCAGAAAGGAAAGGGGGGACATTCATGACCCTATCCACATCAGTGGCATGGCTGGCGAACATGTCTCCAGCTTCAAATTCTTGTGGACCACATCTCTGAGAACTTATCTTGGTCAATCAACACCTCCAGTCTGATCAAGAAGGCACATCAACATCAGTTCTTGAGGACACTGAAGAGGAACCACTTGTCTGCTGACGTCCTGGGTAACTTCTACCATTGCACAATCAAAACCAACTGTGTTACAGGCTGGTATGAGAATTGTTCTGTCACAGACCGCAGGGCACTGCAATGGGTGGTGAAAACTGCCCAACGCATCACAAGGACTCCATTTCCTGCTATTGAGGTTATCCATAAGAACAGATGTCTTCACTCGACATGCAGCATTCTTAGGGCCTCATTTCCTCCTACCAATAGACTCTTTCAGCTCCTCCCCTCCAGAAAGCGCTTCGGACAAAAAAACAGCAGCTTTAGGAACAGCTTTTCCCCACAGCTGTCACCCTACTGAACTCAGACCCCTGCTGAACCTTCCCTTCCAATCCACACTACACCATATCAGTCCCATTCGTACCATCCATATCATTCACCACATGCACATGCTTCCACTATTAGTTTATTCACAGTGCTTTTCTTTCACTACTGTGTATGCATTCCTAGCACACTGTCTGTATGTGTGTGTGTGTGTGTGTGTGTGTGTGTGTGTGTGTGTGTGTGTGTCTGTATCTTCTTTTCCTTTCGGTTTTTTCCCTTTTCCAGGGGTTGCCACAGTGAATCATCTGATTCGCATGTTTGATTTGGCATACGTTTTTACGTCGGATGCCCTTCCTGACACAATCCTTTAGTAAGGGGCAGAAACACGCTGACGGCTATGCAGCTACAATTTACGAAAGTCAGCAATGGTTCTTTTACATGAACCTCTCACCATAGACAGTGAGAGACATGGCTGGCCTCTGATAACCCAGTTAGCTGCACTGGGGGTATCTTGGCCTAATATTTTATACACACACACACTTTCCAGGCCATAAGGCACACTTAAAATTCTTTGACTTCCTCAAAAAATATATGTGTATAGTCACTATTTGCGTTATGACCTAGATCGATTCCAACCAACCAGCCCTAAGTCGGATATTTAACACAACAAAACCAAAACCACCCAACACTCGCTATGAATTCATGTGAAGCGTATTCTTCACTTGCACAATTCTTTCAACATGCAAAATAAACTTGCAGCCTTACTTTGCACTGCTCGCAACATCACTTTCACAATTCACATTATCTTCCAACCACGTGTATAAGAACTTTTAACAACCATCTCTGCAATTGGTCCTTCATGCTCTTTTCTGATGATAGTTGATAGTTTACTTAATTGGGGCTGCTGCTTTCAGTGCTTCCTTAATGTGGTCCTTGTCCTTCAAAATTGTAGACACCGGGCAGTGGGAGAGATGGAGATATCAAGTGATGAAATTTACTTTTTTTCCTCCTTCATACTGCATTATCACTTTCATCTTTCATCTCCAACAACAGTGCTTTCTTGGTAGACTTGCCATCTGATGAATCGGACTTCCTCTTGAGGGCCATGGTAACGGTGTACAGAAAATGAATGTAAAATTGTACTGTAAAAGAGATGTTACTGCTATCCAGTCACTGAGCGTAGTGGTAGAATGCTGTGAGTGTGAGATGCTGAGATGCTGTACTGCCACAACTATCTTATGCGTTGCGCCGCCGGACATATACAATAAACTCATAATAGGCATGTGCGAAACGTGGTTGTAAGTACAGGTGGTCGTAACTCATATATATACAGTATTGCACTTTCTGCTCTGTATTTCTGATTGGATGCTAAACTGAGTTTCGTTACCCTGTATTTATTACATGTGTATTGACATAGTCAAATTTGGGGCAGTGGTGGTCTAGTGGTATAGGGCGCTGGATCGCTGATCCTAAGGTTGGGGGTTTGAGTCCCACTCTCCACAAGGTTGTCACTGTCCCCCCCAGTGCTGCTAACTGGGTTATCAAAGGCCAGCCATGTATCTCACTGTCTATGGTGAGAGGCATGTAAAAGAACCATTGCTGACTTTCGTAAAGAGTAGCTGCAAAGTCTTCAGCGTGTTTCTGTCCCTTGCTAAAAGGGTTGTGACAGGAAGGGCATCCGACGTAAAAACCTCTGCCAAATCAAAACGTGCAAATCAGATGATTCGCTGTGGCGACTCCCGAGTAAAAGTGAAAAAGCCGAAAGGAAGACAGACAGACATTGACATAGTCAAATTTAATCTAATCTAAAGAAGAAGTGCCTTTGAAATAGGTGTGAGAACAAGACAATGAGCCCAGGCACACCAGTGAACAGACAACATTTTGGTTCCAGACCAACAGGATTGGTGTTATGGAGCATCAGCCCAATCCCCGATAGTAATTGAATAGAAAACTTGTGAGGGTCATGAAAAATGCAGTTTCAGAGACAAAACCAAGTTAAAACTGATCAACCCTGGGCTGAAAAACCTGTTCACAGGTGCCAGAAGTTGGTTGACTCCATTCAACACAGATGTACAACAGTTCTCAGAAACTGGTCATTATGTACAACTAAATATTACTTTAGTGATTCAAAGGAAAACAAAATCTCCAACCAGTTTTCAGTTTATACATTGAATGTTTGAGTTTGTGAAGAATGCAAACACTATGATTTTTCTCTCTCTGTGTACATGCTCCATTTGGGTAATATCATTTGTGATATTAGCTTTCATTGTTCTGCTGACGATAGGCCGTTTTTTATTTCAGCAAAGCCAGATGAGAGACATCAGCTTAACAAAGTTGAGAAATGTGTAACGGACTTTAGACACTGGATGCTTACTCATTTCCTACTTTTAAACTCCGATATCACGGAAGTACTTGCACTCGGATCTCAGACAACTAGAATTAAGGTTTCTGATTATGTCGTAAGTTTAGATGGTGTTTCAGTCTCATGACATGTAGCGGTAAAGGATGCTAGTCTTTCATTTGAAGCTCATGTAGATAATATTACTATCCTGCTTTCATCTGAAGTGGGGCCGGTGGTGTAGTGGTTAAGGGTGCTGGGCTCATGATTGGGAGGTTGTGGGTTCGAATCCCAGTTAGACCCCCACTGTGCTAAGACCCCATCCAGGAGAAGTTGAACTCCTGGTTGCTTCACGCTACGGAAACCGGGGATAAGCACCGATCTGATGAGCCACTAGGCTCGGGTGTAAAAAGCCCAACAGACTTTACCTTACCTCTTTCATCTGAGGAATATTGATAAAATAAGAAATATTGGTCTCAGTGCATTATGTGTAAAAACTTGTTCATGCTTTTGTTACCTTAAGATTACATTCAGGTGCCGTTTTTTCCTCATTTTAATCAGAAAAAGTTTCCTACCAAGAACTTGTCAATCTATTTGTTCTGCATTTGTTCACAGAATTTTGTAAGGATCGGCCAAGTATAATCTAATAATAAAATTGTAAATGTGGCAAGTATAATCCAAACTTGTGCGGGGTCACTTACGACCCCAGGAAAATCTGTGAGATTTTTGACATTATAGCTTCAGATGGTACTGATGGTACTTCATTCTGACGGTTACATGTTTCAGATAGTTCAGCCATATAATTATTATTTCTATTATCATATCTAAATTATCCTGCCACATTGTAATACATATTTTATGCAAAGTAACTTTACTTTTTATGATTTGTTTTCATTTTTGATGCAAAGAAAAAATGCAAAGAAATAAAAGGTAACATGCATATTACAAGATGTAACAGACAAGGGTTGTCTAAATCAATGTAATATTGTGTGTTTTTGATTGCTTTTAAAAATACTCTATATCAAATTCCATACTTTATTACATAAGATGATGGACAAAATAAGTGAAATAAATTTGAAGAACCCTAAAACAATCCTTTAGAAATATTCCGATATAATGTCAATGGGGTCATTAATGACCCCACTCGGTCATATTAAAATAGCTTGGTCGCTTGAGGGTTAAGGTTCGACACACACACACACACACACACACACACACACACACACACACAGTTTGTTTTAAAGACGAGGCCAAAAACTTACTTGTTTAGTTTAGCATTTTGTTAAGAGTCTTTTATTAGGTAAAGGGGCAGATCCGAGGATCTCAGGCATACAGAGGTCTGCTAAACTGTGATGTTGAGATGCCGTCGTTCCCTCACTCTATATGCTCACCCAGGCCTGTTTGACAGTAGGTTGGCTGATTGCCCAACGTCACAAAGTATGGTCATGTTTGCCTTCCTTCTGGTTTTCTCTCTTTTAGTTATGCTGCCATAGTCAGGGGCAGTGTATAGGGCACTGGATTGCTGATCCAAAGGTTGGGGGTTCGAGTCCCACTCTCCACAAGGTTGTCACTCCCCCCCCCCCCCCCCCAGTGCGGCTAACTGGGTTATCAAAGGCGGGCCATGTCTCTCACTGTCTATGGAGAAAGGCATGTAAAAGAACCATTGCTGACTTTCATAAAGAGTAGCTGCAAAGTCGTCAGCGTGTTTCTGTCCCTTGCTAAAACGGTTGTGACAGGAAGGGCATTCAATGTAAAAACCTCTGCCAAATCAAACGTGCGAATCAGATGATTCGCTGTGGCGACTCCCGAGTAAAAGGGAAGAAGCTGAAAGGAAGACAGACAGTTATGCTGCCATAGTCAGTCATGCCGGAGTCCCTGCTTGCTCTCAGCAATAATAAATTCTTCTATTTCCATGACACTACAATGAGTATACTTCTCTCTCTCTCTCTCTCTCTCTCTCTCTCTCTCTCTCACACACACACACACACACACACACACACTCTCTCTCTCTCTCTCTCTGTTTTCGTTGAGGTACACATTCTCCTTCCAGGATGGTGGTAATCCTGATCCTTCTGCTTTCTGAGTTCTGTAATCTGTCCTGGTGTGCTGATGCTGGCTGGCGTCCTCATTGTGGAAGTCCCTCCTTCCTGCGTATGAAGCTCTAAATGGTCCCAGATGTGCACTTACCAACTGTGAACATGACTTTTCACTGATGGTGGTATTAACCCTCTTCCCCACAATTATTTTTATGTTTGTATTTTTATGGTTTCACCCAAATGAGGATGGGTTTCTCTTTTGGGCCTGGTTCCTTTCAAGACTTCTTCCTTGCATCTACTAAAGGAGTTTTTTCTTGCCACCGTTGCTGTGGGCAATGCTCATTAGGGATGTGTAGGAGTTATAGGAAATATTTAAATTATTTTATACTATGTAAGTCCCTACTTTTACTGTTTTACTGTGTAAAGCTGCTTTGCGACTATGTCAATTGTAAAAAGTTCTACTGTTTCCTCCCACAGTCCAAGGATATGCACATTACGCTAATTGTTCCGCAGCATCCTTTATGGGTGAGTGTATTGGCTCTGTGATGGCCTGGTGAGCTTTCCAGGGTGTCCCCCACACTCACCCAGAGTCGGCTGAGATGGGTGCTCTAGAATCAAAGTTTTATATATCACCATATAAAGAGACAGAGCTGAGAGGAAGACAATAGTGGAGGCAAACTTTAGACTTCAGTCACCTGTGAAATTTGACTTTAAAAGTGCAATGGATGATGTATTATTTGCTCCCTGTTAAGTGAACTACTTCATATGACTCATCAAGTTTCCAATCATATCTATGACTAGGAAGACATTATTACAGTGCAAGGTACCTCAGCCATTTGCAAATGGATCATTACTTAATATAGTCATAATGAAATGTCTCCATTGCTTTATTTATATTATAAATTATAAGGCAAAAAAGTGATAAAACTGCTGGGCTGAGAAAACCATAAAAATCCCCAGAATGAACAAATAGGAGTTTGAATTTTAAAAAGACAAACATGTACACATTAAAAACAGCTTAAAGTTTTTATATGAAAAGTGTCACAAAGGCTTACTGTTAAATGTATGTTAATCAATAAGAGCTTTTACATTTTTAATATAAGAATGCCTTTTGAGAACGCTTCTCTCTGTCTTCTCTCTCACTCTCAATCTCACTATTGGTTTGAATCAAGTCTTCAGTGATAAAGCGATCTTGGAGTATTCCGAACTTTTCCATATTAAGTGTCATGAACTTTGACCAATAAAATAATTTCTAAATAAACTATAAACATATATTTAAGTCATATATAAATACAGCAAATCTCAAATTATACACAGTTGTGCAAACATATATTTGTTTTGTCTATGTCGATGTTAAATACAGAATGCCCATAAATTGCTTTGTACCTTAAAAAGGCTTCGAGGCATTTTATAGCTATATCGTCTACTCCTGGGTCAAACTTATTAGCAAAGAGATGTTTCTGCTTCAGAATCCAGTTCAGGTCCCCTGCTCCATAAACACACACTGCATGTCTGTGTGCCCCAGTGCATGGTGGATATGGTGCTCCTTTTTCTGTATCTCCTTCAAGATAACTCCACTTGACCAACCTCGCTATGGACACCATGTCTGACTCATCATATTTTCTATTGGGTGGGTTGGAGCCAGGCACTGAAGGCATCCTCTGTAGTGTTGCCCACATGTGCTCATCTGGGCTGTACGTGTCCTTCTCCCATTCCATGAAGTTCTGAATCTCTGGACTATTAAATATATGTTCTACAAACTCTCTCGTAACAACAAAGTATGCATTCCCAGAAAACATAGGGGTGCTGATGGGTGGAGGAGTCTTCCTAATGTCTGTCCGAGTCACAGTGGTTGTGACGTTATGATGGTACTCCCAACGGCGTTTTTTGTGCGGGCTTGTGACTTCAGACTCCAGACTATTCTTTCCATTTAGACTTTTTAGAGAAAGAACGAGTTCGCCATTGGTTTTCAAGGGAAAATCAGCCCCGCATGTGTTGAGCAGATACCTCCACCTGACAGGAGACTTGAGAAGGTCCTTCATGCAGTTGATGTCTGCTTGAACTCGTGCCCAGGAGGCATAGATGACACTCTCAGACTTACTTGCCACAAACACATTGGGCAAACAGGACACAATAGCCCTGACAGCCTCCAAAAAAATCTTGGGTGACTTTCTGTCTACGTGAACGCAGTAAACATTCTGTGGGGTGTAAATAGCACGCAGAAGCCTCTCAAACATCTCAATCTCCTCATGGATGACCATGGAGTAAGCTACTGGGAAGTCTCTTTCCTCGTTACTCAGAGGCACTGTCAGAAACCCTCTGTCTCTGATAAAAGCTTGGCAGTCCTGTGTGGCATTTAAATAGAAGGATTCAGACAGAGTAGAATGTTTTTTCCGCCCTGCAAGAAGTTTGCTGAAGTCTTTGCTGTCGACTCCATCCATGTCTCCTCGGATGATGGCTGAACAAGCTTGCAGTTCTCCAACATCATTCTTGATCAGGTGTTCCATGTTCACCTGCCTGCTCTGTAAGGAGTCCCTTCTGATATATTTTATTCCAAGGTAAATAGTGGAAAAGCTCAAAAAAAGTAAAGAGATACTTCTCCAAAATCTTTTTTGGTTTAAAGCCATCTCCTCAGTGAAAGTTCTGTGTAAATCAGAGAGCAGTTCAGTCAACCGGTGAGTGCCACTCAAAAGTGAGTGTGACACTCCAGAAAAAAACGCAGCAATATAAAGAGAGGAAGTATGTAAAGACCAACAATAAGCCAATCACAGAGCATGAGGGGAGGACTTGATATTCTTTGACAGATGATATAAAAAGAGCCTACTAGGTGTGTCTGAGGAAATTGCTGGTTGGTCTGCATTAAAAAATAGCAAACTTTCATATATGTAAATACATTTTTTTAAAATTGAACTTTTAAAGTTACCCATATTTAAACTGTCCTGTGACCAACAGTTGTTATACAGGTGAAGATTCGAACACAATGAAAGTGAAATAAAAAATAATATTTTTAAATTTGTTCTTTCAGTTCAGTTCTACAGAATATTTATTACAGATCTCAGGTGTAAACATTCCCTGAGAGTTTCTCTTTACAGAAGTAAACATTCTCGATTCAAAATGCAAAATAGATGAATTGCATATACGTGGAATATTTCACAAGGAAAGAACATACGTGATGTTGAAATCTTCATCTGTTCCACTCAGTGAGACGATAAATTAGAATTTTTAAAAGGAAATGGGAAAAGAATAGCTATAAACCTGCTGGAAGAGACATATTGAACGCAGGAATGGCAATTATAAAAGAGCCCGTGGAAAAAGAGAACTCAGAGAGACCTCTAGAGGTCAAACAAAGGAACAGCAGTTTACAATACTAACGGAACAATGACACGCAGAGTCAGTCTCCCTCGAAACTGCGGCTCTAAATTAATTTGATTCACTCATTTTCTGGATCACTGATCACCTATGTGTTTAATAATAATAATAATAATAATAATAATCATTATCATCATCATCATCATAATCATTATTATTATTATTGTTATTGCGATGATGATGATGATGATGATGATGATGATTATTATTATTTGATCGAATATTGCTAGGCTATCACAAAATATTAATCATGTATTTCGTAAGCATTAATAGTTAAAAGCTGGCTTTAAAAGCTGGATCCTTTTATTTTAACAAGACTCCTGCTCGTTCCTCATTTTAATCAACAGCCCAAACCCCAAGATTGCATGACTATGGGAAGTGAGAGTTCTCAACATACAGCATTTCTACATACCGAGATGTTTCAACAGAGTTGATGGAGGGAGGATAACCCTCGTTGGGTCAAATCCCTATCTTTTCAGTCTTTTGTTTTACTCAACTTGTACTGTGCCCCGAAAATATTTCTGACCCCCCCCTCCACACACACACACACACACACACACACACACACACACACACACACACACACACAGAATCTGAATAAATAGTACCAGAGCATTTCCAGTCTCTGAGTCCTTTGAATGGGATCATCCAAGAGCTTTGAATGACAATGCAGATCCAGGTGGACACAGAAGAAAAATTTTAACAGCAACGGGGCCTCATCCGGGATATCTTTGATCAGGCCAGTTCTGCATTTTTATTCCTTATCCAGAAAAAGGGCAGACTACCTGGTTGAAGGTATCTGAAGTTGTGTTAGGTAGGTTTCCTGTAGGGCTCCAAGATCAGTGTTACTCCATCATTAAAACGTTTTTTTTAGGTCATTGGTAACCATGGGGTCTACAGGAACTAAAATACTTAAACCAGATGCAGAAGAAGTGCCATGAGATTGGATGAATCGTTGTGGATTGGCTTTTTTTTTTTTTGCAACACCATGGTTAGATAATTTAGCTGTTGGTCTGAATTCCAACCCCAACTCATGGCATATCCTGGGGAGGAACATTTAAACTAGACTATTTGGCCTCTGCTTATAACCAGATCTATGCGAGTCAGGGTAATCCAAATTGGGATTATAATTATAAGACTCAAGGTTATCTAAAATGGAGTGAAATGAAACCCATATGGGATAAATATCACGGTATTAAAGATACTAAGGTAAAAAAAGAAATTCTTTCCCAAGGTTACATCAGGAACTAAACCTAAACTGCCGTTGTCTGCATGTGTGCCCAAATTGCAGCTCCCGCCCTATATTTGTCAAATCACAAACCTTGGCCCTTCAACATCCATCCATCCCTCTACCCAGCTTTACCCTTTACCTAGCAATCTCCTTTATGTCAGCTGTCCCACGATGTCCGTTAAAGGCCCCTGTGGCGCGTGCTCGCTCTCAGAGAGGGAGGCTGGTACAGGACTGGCTAAAACTCTGGCCAAAGGGTGTTCCTCCTTTCAGAACGATCCACCCACATGAGGAAAGTTTCGCGTGGTGTTGTGGCGATCCTGAGGACATGGCTGAGGATGACGATGATGATGATGATGATGATGATAGTAATAATGATAACCCTGTTGATGTGGGATCAGACACAGGTTTGCGTCCGGATTCCCTGCCAGCCATCACTGCTTGTGTGTGGTCTATTAATGAGAAGGGTCCCAAGATTAGCCCTCCCACCGTGAGCACGCTAAAGGACATTGTTAAAATGTTACCTCCTACTAACCCATTACATTTTGTTGAGATGCTGCTAAAATCTTCCCGCCATTGTTAGCTGGTAGGCGCTGACTATCGTTTTATATTTCATGCTAGATTTGGAGAAGGGTATGATGAGGAAGTGCTGTTACAGGCTGTTCCATGCTTTTGTCCTGAAACTGATGAATGGACTACCAATATTAAGCGAGAGGATGAAGGCGATGAAGCCCACCAGAGGCAAAGTCAGCAAAATAAAGAGTATCTTTTATCGGAAAAACACTGAGACCGCTGTCACTGAGAGTAACTTACATGCAAACTTTTAGCTCACCAGCAAGCCAATCATGATTTATCTCAAGTCATTAATTGTAAATAGGAAAAGGGAGAAACCACTTCCAAATTTTACAATCGTTTTTGTGAGACATGGACATTGCTGGGAGGAATGGAGCTAGATCAAAATACAGGTAATCCACTGTTCACCACTCCTTTTATGAATAACTGCCACTCTGAAATACAGAAAACTTTGAAATATCAATTATCTGACAGAAGTAATATGACCGTCAAAACATTGGGTGAATGCCTTAGAACTAGGGAAGGTGATGGTGTCTCGGAAAACCACCAGGTAGCATGTTTGTTCGTGGCTGAAGTTCAAGGACCTCTTCAGGACCAAAGAGGATGCTATAGAATGCGTGGTGGTAACTTTGGACCTAGAAATCCTGGTCCTTCTCCCCATCATAATGGAAATTGCTATTATTGTGACAAAGAGGCCCCTCCCTGAATCGCCACCTTATCGTGGTGGAGGGGTTTGCGTGACCTAATGATCCTAGGAGCTATGTTGTCGTGGGGCGTAATGCCCCTGGTAGGGTCACCCAAGGCAAACAGGTCCTGGGTGAATATCCAGACAAAGTGCGATTCAGAAGACCCCTATGCCATCTCGGAGGAAACGTTTGAAGTAGTCTCCCTTGGTCACTGGGATTCCCTCCTGGAGCCAGGCCCAGGGGAGGGGCTCGAATGCAAACGCCTGGTGGTCGGGCTTATGCCCATGGAGCCTGGCCGGGCCTAGCCCAAAAAGGAGACCCTCCCATGGACCCACCACCCGTGGGAGGAGTTTTAGGGGTTGGGTGCAATGTGAGTTGGGTGGCATCCAAAGGCATGGGTTCTGTCGGACCGATCCTCGGCTACTTACTCTGACCCTCGGGATACCTGGACGCCTCCCTGGTGTGGTGTGTCGGGCATGTCCAACCGGGAAGCGACCCCGGGGTTGACCTACAACACGCTGGAGGGACTATGTCTCTCGACTTGTCTGGGACCGCCTCGGTGTCCCCCCGGGAGAGTTGGAGGAAGTGGCTCGGGAGAGGGACGTCTGGACCTCTTTGCTTAGGTTGCTGCCCCCGCGACCCGACCTTGGACTAAGCGGAAGATGATGATGATGATGATGATGATGATGATGTGACAAAGAGGGTTATTGGGCTTGGGACTATAGAAAAAAGAAAGCTGATGAAGAACTTTAGTTCTTCTGCCACCACCACAACCTCGCAAGGGAACCCTAACCCTCTTCATCGCCCAACAGGACCTTACAACCCATAGAGCTGCCCGCAGAGCTCTGACCCCACTATGATGAGCTGTATATTGTATTCGACTCCCCCACAAGTGTTTGGTTTACCTATCGTTAAACTCTGTTTAAATGATCTTGTGCTCCCTTTTATTATTTATACAGAAGCCACAATGTCCTCTGTCGGGACATCTTATGAGGGGTCCACTTCTAGTCAATGCATAAGATCTGGGAATTGATGGGATCCTCTTGTCATCTAATTGCACCTACCCCTCTCACCCAGACATTCGGTTTTATCAGTGCTTTGTTTTCATGCCTCAGTGTCCTTTTAATCTCCTAGGCCGTGATCTGATGAGTTTACTTCTTGTGGTTCAAAAGGATCTATCTCCATCCTTGATTCCGCTTCTTTCTCTCATCTCTCTTCCACTAACCTTTCTCCTCTTTCCTTTCAGCAGCCCTTATCTAGCATTAATAATGATGAGCTGTCAAAACTGACTTCCTCCTTGTGAGCCAAACACAAGGACGAGGTGGGCCTCATACACTGTGCTCCCTAAGAAGTTAAGCTAAAACATTCACATCCTGTTTTTGTTACGCAATATTCTCTTTCAGAAGCTAAAGCTCAGGGTATTGACAGTATCTTCGACTCACTTCTCAAGCAAGACGTGGTTAAACGCTGTGTAAGCTCATACAACACCCCAGTAAACCCAGTGCCCAAGCCAGACAACACCTGGAGGTTTACACAAGATTTGCATAAGGGCAATGACATTATTATTCTTGTTACACCTGTTGTACCTCATGTTGCATCCATTATGGCATCCATTCCCTGCTGCCATAGTTATTTCTCAGTCATTGACCTCTGTTCTGTATTTTTCAGTGTTCAGACAGCAGACAGCTTATTTTCGCATTCACACACAGGGGTAGAGAGTACCCCTGGATTCACCTTCCACAAGTCTTTATTAATTCATCCACTGTTTTTGCAGTACAGTAGGCCCTCACTATTCATGGGATTTAGTTCCGGCCCCTCCCGCGAATGAGGATAATCTGCGAGTTCTGTACCCAGAAGTAAAACCCCATGTAACATATGATCAACTGGAAGTAAAATACTATGTATCTCTTACATGCACTAAAATACTTCTTAAATACTAAATAATACTTCTTAAATACTTCTTAAAATACTTCTTAAGGCTTCTTAAACACATTCTATAGACAGTCTTACTCATTAATACAGTATTAATGTAGTAAAACGTAGTAATAATTAAGAAAAACGTAATTTTTTACTGTGATATTTATTGATAATAAAATATAAACATTATACAGCATATAAATATATATAAGAACATTAAGTAGCCAAGAAAGAGCACCACAGATGCAATGTTTGCTTTGAGGATGTTAATAGAGAAGTACAGAGGAGGTCAGAGGGAGCTACATTGTGCCTTTGTGGATCTGGAAAAAGCATATGACAGGGTGCCAAGAGAAGAGCTGTGGTATTGCATGAGGAAGTCTGGAGTGGCAGAGAAGTACTGTATGTTAGAGTGGTGCAGGATATGTATGAGAGATGTAAGACAGTGGTGAAGTGTGCTGTCGGTGTGACAGAAGAGTTCAAGGTGGAGGTGGGACTGCATCAAGGGTCAGCTCTGAGCCCCTTCTTGTTTGCTATGGTGATGGACAGGCTGACAGACGAGGTGAGACAAGAATCTCCATGGACTATGATGTTTGCAGATGACATTGTGATCTGTAGTGAGAGCAGAGAACAAGTGCAGGAAAATCTAGAGAGGTGGAGGTATGCCCTGGAAAGGAGAGGAATTAAGGTTAGCCTCAGAAAATCAGAATACATGTGTGTGAATGAGAAGGACCCAGGAGGAACGGTGATGTTACAGGGAGCAGAGATAACGAAGGTGGAGGATTTTAAGTACTTAGGCTCAACAATCCAGAGCAATGGAGAGTGTGGAAAAGAGGTGAAGAATCGTGTGCAGGCAGGCTGGAATGGTTGGAGAAAAGTGTCCGGTGTGATGTGCGATAGGAGAGTGTCAGCAAGAATGAAGGGAAAAGTGTACAAGACGGTGGTGAGGCCAGCGATGTTGTATGGCTTAGAAAAAAGGCAGGAGGCAGAGCTGGAGGTAGCAGAGATGAAAATGTTGAGGTTCTCTCTGGGAGTAACGAGGATGGATAGGATCAGAAATGAGTATATCAGAGGGACAGCCCATGTAAGATGTTTTGGAGACAAAGTCAGAGAGGCTAGATTGAGATGGTTTGGACATGTACAGAGAAGGGATAGTGAGTATATTGGCAGTAGGATGCTGAGGTTGGAACTACCAGGCAGAAGGCCTCGAGGAAGACCAAAGAAGAGATTTATGGATGTGGTGAAGGAAGATATGAAGGTCGTTGGAGTCAGAAAAGAATATGCAGAGGAAAGGGTGAGATGGAGGCGGATGATTTGCTGTGGCGACCCCTGAAGGGAGCAGCCGAAAGTAAAAGAAGAAGTAATAATCTTAACCATTCAACATATAGCATTGTAGTTATAAAAAAAAGAAACTGCCGCTTATTGACTTACATCAGAAGCACTTCCAGGGCTTCAAGAGTTAAACCAGCTTTCCCCTGAATGTTGGAAGAATCTGCCTAAGGCAGAGTCTTGCAAAATTATCTTTTAGGGTTGAATTACATAGATGAAAATTAACAGTCACGGGTGTTTGCGGCTATTTATTTGGTGTGGGCGGGGTGATTTTGTGTGTGTATTCTTGACATGCCTATCATTATATTAATCATCTACATTGAGAGGCATAGTGTTTTTGATCTGCTGTGTTGGTGGATTTGCAAATTATTGTGCTCATGGCAAGGAGTGCTCTCTTCATCTCAGCAGAGCAGCGAGCGAGAGAGATTTTTCCACCACCGGGGTTTGTAATCCAGGAACAGAAATCACAGCTGAAGTAAGAAACACATCTTTTCGTTTTCGTTAACACATCTGGCTGCACCCCGTCCCATGCTTTGTGGGACAGATATTCTTTTTCTTTATAAAAATACAAGAAGGACTCGAACACAATCATTCATTTTCTGAAACACTTAATCCTATTTAGGGTTGCGGGGAGGCGATTTTTTTTTTTTTTTTTGAATATTTTTGTTGCATGCAGAATTGTAATTTAATTGCCTCTGGAGTCGTTGAAATCAATGCAACACATTGTTGTTTTATATTAACATGAAGGAAAAGGGGGAAAAACATTATATGCAGTGTTATGTGATTTTAAATGTCAAAAAAGGATTTGTGGCTCCCAGTATTTTCTTTAATGTGGAAAACAGGTCCAAATGGCTCCTTGAATGGCAAAGGCTGCTGACCCCTGAACTAGAAGTATCCAGAATACTAAGGCAGGTTCCATTCTGATGATGACCTTGTTTCATACAACATTCAACTTCTTAGAACTTCTGTAGCAAAATGTTTTCCTTCCTGAATCATGTGAAGCAGTTCTACTTTTTCATGCAGCGTCATTACCTTTATCTGGCGCTTCGGTGCTTTATCAGAAGCCTGAGGAAGTGAGCAGCGTTTCGGTGGCATTATGGAGCTTAAAGTAACTAAAAATACACACACTAAAAAAAGCATGGGCACAAAGTGTGCATGAATGAGGAAAAAGGGGTGTTACATCATCTCAATCAATCAGCAGGAGGGAGAACAGCCATTGGCTGAATTTGAATCACGTGACAGTTGCTCGGCAATCTGTGAATATGCGGAGCTGTGAGTGCAAACCATGAATAGCCAAGGGCCTATTGTAGTTGACAGAGATGTACTGTGCAACCTGATCCTTACCCCCGGGTGCCTGGTCCTTCAATTCGCTGATGATCTTCTTGTCTCTGCTCCAGTCGAGAACAACTGCAGGGAAGCCTCTCTCACCCTTCTACAACACTTAGCAAACAAAGGTTTCAAGGTGGGTTTTGCAGTTTTTCAAAGACAAAGTTAAACATTTGGGCTTTGAACTGTTTCAAGGTTGCAAGCATCTGCCAAACGACCATATTCAAGTCATACTCAACACAAAGCGCCCATCCACTAAACACGCTCTGATGGCATTCCTGGGACTCATTAATTTCTGTAGACAGTAGATTCCAGACTGCTTCCTGTATGACAAATGTCTTCGCTCTGCCATATCACACAATGACCCTTTGCAGCAACCTTTGACCGGGACACCCTAGGTCATGCTTTAGCTCATTTAATCAATGCTCAGGACAACACACTCGATGAGCTTGATCATGATTGTTTGTCTGAAATTGTCCATTCCACTAGCATTAGACCTGATCTCTCTTTGTCTCCAGTTACTGTAGGTGATTCACTCTTTGTTGATGATTCTTGTTCTAAGCTGTATGACACATCTGTATGACACATTGCTATGTGGCTCTTCTGTCTGTGTTTTGCCTGATATTATTCTTGAAGTCTTTTCTCTGCTCAGACTGCTGAACTTTTTGTACTGACTAGGGCCTGTGTTCTCTCAAAATGTAAGGATGTCACCATGTACACTGACTCACGATATGCTTTTGGTATAGCACATGACTTTGGCCACATTTGACATAAGGGCCACTGGCCAATTTTACAGATGCACAGATGAAAGAATCCAGTTGAAGTGTCGTAAAATATACAATGTTCAGTCCTTTACATTTGACAAAAAATTACATCTGTTTCAAACCAAGAAATACATATTTAGCTAAGGCATTAATATGGTTAACATTTGTAATTGACATCAATTGAACAAATTTATCTTCATTTGGGTCTTTAACAAAATAACTTGGTAGTATATCTTCTCTCAAACTATTGTAAAATGGACAAATCAAGCAAAAATGATTTTCAGATTCCACATTAGGTTCAATACAAAAAGGACATAACCTTTTGTGACACAGCAGTTTCATCTTTCTTCCTTCTTCAATAAGCAGGCCACATTCAGTGTTTCATTTAGATTTACTTTCACCATAGATACTTGACTGATTTTAGGCTTAGTTGAAAGGCAAAATTGAAGATGTTGATGTACTGTTAATGAGTCAAAAGATATCGCATAATCATGACTGATATATTTATAGATAACAATGGACTGTTTATATGCCTCCATTCCAGCCAGGGACAGATTAGATAAGCTAATTTTGGTCTCGGAGGTGTAAATGTAAGAAAAAGGTGTTCATTACCAAAGGTGAAGCCACAATATCTGATAGTGTTTGTTTTGGTTGCTGTGGTAGAGCTATTCTATAGATTGACTCTCGTATAACTGACAAATATTCCTCAAATTTCACTTCTTTCTTCACACTTCTCAATAAATCCAACTTTGGTACATTATTAATGCTCTCAAACCAATTTTGATAATATGGATACACCTTTGTTTAAATTCCAAAATAAAAGATTTTACACAACCAACATCCTGATTCAACCAAACGTATCCAAATCCATAACTAAAAAGCAGATTTTTAACATTAAGAGCCCAACAACGTTTGCCCTTTTCTGCAAGCGAGTATTGGAAACTATACACTTTACACAAAAGATTTTAATATTATAATATTAACATCTTGGTGTAAAATTCTGACCAACAATTTTATAATTTTCATGTAAAGACTGACTCTAATTGAGAAGCGACCCAATTCACCGCTAGCGGCGATACATGGTGATGATCTACCCAAATGAAGAACCTGTTTATAATAGTTATCTACTACCCGTACAACATTGGGAGCTGGATGGAAACCTCAGATCTTGGAGCCATAAGATAACAGCGGGATCACCTTGATATCAAAAATGTGCAATAATACTTTAACAGGCAAATTTAAGTAATTATTTACATTACGTTTTAACGCTCTGATTACTTTCATAGCCTCTTCCGCAAGTGTTTTTTGTGTGACATACCATAACCCTGAACAAGAGAGATGCACACCTAACTTGACTGTTAGTAGAATACTTGTATGATAAGTTTTATTTTTTGCTATTTTTCCTTCGTAAAATATTTAATCAAGAAATAGGGTCATTCTTTTTGAATCACCCTGTATTATACATACATTAAGATAAGATAAGATAAGATAAGATACAGCTTTATTAATCTCACAATGGAGAAATTCACTGTTACAGGCTCTTGAGGTACTATCAGTAGGGGGTGCAAAAATAGATACAAGTACAAACATACACACATACATATATTATATAAGTAAATAAATAAATAGATACATAAATAGTATAAATTACTAAACAATAAAAGAAAAGAATGGAGAAATGAAAATGAAAAATGAAAACATATACATTATGTATGTATGTATGTATGTATGTATGTATGTGACGTGGTGAAGGAGGACATGAAGGCAGTTGGTGTAAGAGAAGAAGATGCAGAGGATAGGGTGAGATGGAGGCAGATGATTCGCTGTGGCGATCCCTGAAGGGAAAAGCCGAAAGGAAAAGAAGAAGAAGAAGATTGTGCTATAAAATATAATTTGGAATTCAACATTTAAGTTTGCTGGCAAGATCCTTCTCTGCGGGATCAAGACTTCAGAACCAAAAATTGAAGTTTAAATGAATATGCACTTACTGGGGGGGTTACTCTCTTCTCAGTTCCGGGCAAGGTCTTCGCATGGATTCTACTGGACAGGATCCGACAGAAGCTTCGAGCTCACCAGCACCCTGAACAGTCCGGGTTTACACCAAAGAGGTCTATCGTTGATTGCATCCTGGCGCTCCACGTCCTATCTGAGCGCTTGCGGGAGTTTGATAGGGGGTTCCTTGCCGCCTATATAGATTTTCGCATGGCGTTCGACTCAGTGGATAGGGAGGCCCTCTGGGGCATACTTCGTTTACGTGGGATCCCGTCGGCTCTGGTCCAGCTGATATCGTCGCTGTATTCTGGGACAGAGAGTGTTGTGAGGTGTGGGGGCTCCACCTCTGACTTCTTTGCGGTTGAGACTGGAGTGAGGCAGGGGTGTGTTCTGGCCCCCACTCTCTTCAGTACTGCAATGGACTGGATCATGGCGGCGGTATCGGGTGGATCGGCTTGTGGTGTGTTGTTCGGTGAGGTCGGATTACTGATCTGGACTTTGCCGATGACGCAGTGATCTTTGCGGAAATGGTGAAGGTCCTGACGGAGACTCTCTGTTTGCTGGGTGAGGAGGCGGAACCGCTTGGTTCGCGAGTCTCCTGGATCAAAACCAAGATCCAGGCTTTCGGCGACCTCTTGGATGCTGCTGTTGACTCGATCGCTGTGGGTTGTGAAAGAGTAGAGATCTTGGAGTCTTTCACTTACCTTGGCAGCGTGGTCCATCGTTCCACTGATTGCAGGGCCGAAATCAATCGTCGACTTGGTCTAGCCTATGGGGCGATGAACTCGCTGGATAGGACCGTGTGGCTGTCGAGGTATCTGAGCAGGCGGACGAAAGCCTGAGTCTTTCGCTCCCTTGTGCTCCCTGTCTTTCTCTACTCGAGCGAGACATGGACGCTCACAGTTGAGCTTGGATGACTCCTTTGTTACAACTTCCCTTCGCCGCATCTTCAGATACCACTGGTGGGACTTTGTTACCAACCGGAAGGTGCTCGGGAAGGCGGGGGTGGTAAGAGTAACCTGCTTGACCCGCGACCGTCAGCTGCGCTACTATGGGCACTTGGCACGTTTCCCGCCTTCGAACCCAGCACACCGGATCCTGTCCATTCAGGATCCTAGGGGCTGGTGCCGATCGCAGGGACTACCGCGTGCGACGTGGTTGTCGCAGCTGAGGGCTGCCCTGTTGGGGGGGTATGGGCTCTGTGCAAGCCTGGTCGATCGCCAGGAGACGGCCGGATGAGTGGAGGCGGCTGATGGACGCAGCGAAATGCCATCCCGGCGCATGCCCTCATACCTGACCTGACCTGACCTGACTGTGATAAATTTACAGCCCAGAGGATGTTTTTTAATTTTAATTTTTTACAGTTATTTTCTTGACTTTTCTTGTTTTGCTTTCTGGACGGGTGTGTGCGGCAAGGCCTCTCCTTCTCTCAGCTGTATGACTGCGTGCTTCCTGAGTGTGTGTGTGTGTGTGTGTGTGTGTGTGTGCTATTTCTATCACCTTCAGCTTACTGTGGGTGAAGAGATACCATTCACTTCTTATTTTCCTCCTAAATTCTCCTATTATTTTATATATTATATTAATGCTTAATACTCACTTTATCTACTATCTTTATCAGTAACCAACAACCACCTTCTCCTACTCCTTTCACTCTCGCTCTCCCTCTGCCACCGGTGGCTATATCTTAAAAGAGATAACTATGATCATACACTACAACAACTACAACGCAGCTGTTCAACACTAACACTCAACCATGGTTTACTTCAATGTAACAATAGACAATATACCAGCACTATTACCCTGCTTTCCCGGAAACCTCTCCGTTCCCAGCAGTATTCTCGAGATTCACAGTCCTCTCTTTTCTCTGGAAAGCCAATTAACTGGTTTCTTCCTCTGTTGTTTCACCGCGGATATCACTTATTACTTTTAGCTTTATTCCTTTTAATCTTTCCGGCCTGTTGTCATCGGTTTTTCCTGACTTTATCAACACTTTCCACCTCTCAGTTCTTGGCACAAAGCCAACTGCCTGAACCCTCGCCAGGGCTCACCACTACATACCACAGATAACTATATAGATTTTGAGTGTAACAGGTGTCTGCTTACCTCTTGTCCTAGTGGCGTTTTGTTGCACGCTATCTTCATCTACAACTGCAACTACAAGTTCTTGTAAATTCCCCCTGCTTACATATCCTCTAAGTGCTTAGTCAGCTATTCCGGCTCAAACTGATTTTCCCCTTATGTTTACACTTTTGGCCTTTCACCCCTTCCTCTTAATCTGCATGTCATTTGTTAATTTTTCCTTATTTTCTCATTTTTATTTTAATGTGATGTTATCTGCCCCTAAGTTTTTATAAAATAGGTGCTCGATCACCAGCACCTCCTTCCTGGTTTAATCTATTTGCTGGAGTTCACTTGACCTTCACACACACACTGTTTGCACGGATTACTGCTCAATCTAAAACATCATGTGGTCGTGCCTTATTCTTTTCATTTATTGTAATATTTAAGTTCAACATAGTAAATGCATCTTATCATATATGAGCACTTATTATTTGTTTCAAGCCTTTACTGAGATTTTGCTTGCTGTTGGTCCAATAGCAACTCTGATCTTCTCGTACATTTTCCTGATGTTACCCATGTCATTTGCTTGTTGTATCTCTGAGCACAAACTCTCCCAGTATTTGTTGGAACATTTTCTGGTCTCTCTCTGAAGTTCTGATTTAACAACACGGAACCATGGTTTTGTGCTTTCTGTTGGATTTTTGTTGTGTTCCATAAATACCCTGGGTTTTGTTCTCATAAAGAGGCATCAAGGCTTATGCATGGATTTCTATCCAGTCTTTCTTGGAACATCTATCTATTCCAAAAGCTTTTGCTGCTGCATCATACAATGTAGATTTCAGGTTGTTCCTCATGTTATTTGGAGACTAGTCGTCTCGATTTTGCAGCGATTCTTTAAAATATCAAGAAAGTGCACATTCATTTGTGGATCTTTGGTGTTGTTAGTGTTAATTTTGGGTTTCTTTGGTTTCTCTGATCTAGGTGTTTTCTTTGTGACTACCTTTGTTTAGTTATGATCAGTAAGTCGTCTGTGTTACAGTCAGCATCATGGTTAGGGTGGAGTGAAAATTGTGAAAAATGTAAATTTTTATTATTTTTACTTGGAATAGCAATAAAAAGATGTGGAGAGGTCTCATCTAAAAGATTTTAAAAGTTCATCTTGATAAGTTGACATCTTAAGCTCCCCCAAGAGCGATGAAAATGACCATATTTGGGCATTTTTACTGAAAATGTTTAATTCTGATGTAGTTATCCAATTCGATTCTATATTAGTAAAAACATATATTTTAGGCAGTTTGGCACAGTGTTAACATATATTGTCTCAAAAAAACACACACATATTCAGATGAGTCGATATGACTGTCACATATTGAAGTCTCGTTTTGTCTCGAAAAAAACTGCCATTTTTACCCTAGACTCCAGTCTCGTTGATTGTTGCCACATACAGACTGTGATGCCTCAGTCACCACCTTGATGCACCTCTCCACAGGCTGTGTGTGGCATGGGTATCTGTCGAATGTGCCATATGCAGTGCCATATGCTGTCGCCACCTGGCAATAGTTTCCTCTATTAAACTACTGAGTCCTGACCTTTCCAGTCATACCAAATCTGTGAACTGTGAATGTTCTAATTATTTAGAGTTATTCCCTTTGTCGGCAATCGCATGCTCGCGTGCTCTCAAAATCGATTCGACATGCCTTATTTTGAGTGAGTTGGGGGAACCTAGAAATTTTTTACAGATTTTTAATATTTTGCATATGTTTATAATTCATATTGTTACGTCTTTTCTACACTATTCTGAATTGATTGTGAAAAACTATATGTTTCACTTCAACCATCATTGATGGTAGGATTTTTTCTTGATAGGATCTGTGTTGATGTTCTTTCTTCTGAGAATAGTGAAATAGATCTGGTGTCAGTGGCCTTATCTTGCATCTGGTGCCACGAAACTTTGTGCTGGTCTTTGCCATTATAGAACATATTTGTGATGCACAGCGTGTTGTTTGTACAGAATTCTAGCAGTCTCTGGCCATTTTTGTTCAACTGACCAAGTCCAAACTGTCCAAGACTGGCCAATGATTGGTGATCAGCACCTACTCTTGCATTAAAGTCTCCCATGAGAAATAGTTGGTCAGACTTTGGAATGATTTTGATCACATTTGGCAGTTCTTCATAGAATTGATTTCTCTTCTCAGTCGATGTTGTTAGAGTAGGGGCATAAGTACTGATGATATGAGCTTCACCAGCTTTTGTTACTTTTCCATGATGATGATTTGTTCAGAAATGCCTGTGGATGTACTGCGCTTGTTTACTAGTAGATTGTGAACAGCAAAGCCAATGCCATGTATCCTCCTTCCCTGATCGATCCAGAATCTGGAAAACTGGTTTCCTGAAGAGAAGCAATGTTGAATCAGTCTTGTTAGCTCCCTGTCTATGATTGCAGTCATTCTTAGATGTTTTGTTCTGTCCAGGTTTGGGTGTTAATTCCAGTGGTCATTATCCTGACAAAGTGCCCAGTTTTAGTGGGGCAGATTTCTTCAATTTTTGATTGCCTGGTTTGAGGCTTTAATCTTTATCTTCTTTTTGGCTTTTAATCTATCTCCATGCACCCATAGGATCAGGTAGACGTGGCAGATCAACACCTTTCTGACTGGGGGATGCTCAGTTTAAAACAGGCGGTAGCTGATCAGTATTACTAAATAGTCACTCCCACCGTCAAAGGTGTCCCGTGGTGACATCTCTTCTTGCCAAATAGGGATGTCTTATAACCTGTAAACTGTCACCTCCTATGTTGTTGTGCTTGCCTGTTAGAGCAAGGATGCAGTGTGTTCTCCATGACATCTGACAAAGCTGAATGCCTGGGTCCTATATTTATGGAGAATGTGCCTTTCCCAATTTACACAATCCCCCTCTCGTCTTTGGTAAATTGATCCAAATTAAAGACAAAGTCAATACGTTTGGAATTAACAAAGCTCGAGGGGCTGCCAGAAGATGGCTTGGTTTGGTGCAGTCCTCCCCATCGTCTGCCTTAGGGGCCTTCCTCCAGATTTTCTGACTGGGTTTACTCCCGTAGCCTTTGCTTCTCCCGAAGCAACCACAAGGGACTGGTTTGATGCGATTTGCCCATAGCTGGAGACAAAGAATTTATACTTAATAATGTTAGCAGCAGCAACCAAGTCCGACTGAGGTGAATAGACAGTTATACAAAAGTCAAAATCCTTCCTTAACAGAAGAGAAGAAACCCAGGTTAAAACTTAAAGCGCACTTGAGTATTTAGGGGCGTTATATTAAAATGATGATTTTCAGACACTACATTTTTGAACCCTTGGTCATTCTTACACTGTGATTAGTGACGTGAGCCATTTCTGAACCCTGATGTGATCATCAAAAATTTCTAAATTTGACTGATGAAGGGCCAGTCGTCCTTGAGAATAGAAATCAGTGTACTTTTTCAAACAACTAGTTTTTTGAGGTTTACATTGCAGCTGTTGCACTGCGGACTACCAGAGATTGTTTCCAAAGAACTTTGTGTGTGTGACAGCTCTTCCTTCAAATAGAACAGGCTTTGAGCTATGAGATTTTTCTTTTCAATTTCATAGTCCTCTTGAGTTACCTGGCTTATTCACAAGCTTTTTTTCTATACATTTATTTGGTTAAATGCTTGTAAATCAAAGAGAAAGACACAAACACTGATCTATTTATTTATTTATTTATTTTGGGGGGTGTTGAGGTGTTGATATGAGTTTTTGACCCAAAAATGGCATTATGAACGTTTATATAATATGCTTTTAAATAATTAATGAAATAAATACAGATATTTGTATAGACAATGAGAATATAGTGCAGTTAATGCTCATTTTCTTTTGTTCCAAAAGAAATTATGAGATGTCTCATGTGACTTTGACAACATAATAAGTAAATCATATCACATGAAAACTCTTCATACGCACTTGAATACACATTGTAATGCACAGTTTGGATAAATTTATTTAACTTGTTCCAATATAAAAAATTATTAATTATATTGTGAAATAAATACAAGGATAAAGTGTACCATCAAAATAGTAATTATCAATAGTACATTTTATTTCGATACCACAACACAAATAAGATTTATGCATGGAATACAATTTAAAAAGATCCAAAAACATTTAAAATATCTATTTGTTGAAGCAAGAAGAACCCCACACAAATAAACACTGAACAAACGTGTTTTGAGTCTTGAGATAAAACACAGTGACAAAGGCTTAACATGAACTGCTTGCTATAATATTTTCTCATCTATTCTCCCTCCTCTTCTTTCTCTCTTTCATTCTTCTGAGGATGCATTCTTTGTCTCTTAAACCTTTAGTCTGAAGTATTACTGACTTTGCAATAACAGGTTGTATAAAATAAATTCTGCATATCATAGTCATGTGCAAAAATGTTCACAATTAGTATAATTCTGTAAATGTGCAGCAGTATTATTTCATTACACTCGTTTTTCCATGTTAAGTAAAGAATGCCCATAAATTGCTTTGTACCTTAAAAAGGCTTCGAGACATTTTATAGCTACATCGTCTACTCCTGGGTCAAACTTGTTCGCAAAGAGATGTTTCTGCTTCAGAATCCAGTTCAGGTCCCCTGCTCCATAAACACACACTGCATGTCTGTATGTCCCAGTGCATGGTGAATATGGTGCTCCTTTATTCATATTGCCTTCATGATCACGCCACTTGACCAACCTCGCGATGGCCACCATGTCTGACTCATCATATTTTCCATTGGGTGGGTTGGAGCCAGGCACTGAAGGCATCCTCTGTAGTGTTGCCCACATGTGTTCATCTGGGCTGTACGTGTCCTTCTCCCATTCCATGAAGTTCTGAATCCCTGGACTATTAAATATATGTTTTACAAACTCTCTCGTAACAATAAAGTATGCATTCCCACAAAACATAGGGGTGCTGATGGGTGGAGGAGTCTTCCTAATGCCTGTCCGAGTCACAGTGGTTGTAACGTGATGATGGTACTCCCAGCGGCGTTTTTTGTGCGGGCTTGTGACTTCAGACTCCAGACTATTCTTTCCATTTAGACTTTTTAGAGACAGAACGAGTTCGCCATTGGTTTTCAAGGGAAAATCGGCCCCGCATGTGTTGAGCAGATACCTCCACCTGACAGGAGACTTGAGAAGGTCCTTCATGCAGTTGATGTCTGCTTGAACTCGTGCCCAGGAGGCATAGATGACACTCTCAGACTTACTTGCCACAAACACATTGGGCAAACAGGACACAATAGCCCTTAGAGCCTCCAAAAAAATCTTGGGTGACTTTCTGTCTACGTGAACGCAGTAAACATTCTGTGGGGTGTAAATAGCACGCAGAAGCCTCTCAAACATCTCAAGTTTCTCATGGATGACCATAGAGTAAGCTACTGGGAAGTCTCTTTCCTCGTTACTCAGAGGCACTGTCAGAAACCCTCTGTCTCTGATAAAAGCTTGGCAGTCCTGTGTGGCATTTAAATAGAAGGATTCAGACAGAGCAGAATGTTTTTTCCACCCTGCAAGAAGTTTGTTGACGTCTTTGCTGTCGACTCCATCCATGTCTCCTCGGATGATGGCCGAACAAGCTTGCAGTTCTCCAACATCATTCTTGATCAGGTGTTCCATGTTCACCTGCCTGCTCTGTAAGCAGCCGCTTCTTGCATATTTCATTACAAGGTAAATAGTGGAAGAGTAAAAAAAAAAAAGTAAAGAGATACTTCTCCTAAATCTTTTTTGGTTGAAAGCCATCTCCTCAGTGAAAGTTCTGTGTAAATCAGAGAGCAGTTCAGGAAACCGGTGAACGCCACTCAAAAGTGAGTGTGATACACCAGAAAAAAACGCAGCATTATAAAGAGAGGAAGTATGTAAAGACTGAAAATAAGCCAATCACAGAGCATGAGGGGAGGATTTGATGTAATTTGATAGATGATGTAAAAAGAGTTTACTAGGTGTGTCTTTTTAAAAGTGAAAGCACATTTGATTGATGTATCAAGGAAATTGCTGGTTTGTCTGCATTGAAAAAATAGTAAACTTTCACATATGGAAATAAATTATTTTCAAAAATTGAGCATTTACAGTTACCCATATCAAATCTTTCCTGTTACCAACAGTTGTTATACAGGTGAAGATTCGAACACAATGAAGGTGAAATAAAAAATATTGTTTTATTTGTTCTTTCAAATTCAGTTCTACAGAATATTTATTACAGATCTCAGATGTAAACATTCAGTTTCTCATTTACAGAAGCAAACATTCTAGATTCAAAAAGCAAAATAGATGCATTGCATATACATGGAATATTTTACAAGGAAATAACATGCGCGATGTTGAAATCTTCATCTGTTCCACTCAGTGAGACGATAAATTAGAATTTTTAAAAGGAAATGGGAAAAGAATAGCTATAAATCTGCTGGAAGAGACACAATGAACACTCTAATACTAATTATAAAAGAGCCAGTGGTAAAGGAGAACTCAGAAGGACCTCTATA
This sequence comes from Plotosus lineatus, assembly GCA_024760905.1. NCBI lineage: Eukaryota > Metazoa > Chordata > Actinopteri > Siluriformes > Plotosidae > Plotosus > Plotosus lineatus. The sequence continues at coordinate 23,330,273 of CM045742.1, forward strand.
GAGAAAGGCACAGCAGTTCACAATACTAACGGGACAATGCAATGCAGAATAACAATAGTTATTCTAGTTAAACGTTAAACAAGTTCTATTTCTAGTATTTCTAGTTAAACAATAGTTAAACGAGTCTCCCTGGAAGCTGCGGCTCTAAATTAATTTGATTCACTCCTTTTCTGTATAAGTGATTACCTTTGTGTGTTCTTTTGCTATATTGTCATTTATATTAATAATTTCTTTCTTTCTTTCTTCCTTTCGGCTTTTTCCCTTTCTCAGTTGTCACCACAGCGAATCATTTGATTCGCACATTTGATTTGGCATCGGTTTTTTAACGTCAGATGTCCTTCCTGTCACAACCCTTTAGCAAGGGACAGAAACACGCTGATGGCTTAATAATAATAATAATAATAATAATAATAATAATAATAATAATAATAATAATAATAGTCATCCTACTAATTCCTTTGCTTGGATGAAGTCGGCTGATCCGAAAAGTGAAACTGAGGGCTTTCTACACGCGATTGCCAATGTAATATTTTAAGGGAAAACGTCAATCCCAAATGTAGATGTAATGTGAATTTAGTGAAATTGTTCAACACCTTGTCAGTGGTTGTCCTGCTTTGGTACAAACTTCTTACTTGTAAAGACATGACAGCATGGCACGCTCATTTTACTATCATCTTCATCAGGCTTTTGTACCCATGGTATGACCCTGATCATGTCCAGGGCATCGTGGAAATGATGATTTTAAGCTTCTATGGAATTGGGCCATTTACAGCCTAAGGAAGATTGAAGCCAATCTTGTCTGTTTGACAAAACCAATGAAATGATTAATATTCTTGAATTTTCTTTGTCACTTTTGACAGCAATGTGATTGGCAAGATTCAGGAAAAACGTGCAAAATACACAGACCTCGACTATGAAATGTCTTGCTTTATTCCAAATAACACAGTTGTCTGACTCCCCATTATCCTTGGTGCCCTTGGTTTGGTACCTCCTGATCTACTGACACAGATCAAGAGAGTGCCATGGTTTGCTACCGGGAAATAGCTCTTCTGACAGTCTGAGCAATGCAGAAGGCTGCAGTGTTGGGGAGTCTCCATATTCTTCGGAAAGTTTGACCCATTCGGTGTCTGGACTGCGTGTGGAGAGGATGAGGGCCCTGAGCTAATGATAAGCCTCACAAGCCTGATGTGTCAGGATTACCCAATCCCTCTCTGCTGCATAATAATAATAAATAATAATAATAATAAGGGCCTGATGATGTACGCCTCTGCGCGGTAGGTCTACATCGGGGAACTGTGTGTTCCCTGAACTAAATGTACATCACCCAGTTTGGGCTAACCCCCTCAAGCTGGTATTCTAATGGGTTACGGAACACCAAGAAATTGACCAAACTCCATTTTCGCAGTCCATTGAGCTTCCCTCCGGTAATAAAACCACCAATACTGGAGATGGGACTTACTCCACGGGGAGGCAAAAATCCCAACCATGAATATCCTGGACAAAAGATCTAAAATCCACACTCTTTGAGTGTGCAAAAATGACTGGTTGGCCTGAAAATCTATGTGTTAATGAGAAGTCCCTTAAACAATATTGGGACAATGCTAATCCGATGTTAGCCTACCTGACTGAACAGAACTTGCGTGATCAACTCCGGCAACTTGAGATCAACATGCGCCATGATGCAGATGAAAATTTTCCTGCAAGCCTTCAGGCGCCCCTTTAAAAACACATTGCTCGGACAGCAGTGGACCCTTAAGAGCAAATGAATGCCCGCATCCTTATTTCCCTACTTTCTAAGACCACCTACAAGTGAAAACAAATATTTCTGGCCTGCCAAACTCAAATTCTCCCCTTAAGGACTCTTTTTCTGATGCTTCAAATAATCGAAATTATTTACTCTTTCGGAGTTTTTATGACGAAATTTCTGAATCTGCAATTTATAAACAAAAACCAGGAAAAATCCTGATTAAAAAATTTCCTCAAAATCAAATTCATAAATTAAATGAAATAATATCAGTAACTCGACACAGAGTGTTCTTCGCATAAGATCAATTGTTGTGTGTATGCTGCTGCCTGAACACTTGAGGAACTCCACTCACTTTCCTAACCTACCGCTATTAAACTTAAAAACAACAAAAGTAAAAGAAACCAGTTTGAACAAAAATTAAAAGAAACAAGGAGAGACATCTCATGGTTGGAGCTTTTCCTTAAATTAAGATCTAAAGGTGAGTCAATGATAAACAGGCAAAGGCCAATTTGGAGAAACGTTAAAATGAAACACAAGACAACTAAGAAAAAAATTCTCCTTCAAATTCTTCAGTTCCTTAAAGCAAAAGTTAAGATTTAGACCAAAAGAAAAAAAAATGAAAAAAGAGTATTTATAAATATTTATAAAGCAAAGCGAACTTTTCAAAATTAACGAAAAAGATTTTAACAGGCAATTTAATACACCTTTAATAATGACAAGAGGCCTCCCAGGGAATTCAATGAGGGGTTCTGGAAAAACTTGTGGTCTATACCTGATAACTGCAACCTTGAGGATCCATGGGCGGAAGAATACAGCCAAGCCATGTCAGAAAAAATTAACTCGCCTTTGCTGTATTTCATTACTTCGGATTGCCCAAAGAAAACAATTAATACATCTAAATCAAATACAGCTCCAGGGCCCAATGGCATTCAAAACCGGTTTTGGAAACTGTTTCCTTGTGTCCAGCCACATCTTCTTACTTTTTTGAATTCTCTAATGGACACAGGGGATGTTCCTTCATGGTTCTGCAAAGGTCGTACAATGCTCCTCGCAAAGAAAAGAGACTTGACAGAGCTCAAAAATTACCACCCTTTCACATGTTTGAATACCATGTACAAAATATTTGCAGGGTGTGTGACAAATATCGTGTCATCATACTGCTCTTCCAATGAAATTATGTACAGGGAGCAGAAAGGAGCCAGAAAAGGGTGTTGGGGATGCAAGAATCAATTATTGGTCCAGAAAATGATTCTTGAAGGGGCAAAAACTTATCATCGAAACCTCTCAATGTGTTGGATTGATTACAAAAAGGCATATGACTCTGTCCCTCACGAATGGATTTGCAATGTATTGGCCTACCTGAATGACTACTACTTTTGATCAAATCTTTAATGGGTTGCTGGTCAAGTCAGCTTGAGATGTACTCGCAAGGGCAGGTTAAGACTTCAGAGTCTACAGTATTTCTATCAAGAGAGGAATATTCCAAGGAGATTATTTTAGTCCTTTGGTTTTTCGCCTGTCACTCAATCCATTGAGTGTCGTCAGTGTGTTTCTGTCCCTTGCTAAAAGGGTTGTGACAGGAAGGGCATCCGACGTAAAAACCTCTGCCAAATTTGGGCCGATTCAGTAGCCTAACACTCAACAAGAAGGAGAGTTATTATCCAGGACATCCTCAGCACAAATATCCAAGACCTCTTACTCACCTCCTCTACATGGCTCACATCGAACTGACAGCTAAAGGAGATTCCAATTTGAAAGATCAAATTCCCATTGTTGAGTCCTCTTCACAGGATCTTGAAATGACATTTGGGCTTGACATATGTAATGTTCTCCACTTCAGGCATGGCAAGCCAGTCAATAATGGATCTGTTGAGTTAAGAGGGGGAGAAGTTATTGAGCATCTCGGGGAAGGCCAATCTTACACCTATTTAGGGATGCAAGTTTGAGACAAGCTCCAGAAAGCCCACAACAAAGACAAGCTATGAACAGAGTACAAATCTCGTCTCAAAAAAATCTGGACTTCAGAACTGAAATCTGAAATCGAGAAACAAAGTCAAAGCCACAAATACTTTTGCACTGCCTGTCCTGTCATATTTGTTTGGTATTGTAGACTGGACAAAAGATGATCTCATGGTCCTTGATCACCTTACAAGAAGGATCATGTCAGACATTCGAGGTCACCACCCTCACTCCTCTCTCAATCATTAATATATGTTAGTCAATTCTGGAAGACGAGGTTTGATCAATGTGGAAGCTCTTCATAATTGTATTTTGCTGTGTACTTTTGCACATATTTATTTTATCTGATGATCCTTTTGTGAAGTATGTGAAGACTCATGATGAAAGCAAGGACTTTCACAGCTACTTCAAACATGCCAGAGTTGTTGCTCAGAATCTCAATTTTACTCTTAATTGTGTTGATGGCAAGGTACTGTTGGATGGTACATCATTGTGTGTTAACCAGGTGAAGTAATTTACAAAATCAGCTCAGAGTCATCATTTTATGTCCTTTGCAACACCATGGTTAGATAATCTGGCTGGTTGGTTGGACTATATCCCAACTACAATTCCTGGCCTGTCCACATGGAGGAACTTTTAAACCAGAATATCTTGCACCTGCGTACAAGCTGATTTATGACGGTAACAGAGACCCTAATTGGAATTATGATTACATGTCAGAGTCATATTTGAAGTGGATTGAAATGAAACCCATTTGGGACAAATATCAAAATGTTAAGGAGGCTCAATCCATGCAGAAAATGGTCCTTAAACCAAAACCGAACACCAAACCTATACCTTCAAAAATTACCCTTATGCCACCACCCTCTAATGTTCCAGCACCACCGCCTGAGGTGTCCGCACCTAAATCCGAACCCGAAACTATGAGTACTCCCTTGTATCCAACTTTAGATGTTCGAATTGTTCTTCTGTAATTGAAAAAACCTCACCCTCACCCCGACATGATGGTAGGTCTATAGTTAAAGTACAACAACCCTCTTCTCCAAATATTCCTTGTTCATCTCCTGACGTCCCCTGTACTGACATGAATAATCTGAACCCGGACAATGTTGATCCGGACACTGGTTTCTCACCTCCACGACAAAACTTATCACAAACATTGGGGAATGCAGCGTGTGTCTGGTCCATGGAAACTAAGGGGCTGAACGTAAAACTCCCATCACCTTCTGACCTGAAAATATCATTAAAATGCTGCCTTTGCCAAACAAACCCATACATTTTGTAGATATGTTGATTAAATCTTCGCGTCATTGTCAGCTCACAGGGGCAGATTACCGTTTTATTTTACATGCTGCCCTCGGTGAGGCATATGATGAAGTTCACCTACTCTAGGAGGTTCTGTGCCTTGTTTATAAAACTAACGAGTGGTCAGTCACCACTGAAACGGACACAGAAGATGAATCAAGGGAGGGTGTTACCACGCACTCGGGTACTAAAAGTAAAAAGACTGAATATGATGATTTCTGGAAGCGACAAAATTGTTTGAAGATTCTAAAAGACCAACTGACTGGGTCTCGCCTTTCCCGCCAGCAGGCGAATCGTGATCTCAGCCAGGTAACTAACAGTAAACAGGAAAAGAATGAACCCATGCCTAGGTTTCTCATTTGTTCTTCATGAATAACTGTCTTCCTTCTATAGAAAATATTTTGAAATTCCAACTTGTTGATCATGCACATATGACACCCCGAACATTGGGGGGGGGTAGAGATTAGAACTATGGAGAGTGATGGCATTTTGGAATGTAAGCAACAATTGGCTTGTCTTTACATTGTAGGAGTTAGCCGTGTGCGTCCGCCCCAACGTGGGGTGGAAACTCCGCCCGAGACCGCACTCCTTCATGCGGATTTGATTCTCGGGGGCTGTGCAGAGCAGGTGCCTGCCACTATTGTGGTCGAGAAGGACACTGGATACGAGAATGTAAAAAGAAAAGGAATAATACGAGGGCTCAGCAAGACACATCTGCCCCTCTTCCGTCTAATCCTCTTCATGCGCCTCAACAGGGACCTCTCTCCGCACCTGCACACACACACACACACACACACACATTCACCACGCCCCCTCACACCAATTTTGATAAGCCATCATTTCTTACAATGCTGAATTCTGGTTATAATCTTCAGATAAAACGCAGTGACAGGCTTAATGTAAACTTCTTGATATAATATTTTCTCATCTATTCTCTCTCCACTTCTTTCTCCTTCTTTGCCATTCTTCTGAAGCTTGTCTTTTTAAGGTCTCTTATACCTTTAGTCTGAAGTATTACTGATTTTGCTATAATAAGTTAAATTAAATAAATTCTAAATATCATAGTCATGTGCAACAATTTTCACAATTAGTATAATTCTGTATATGTGCAACAGTATTATTTCATTACACTTGTTTTGTCCATGTTAAGCCAAGAATGTCCATAAATTGCTTTGTACCTTAAAAAGACTTCGAGACTTTTTTAGCTACAGCATCTACTCCTGGGTCAAATTTGTGAGCAAAGAGATGTTTCTGCTTCAGAATCCAGTTCAGGTCTCCCGCTCCATATGCACACACTGCATATCTGTATATCCCAGTGCATGGTGAATATGGTGCTCCTTTTTTCATATCTCCTTCAAGAACACCCCACTTGTCCAACCTCACGATGGCCACCATGTCTGACTCATCATATTTTCCATTGGGTGGGTTGGAGCCAGGCACTGAAGGCATCCTCTGTAGTGTTGCCCACATGTGTTCATCTGGGCTGTACATGTCCTTCTCCCATTACATGAAGTTCTGAATCTCTAGACTATTCACTATATGTTCTACAAAATTTCTAATAACAATAAAGTATGCATTCTCAGAAAACATAGGGGTTCTGATAGATGGAGGAGTCTTCTTAATGCCTGTCCGAGTCACAGTGGTTGTGATGTTTTGATGGTACTCCCAGCGGACTTTTTTGTGCGGGTTTGTGACTTCAGACTCCAGACTATTCTTTCCATTTAGACTTTTTTGAGAAAGAACGAGTTTGACATTGGTTTTTAAGGGAAATTCGGCTCCGCATGTGTTGAGCAGATACCTCCACCTGACAGGAGACTTGAGAAGGTCCTCATGCAATTGATGTCTGCTTGAACTCGTGCCCAGGAGGCATAGATGACACTCTCTGACTTACCTACCACAAACACATTGGGCAAACAAGACACAATAGCCCTTATAGCAGGGGTCGGGAACCTATAGATCGCGAGCCAGATGTGGCTCTTTTGATGACCGCATCTGGCTGTCAGATAAATCAGGTATCCGTTATTAACAGAATATCTAATACATAATTTCGCTGTCCTTTCAATAAAAATACAGAAAAACACCATCAAGTAAAACAAAAACAGATCATTAAATCTCACGCATTTTAATTGATACATCTATTTTCAACGCCACTTGTCACTGGCGTGCATTGGAGAGCCAATCCTTTCTGTACTCTAGTGAGTGGGCGGGTCCGATACCTTCAAACTCTAATTTTATTGGATTACATGCAATAGCTTGTGCAAGTTGTTTTTGGGTTAGGAGGTATCCTCTCATTTGCACGAATCCAAGCAGAGCTGGTAAGCAAAACACAAATGGACAGATATGGATAAACTTCAACCCGCAGACCAGCTGAGTGGCAAAATTTGAGACACGCTTCCTGTCACATACAAAACACTGCAGCGTGTGAGTCCTGTCATATTGGCCATGTTTGGCTCCACATGCGCAGGCGAGCAGTCCTCACACGTGAAAAACATCAAGACAAACCCACGGTCACATTTAATGCCTGCATGAAGCTGAACCTCACCACGTATCAACCAGACTATAAAGCCATCAGCAACACCATGCAGCACCAGAAGTTGCATTAATAGTAAGGTAATTTTCTTATTAATAAATAACTTCATTATGACAATGTTGTTTAAAATAAATTCAGTCTTATTATACAGTACTCTCAAATTGTTGGTTTTCTTTTTCCATTTAGTTGTATTCAGTATTAAAATACTGAATTCAGTATTAAAATACTGAATTCAGTATTAAAATACTGAATTATAAAAAAAATGCTGAAATATAAAAATATGGTTCTTAGAGGATTAGATTTTAAAATATGTGTTTATTTTTGGCTCTCTTAGTCAAAAAGATTCCAGACCCCAGCACAATCTAGCAGTTCTCCAACATCATTCTTGAACAGGTGTTCCATGTTCACCTGCCCACTCTGTAAGGAGCCCCTTCTTGTATATTTTATTACATGGTAAATAGTGGAAAAGCTCTGCATACTCTGATGATTTGTCACATGTAACACTTCAATATTGGTGATCTTATCATTCCAAGTTATGCTTAGAATTGTATGAAGGCATCTGAGATGGAAAGTGTTGAGTCACTTTTCTTGTTTGCTTCCATGTCTTAGACCCAGAGAGCAGTGATAAGAACATATGCCTCATAATTTTTTATTTTTGTTTTTTGTTTCAGTTTCTTATTTTCACACACATGTTTTGTTAGCTTGCCAAAAGTTGTTGTGGTCTTTCCAATTCTGATGCTGATCTTGTTGTCAACGGACAGGGTGAAGGTGATGGTAGACCCCAGGTAGCAAAAAATGTCTACTGTCTCAGGTTCTTTGTTGTCAAGCTTGATGTGTTCTTTCTCTGTGTCTTCCTTGGTAGGAACAACCTTTTTTTTTTTTTTTTTTTACCACTGGTTACTAATTTGAAAACCTTGCATGCTGCTGATAGTTAGTCAATCATACTATGTAATGTAGAGTTACTGTGGGTGACCAGTGCTGCATCATCAGCAAAAAGCAAATCTCTGATTGTACATTTTGGATCTTAGTCCTAGCTCTGAGTCGTGAGATATTTAAAAGTGACCCATCAGTTCTCCACTACAGGAAGACATCCGTAGGGACTCCCAAAATGCACACTGCTGCGATACAGCAAATAAATGCTGAATAGAGTTGGTATTAAGACACATCCATGTTTGAAGCCAATGTTGATGTCAAATTTCTCTGATGCTGAAATATCAAATTGGATAGTGGCCTTCATGATGTTGTGGAATGAGGCGATAAGTTGGAGCAGTATTGGAGGCCACCCTATTTTCTGTAGCACCATGTACAGTCCAAATCTGCTGACTGTGGCGAATGCTTTTGTTAGGTCAACAAATGCTACGTGTAGCAGGTTCCCGTCATTTCTCTTGTAACTGGCAAAGTGAGAAAATCATGTCCATTGTTCAGAGATTAGATCTGAAACCACATCGGCTCTCTGGTAGTACTCTCTCTCTGCTAATTTCTGCAGGCGCTTCAGAATGATCATTGCAAAAGCCTTTCCAGTGATGGTCAAAATTGAAACACCTCTGTAGTTATTATAGCCACCCTTGCTGCCTTTGTTTTTATATATTTTTGTTGTTCCTCCTGTGAGGTTGAGGATGACCATGACTTCATATCAGATCAATGATCAGTGGCTGTGGGTCCAGAGTAGTGAGGCCAATCTGGGCGCAAAGGGCTCACCCACACACAGGACATGTGTGGGTGGGTGCTGCAATGGAAGTAAAGATAACTTGAGCTTTGCGCGTTGTGCATTTCTGCTGCGCCTCTGCAGTTTGTTGCTTCTCTGTTGCACGGGTACCTGTGAGGACTTTGCTTCACCAAGCTGAGTGGTTGGTAGCAAGCTGCTCCTAAGTGCTGATGTTGATGTTCATGTCCTTTAGGGATGCTTTAAGGCTTTCTTTGAAGCCTTTATTCTGTCCTCCAACTGGACACTTGCCGTCACAAAGTTCTCTATACAGTAGCTGTTTTGGTAGTCGACTATTCATGATTTTGACAACATGGCCTGTCCATCTGACCTGTGTGCATTCTGTAAGAATGTGTGGAAGCTGGAAATGCCAGCTTGTTTGAAGACTTCTGTGTCAGGAATTTTGTCTTGCACTTGATGTGAAGGAGTCTGCGGAGACAGCTCAAGTGAAAGCAGTTGAGCTGCTTGGCATGTCTGCTGTAGACTGTCCAGGTCTCACAGGCATAGAGGAGGATGGTGAGCACCACTGCATGGTAGATCTTCATTGGATGTAAGGCTAAGTCCTCTCTGCTCCCACACATTCTTACAGAAACTTCCAAAGGCAGAGCTGGAATTGGCTATCCTACTGTTTACATCTGTATCAATGTTCACCACTCTGGAAAGTGTGCTGCCCAAATAAAGCTGGATAAAGCTGTCAACAGCCTGGAGTTCCTGTCCCTTCACCATGATCTGTGGTTTCTGGTAGAGCTGTCCTGGCACGGGCTGGTATATAACTTCAGTCTTTTTGGTGCTAATGGTGAGACCAAAGTTGTCACAGGCTCTTGAGAAGCAGTCTATTTTGTACTGTATCTTCTGCTCTGTGCCGGCACTGAGCACACAGTCATCAGCAAACAAGAAGTCTCTGACGACAGTCTCCTTCACCTTGGTAACAGCCTATAGGTGCCTGAGATTGAAGAGTCCACCATCAGTCCTGTACCTGATGTGCATCGCGTCCCGGCAGAACGAAAACTGCCCATCAGCATGGCTGAAAAGACCACGCTGAAAAGCATTGGGACAGGAATACAGCCTTGTTTCACACCATTTGTCACTGGGAAAGCCTCTGATTTGTCTCCGTTATCCAGTACTTTCACTATCATGCCGTCATGGAACTGCCAGATGATCGTGATAACTTGCTTAGGCAGCCAAACTTCTCCATTATCTTCTATAAGCCATCCTTGCTGACTATGTCAAAAGCCTTTGTCAGATTGCCAAAGGTCATGAAGAGGTCACTATGCTGCTCTTGGCATTTTTCCTGAAGTTGGCATGCAGCAAATAACATGTCGACTGTTTCACATTTGGCTCGAAGGCCACACTGACTATCTGGGAGGAGATCCTGCTAAAGACGCAGAAAGAGACGGTTGAGCAAGATCTTCCCAGCTATGGACAGGAGAGAAATGCCTTGATGATTGTTGCAGGACTGGTGCTTGCCTTTCCTCTTGTAGATATGGACCATGGTGGCATCTTTTAGCTGCTCTGGGACCTTTCCTTCACTCCACATGGATTGGAAGAGCTCTGTCACTTTCTGCATCAAGGCTGGTCCTCCTGCTTTGTATACCTCTGCAGGGATTGCATCTGATGCTGGTCCTTTGCCACAGAAAATTTGCTTGACGGCCTTTCTGACTTCTTCTTGTCAAGGTTCCTGTTGATCTCCACTTGAGGTCGGCAGGCAGTGGCCTTGTCGCTGATTATGGTAGGGTGGTTCAGGACCTGGTTGAAGTTTTCAGCCCAACTCTCCAGAATCTGCTTTTTCCCGGTCAGCAGCTGCGTCCCATCTGCAGTGAGAAGGGGGAAAAGCCGGTGGACTGAGGTCCGGACACAGTCTTCAAGGTGTCATAGAAATGCTTGGCATCATGACTGTCTGCATAGTTCTGTATTTCTTTGGCCTTCTTGCCGTACCACAAGTCCTGCATCTCTCAGAGCTTCTTTTGTACCTTACTTTTTACACTGGCAAAGGCATCTTTCTTTGCTCGTGATGAGGGGTCATTCTGATGTGCTCTGAACAGCTGGTGTTTCTCTAACAAGCGTGCCTGTATCTCCTCGTCATTCTCATCAAACCAGTCATGGTGCTTGCGGGTTGGTGGTCTGAGGTGTTCAAAAACTGTAGAGTATACCATGTCTCTGAATGCTGCCCACTGTTCCTCGGTGCTGTTCTGATCATCCCGGAGTGTATCTGGTAGCCTGTCATCAAGGTCCCTGGCGAATTGTTGTGCAATGTTGCTGTTCTTCGCCTGAAGATTTTCAGCCTCTTTGCAGTCTTCTGGCCTTAGGGTCTTCTCATGGGCAGGATGCGAAGTTTGCATTTGGACACAAAGATTCGATGATCAGTCCAGCAGTCGGCACCACACATGGCCCTTGTTGCTGTCACGTGCTGTATGTCCCTCTTCCTGGTGATGACATAGTCAATTAGATGCCAATGCCTAGAGCATGAATGCATCCATGATGTCTTGTTATGGGTGGAGAGGTGGAACAGTGTGTTGGTGAGAACGAGGTCATGGGTGGCACACAGCTTGAGGAGCAGGAGGCCATTGCTGTTGCCACTTGCCAGTGTCGTGTCTTCCAATGATCCCTCCCTAGGTTTGGTGATCTGTCCTCACTCTGTCTTTGAGCTCTGTGAGAATGAAAAGCTTCTCAGATTTTGGTACTGCTGCAATGAGGGCATCTAGTTCTTCATAGATCTTGTCCTTGATGTCCTCTGGGTTGGTCATTGCTGGAGCATATTCACTGATCAGCATCACTTGTTTCCAAGTGGGAACTGAGGTAACATCAGATGATCGTTGATACCCCCTGGGAGTTTTGTTAGTTTGCAGGAGAGGTTGGAACTGATGGTGAATCCAACACCTGCCTCTTGCTGTTCGGTGCTACTGTGTAAACTCCAGAAAAATGTATACCCCCCACCATGCTCTGTGAGCTGGCCCTTGTCCACAAGGCATGTTTCACTGAGGGGTGCTATGTCGACTTTGCGGCAAGCTAGTTCTTTGGAGACTAGTGCAGTTCTCCTTTCTGGTCTGTCTGCCTTGGTGTTATCCAGCAGAGTCCGTATGCTCCATGTGCCAAGGTTGAGTACCTTCACGTCTTTCTTCTTTTTTGTTGTTTGACCACTTTTAGAGATCCCGCAGTTTGGGACAGTGTGAGGTGAAGCAGGCTATGTTTAGGGCACCTTTTCTAGCCTCTTTCTCCATGGAGGTGAGCAGAGTGAATCCTATAGAAGACTGCTCAGTTACCCAAGGGGTTGCCAATCTCCACTGCTGCTTCGGTCCAGTAAAAAAATGACCCTATTGTATGGACGGCCTGTGTGTAGGTTCATGACTTCAGCTTCCAGTATATCCACACCAGCCACTTCACTGCTCACCCATTTTCACAGGACTTGAAGTTCTGCGGTATGGGTGAAGTCATGACTTGCATCTGACTTGGATTTAAGTGAGGGATAGTTGCACAGATTGTCAGCCTCATTCGCTCATCCTGGTCTATCTGAGTCCAGTTGCATGACAATCGAGAAGACTTGAGATAGGTCAGGATGCAGTGGATGGCCAACAGTGTCCTGTGTGTCTTATTGTGCCCTGGTTGCATTCCACCTTCTTGTCCATTGAACCAATTTGGTGGTTTCTTACACACAATCAGCCGGATTCAGTCTTTGCATACGTAGGTAGACAGGTCCTACTCTTACCAACTGTTTTGTGGCATAACACACACACACACACACACACACACACACACACACACACACACACACACACACACACACATTTACTAGTATACAGTTGTTGTGTGGGTTTTTTTGGGTGTGTGTATAGGTTTTAAATAAAGACACACAAAATATGGTAGTAATCCAAGTACACAACGACATACACCTACGTGTTTAAAACATAAAGACATATAGCATGGACCTACAAAATCCTCCAATCTGTCTATTTAACTCCATTGATTCAGACATTCATTTTCTGAAGCCGCTTAATCCTAATTAGGGTTGCAGGGAGGCTGGTGCCCATCTCAGCTGACTCTGGGCGAGGGCAGAGTACACCCTGAACAGCTCACCAGGCCATCACAGGGCAGAAACACGCTGATGGGTATGCAGCGTACGCTTTTACATGCCTCACACCATAGACAGTGAGAGACATGGCCAGCCTTTAATAACCCAGTTAGCTGCACTGTGGGAAGAGTGGCAACCCATTGAGAGTGGGGCTTGAATCCCCGACCTTAGGATTAGTGATCCAGCACCTTTATCACCAGGCCACCACTGCCCCTCTATTTAACTCTTAATGTAAATATTTACTCCTTACTCCAAATAAAGGTTTCTTTCTTTCAATGTGACCATCTGTCCTTTACCTAGAAGGTAGGAAGAAGAGAACAAATAATGGAGAGGATTGGCATTTTGCCACAAAAAAAGATTTTTGTCACAATGCCACCACTGTTGCAAGTTCTACTGCTCTATTTCATCAATATTGTGACTTAATGTTCTTCTAGATATTGATAAAATGATCTCGTTCATCTTGAATTCTTATACAGTATACAAAAAGGGCTCTATGTTTGGCAAATAAAAAGCAATGTGTGACTAACAGTGACTTTTAGAAAAAAATTGGGACTTTGATCAAGTTACATCTGAGAGATGAGCATGCTTCATCAAAACACACATGTTCATACATGCACTCAAGGCAGCTGGAGTATGGGACTTTCAGAATGCACTGATCACCTGATAATGAGACACCACGGTTAACACAGCCCATTTTTAACTGCTTGGCTAAATATTGATTAACCAACAACAAACAGTGAGTGGATCGCTTTCACTGAGCACCAACTGTTTCTATATTATATAACACTGTGTATAGAAGGAGTGACATACTGAGTATAGCAGGAGTGGAAAGGCAAAAGGGCAGGTGAAAAGCTCTCAAGTAGAAGCAGAATAAAAAAATGGCTTCTGGAGATTTTGCCAGTCACAGGGTGACTGTTACGCCTGGAGTGTATGTGTCGGACCCAGAGATGCAGGAGACCATAAGAAGATTCAACTATTTTATTTTGCACTTGGAACTCTAAATCACATGAATAATAAATCAATGGAACTGGTCAAGCAAGATACCAGCGGTCAGTAAAAATGCAGAAGAATGGAATCACTTGGAAGACAATCTTCTGACATCGGAGGGAAGCGCACCGCTCCCATTTATAGCTTGCTGTTTGCTGATTGCAGAGTGGGACCAGGTGCACTCTTCTGGAACTCGCCTACCGGCAACAGCCACGCCCCTCGCCAGCTCCTGCAATGACTGAAGAAAGAATTAATGCCACCAGCCAGCACAGACCATAACAGTGACGACACAACAAATCTAAGAATGAACAGATAATAAAATTTGATAAAAATGTAAAAAGCACTGCATTTAAGCATGAATCATATTGTAGTGCACAGGCCACAAAAATAATTTCTTATCAAAAGTATATAAAAACAATCAGCAGTTTCATTGACAGTAGCCATTTTATCCATATGCGTGCCATCAATCTAGCAATCATTGAAACTCAGATAAACAAAATAAGCCCAATGCAGCTGTGAGGGGGGCACAAGCCAGTGTTCACCCTCATGCTGGTCCCAAGCCTGGATAAATGCAGAGGGTTGCGACAGGAAGGGCATCCGGCATAAAACATCTGCCAAAATTGTTATGCAAATGACCAAAATTACAAATTTCATACCAGATCGGTCAAGGCCCGGGTTAACAATGAACACCATCAGTGCTGTTAACCAACAGGGTGCTGGTGGAATTTGGACTACTGTTGGTCGAAGAAGGAGAGATGGGAGGTGTGTCCGTAGGCAGAGAGAGAGAAGAGGAAAAGCATGAGTCTAGGACTGAGAGTTGGAGGACTTTGAAAGTTGGAACTGTGACAGGAAAACGTAGAGAACTGGCTGACATGCAGAGGAGGAAGGTGGACATACTGTTAGTACAGGAGACCAGTTGGAAAGGTAGCAAGGCTATACGCGTAGGAGCAGGGTTTAAGCTGTTTTTTCATGGTGTGCATGGGAAGAGAAATGGTTGTCGTGGAAATTTTATTGATTGGGCAGAAGTCAATGTTTCTTATCATCGATCAGGCAGAAGTCAATATTTCTCAGGAGTTGAGTTTATTCAGAGCAATACACATGCAAACGGTATGTGCTGAGAGATCTCTACTCATGCTATGGGTTACATGATATTTATAAGGGAGTGGGACTTTCCACTCCCTTCCAGGCTCCAGGGACTGAAGCACTCCCTTCCACGCAACTGGAGATGCTGATAAGAAGTAAAATGAGTGGAAGCTTCCTGTTTAAGTGAGAATAACAAAGTTGAAGTAAAATTTACAAAGTTCATTTCATACATAAGAATCAAGCTTGTATTTTTCCCTGACATGGTGTAGGAGTCATCTTGAAGGAGGGGTTTGTTAAGAATGTTCTAGAAGTGAAAAGAGTGTCAGACAGAGTAATTAGTCTCAAGTTAGAAATTGAAGGTGTGATGTTCAATGTGTGTTCAAAGTGCTTATGCCCCAGAGGCAGGATGTGAGCTGGAAGAGAAGGAGAAATTCTGGAGTGAGTTAGATGAAGTGATGCAGAGTACCCCCAGAGGTGAAAGAGTGGTCATTGGTGCAGACTTCAATGGACATGTTGGTGCAGGCAATAGAGGGGACGAGGAAGTGATGGGCAGGTTTGGTATCCAGGACAGGAACACAGAAGGACATGTGTTGATAGATTTTGCAAAAAGGATGGAAATGGCTGTGGTGAATACTTTCTTCCAGAAGAGACAGGAGAATAGGGTGACTTATAAAATTAAAAAATAAAAAACTTATAAAATGTCTAAGATGGCACTGGGTGACCTGCAGGCAATTACAGGAGCTATTCATCTTGTTTTCTCACTTTTTCTCTTTTCTATTGTATATAGGCATGTTTCTTTATCTTTTTTCAAAATTTCATTTACTTTTTCAATCCTGCATTTGGGAAGCCCACTTTTACGATGCTTTTGTTTTGCTTTGCACTTTTACTTTTTGGATTGGCATCGGGGCAACGGGGCAGTGGTGGTCTAGTGGTATAGGTTGCTGGATCGCTGATCCAAAAGTTGGGGGTTCGAGTCCCACTCTCCACAAGGTTGTCACTGTCCACCCCAGTGCGGCTAACTGGGTTATCAAAGGCGGGCCATGTCTCTCACTGTCTATGGTGAGAGGCATGTAGAAGAAACATTGCTGACATTCGTAAAGAGTAGGCTGCAAAGTCGTCAGCGTGTTTCTGTCCCTTACTAAAAAGGGTTGTGACAGGAAGGGCATCCGACGTAAAAACCTCTGCCAAATCAAACGTGTGAATCAGATGATTCGCTGTGGCGACTCCCGAGTAAAAGGGGAAAAGCCGAAAGGAAGACAGACATTGGCATAAGGAAACTCATTCACTGACGACTCTGAACAACGCAGGTCTTACACACGTGAAACCCTCCTCGGACTGTGCGGCCCCTCTCTCCTTCATACGAAAAAGCCTGTTGTTCCCGGAGAAATACGGAGGAAAAGGAGAGGCTACAGAGGGGGACGAAAGACGCGGAGGACTTATGTTCCCTCTGTCATCATGGGAAATGTCCGCGGTATCGTCAACAAGACCGAGGAGCTGGTGGCGCTGACCCGGCAATAGAGGGAGTACCAGGACTGGAGCCTCATGTGTTTTTCGGAGACGTGGCTGAATGAACACACACCAGACTCTGTGGTGTCTCTGAACAAATTTACACTCGCGCGCGCAGATCGGAGTGTGGCGGAAAGCTGAAATAAGAAAGGAGGGGGCTTGGCGGTCTATGTGAATGAACAGTGGTGCCATCCAGCCAACGTGCACGTGAAGGAACAGCTGTGCACGCGGGACCTGGAGTTGCTCGCGGTGAGCGCTGTATTATCTACCGAGGGAGTTTTCACACGTGATTGTGTTTTGTGTGTACATTCTGCCCTAGGCTGATTGGCGGCTGCGTGTAAGCGTCTCCGCAGCGCTGTCAGTCAGACACAGACTCGTCACCCCCGCGCCATGATTCTGATCAGTGGGGACTTTAACGATGCCTCTCTCTCCACCTCTCTCCCGACGTTCACACAGTACTTGCAGTGTACCACGAGAGACAATAAAACGCTGGACTTGCTCTATGCAAATGTGAAGGACGCTTACACCTTCCCTCCCCCCACTGGGACGCTCAGATCACAACCTTGTCTACCTGCTCCCCCAATACACACCCAGGGTGCGAAAGGAACCTGTGCAGAAGAGGTCTGTAAAAGTGTGGACTGAGGAGACCAATGAGAGGCTTAGGGACTGTTTCCAGACCACAGACTGGAGCATGCTCTGTGACTCCTTTGGTGATGACATTGACGGCCTCACACACTGTATCACTGATTACATGAACTTCTGCGTGGACAGCACTGTGCCAACATGGAGGGTACGGTGCTTCTCCAACAACCACCTGTGGGTTACCCCTGAGCTTAAAGTCCTCCTGAAGCAGAAGAAGAGGGCTTTCATCTGGGGGGGATAGAGAGGAGCAAAAGAAGGTCCAGCGTGAGCTCCAGTGGAGGATCAGGAGGGCCAAGAAGGATTATGGGAAGAAGATGGAGGAGAAGCTGGCTCAGAACAACGTGCGAGACTCTGGAGAGGACTAAAGACTCTGTCTAGATTTGGGCAGAGTGTCAGAGGGATAGCTGATGGTGACCCGCGCTGGGTGGATGATATAAACTGTTACTTCAACGGGTTTGATTCTCCCCCTCCCCCTCTGCCCCCTCCCTGTTCCCATCTCTTCACATGTCTCCAGACCAGCGGACACCTCCCCCCTCCACAGGCCAACTTCACCTGACTGTAGCAGCCCCACAGACACATCCCCCTCCCTCTGCAGCCCACCCCAGTCCCCCCTCTCCCTCAAATCACCAGATGAGGAGACAGTTGAGGCGACTGAATCAGATGAAATCTGCAGGACCAGATGGCATCAGTCCCAGGCTGCTGAGGACCTGTGCAGACCAGCTTTGTGAGGTCCTCTGCCACCTCTACAACTTGAGCCTCAGCCTGGAGAAGGTTCCTATCCTGTGGAAGACCTCCTGTGTGGTCTCGGTTCCTAAAACAGCTCAAGCCAAGGAACCGGCCCACTACAGATCTATCGCCCTGACCTCCCACCTCATGAAGACCATGGAGAGGCTCCTCCTTGACCACCTCCGCTCTGTGATGAGCCCCACCCTGGACCCGCTGCAGTTCGCCTACAGGCCCAACATTGAGGTAGAAGACTCCATCATCTACCTTCTGCAGCGGGCCCTCACCCACCTGGAGATCGCCGGCAGCGCTGTGAGGGTCATGTTCTTTGACTTCTCCAGCGCTTTCAACACCATCAGGCCAGCGCTTCTGCGGGGTAAGCTGGAGGACGTTGGAGTGGATGGATGTCTTGCTGCCTGGATCATCAACTACCTCACTGACCGTCCACAGTACGTGCGGCTGTGCGGCTGTGAGTCAAAGTTGGTAGTCTGCAGCATGGGGGCACCCCAAGGCACCGTCTTCTCACCTTTCCTCTTCACCATCTACATCTCAGACTTCACCTATAACATGGACAGCTGCCACCTCCAGAAGTTCTCTGACGACTCCGCCATCGTGGGCCGTGTGTCAGAGGGGAACGAGCTGGAGTACCGGTCGGTCATCGTCGACTTTGTGGACTGGTGTGAGCGCAACCACCTGGGCTTGAACACTAGTAAGACAAAGGAGATGGTGGTCGACTTCAGGAGAAGCATACCAGCACACTCACTGGTGAACATCCAGGGACAGGCCATTGAGACAGTGGACAGTTTCAAGTACCTGGGCGTTCATCTCAACAATAAACTGGACTGGTCCCACAACACCAATGCCCTGTACAAGAAAGGCCAGAGTCGCCTCCACCTTCTGAGGAGATTTAAGACCTTCGGAGTATGCAGACCTCTGCTCAGGATATTTTATAACTCTGTGGTAGCCTCTGCAATCCTCTACGCTGCTGTCTGCTGGGCCCCGGGCAGCACAGAGCGGGACAGAAAGAAACTGAACAAGCTGGTCAGGAGGGCCACTGGACTCTGTGTAGGAGGTGGGTGAGAGGAGGATGGTAGCCAAGCTCTCATCCACTGCACCAGACTGTAGAAGAGCTGAGCAGCTCCTTCAGTGGACGACTGAGACATCCTCAGTGCAGGAAGGAGCGCTACCACAGGTCTTTCATCCCCACCGCTGTCAGACTGTACAACGCCACTTTGTAACTTTTCTGTGAAGAAACCGGTTCTGTGCAATAAAAAACCTGTACAATAAACCACTTTAATCAACCACATCTACCCCATTGTGACTGTGAACCATATCAATCAATCTACCCTGCCCTCAAGATACATTTACATTTGGATATTAGCCAGTCTACAAAGTTTTTTTATTGTATATTGTTTTTATATTATTATATATATATTATTATATTTTTTATATTTTTTATATATATTGTTTATTTTATATTTTATTGTTCTGTTCTAATTATGACTCAATAATGTTACACCTTTCTGAGCGCACCCCCCTACTGATGATACTTCAAGAGCCTGTAACAGTAAATTTCTCCATTGGAAGATTAATAAAGCTGTATCTTATCTTATCTTATCGTATCTTATCTTAAAACTAGAGGTAGGGACACACAGGTAGACTACAGCTTGTGTAGACGATGTAATTTGAAGGAAGTCAGTGACTGCAAAGTAGTGGGTCAGAGTGTAGCCAAACAGCATAGGATGGTGGTGTGCAGAATGACCTTGATGGTGAGGAAAGTGAAGAAGGCAAAGGCAGAGCAGAAGCCAAAGTGGTGGAAGGTCATGTTGTCTTCAAGGAGGAGTTGAAACGGGCTTTGGGTTGTCAGAAAGTGCTTCCAGATGACTGGACAACTACAGCTAATGTGATCAGGGAGACAGGTAGAGTACCTGGTGTGTCCACTGGAAGGAAATTAAATAAGGAAACTTGGTGGTGGAATGAGGAAGTTCAGGAGTGTGTACAAAAGAAGAGGTTAGCTAAGAAGAAGTGGGACATAGAGAGGACCGAAGAAAGTAAACAGGAGTACACAGAGACACAGCATAAGGCAAAGGTAGCGGTATGATAGCATGTGATGACTTGTATGATAGGTTGGACAGTAAGGAGGGAGAAAATGATTTATACAGGTTAGCACAGCAGGGAAATAGAGACAGGAAAGATGTGCAGCAAGTTAGAGTGATAAAGGACAGAGAGGGAAATGTATTGACTGATGACAGAAGTGTGCTGGGAAGATGGAAAAAGTACTTTGAAGAGCTGATGAATGAGGAAAATGAGAGAGAAAAAAGAGTAGAAGAGGTGACTGTTGAGGACCAGGAAGTAGCAAAGATGAGTAAGGGAGAAGTGAGGAGGGCATTGAAGAGCATGAAGAGTGGAAAGGCAGTTGGTCCTGATAACATTCCGATGGAGGTATGGAAGTGTCTAGGAGAGGTAGAAGTAGATTTTCTGACAAGAACATTCAACAAGGTCTTAGAGAGTGGGCAGATGCCAGAGGAATGGAGGAGAAGTGTGCTAGTGCCCATTTTTAAGAACAAAGGAGACATGCAGAGCTGTGGCAACTACAGAGGGATAAAGTTGATGAACCATACGATGAAGTTATGGGAAAGAATAGTGGCAGCAAGACTAAGGGCAGAGGTCAGCATTTGTGAACAACAGTTTGGTTTCATGAAAAGAAAGAGCACCACAGATGCAGCGTTCGCTTTGAGGATGTTAATTGAGGAGTAACAGAGAAGGTCAGAGGGAGCTGCATTGTGCCTTTGTGGACCTGGAGAAAGCATATGACAGGGTGCTGAGAGAAGAACTGTGGTACGTATTGCATGAGGAAGTCTGGAGTGGCAGAGAAGTATTTTAGAGTGGTGCAGGACATGTATGAGAGATGTAAGACAGTGGTGAGGTGTGCTGTCGGTGTGACAGAAGAGTTCAAGGTGATGGTGTGACTGCATCAAGTGTCAGCTCTTGAGCCCCTTCTTGTTTGCTATGGTGATGGACAGCCTGACAGATGGGGTTAGACAAGAATCTCCATGGACTATGATGTTTGCAGATGACATCGTGATCTGCAGTGAGAGCAGAGAACAAGTGGAGGAAAATCTAGAGAGGTGGAGGTATGCACTGGAAAGGAGGGGAATTAAGGTTAGTCTCAGTAAGACAGAATACATGTCTACCAGGCAGAAGGCCTAGAGAAAGACCAAAGAGAAGATTTATGGATGTGGTGAAGGAGAACATGAAGGTAGTTGGAGTAATAGTAGAAGATGCAGAGGATAGGATGAGATAGAGGCAGATCATTCACTGTGGCGACCCCTGAAGGGAACAACTGAAAGGAAAAGAAGAAGAAAATAAAGAGAATAAGCCCAAGTTTGTGTATAGTGCACTGCAGAAAGTAAACAAGGCCATTAGCATAAATAAGTAGATATTTACTCCCCTTATACTGGCCAAAGCGCTTAACAATGGAACAATTCAGAGCTGATTTCAAAGCCCTGCTCCGTCTTTGTTTAATACAATATACAACTTTCCATTAAAAGCACTTAAGTGGAAAATCATTCAAACACGCCACAACAAAAGACTGAAATACCACCCCACCCCCACCCCCCTTCTTTGTGCTATGGAGGGTGAAACGATCAAGTCTTCAGAGTGAATGAGTGGTGGTGGGTGTGAGATGTGGTAGTCTGAGAGCATCTCTGCTATCTGGACCTAATGTAACATGCTGGCAGCTGGGATGCTGCAACAGTCACCCGTGTCTTAGAAGAAGGGGAGGAGAGAGAGAGAGAGAGAGAGAGAGAGAGAGAGAGAGAGAGCAAGAGGAAAATGTTGAGGAAGAGGATAGGAAATGTGGCTGATGAAGGGGAATGTTTGCATGCCTGTATATGTATTTGTGTGCTTGGAGGGAGGGACTTGGTGTAGCTGAGAGTTGGACAAAGGTAAGCAAACAAATGCTGCACCTGGTGCTTGTCAGTCTTCACACATCAACAAAACACACACCTGTTCCCTTCCAGTAATATACTGTAGTCATGTTTGTGCACTCAGCAAACAGGTTGCCTGACTGTGTGGGTTGCATATAGTATACACTTTGGCCTTATTAATTGCAACAAAACAAACCCCTACACTCATCAACAGTATTCAAGTGAACTGCATTTATAGCTTTTCTTGCTGTGAAAAGCTATGCCTGAAGCTTTTATTAAGTTTTTCTATAACAAATCACAAAAGCTGTTTATAGATTTCCCACATGGGTCCTGAATAAACAAGGACCCCATGTATGTGTATCCCCATATTAGAATCGACAAGTTGTATTAATCATGCTGAAGTAAACGCACACATGCCGTACACTGCAGCTGGTACAACAGCTTCAAAACCAATACTGTAGCTATTGCAAGGTTATTCAGAGCATTTGATATGAACATAGAGCCATGAAAATGCAATATGATATCATCTAAAAAATTTAAATAATGCTATAATTAAAAATGTTTAATCTTATAGCTATATTGTATGAGCAACGAGTTCACACAGACCGCCATTCCAGTCAATGAACTCAAATGACTTTATATATATATATATATATATACACACACACACACACACACACACACACACACACACACACACACACACACACACACGCACACAATGGTATCAAAAAGTATCTGAAACTTTTGGAATTTCTCACATTTCTGCATAAAATCACCATCAAATGTGATCTGATCTTTGTCAAAATCATACAGATGAAAAAACAGTGTCTGCTTTAACTAAAACCACCCAAACATTTATAGGTTTTCATATTTTAACGAGGATAGCATGCAAACAATGACAGAAGGGGGAGGAATAAGTAACTGAAATGTTACACAGAAGTCACAACTATGTTTTTATAAAATATTGCAATGACGTAAATTTGTAGACCCCTAAAAACGTTGTTGCCACGTTACAAGAAACATCGTGAAGAACATGGCAAAAATGTTGATGCGACATTGCAAGTGACATTGTGATGAATGTAGCAAAAACATTGCTACAACATTGCAAGTAATGTCATCAAGAACGTGGCAAAAACGTTGTGAAGAATGTAGCAAAAACATGTGGTAGTAACATTAATAAATATTTTATTCACCCAGAACATACACTCGAAGTATCTGGGATTGGGTAGCCCCAGGCTATACCCCCTTACAAAATTTACAGTAGAGATAAAATTAAATTATTAATTATTAAAAATGGTCACAAGTCATCATCGTCATCATCTGAGGTGCCATCCTCAGCACTTTCTGCAGTACTGGACTTCACCTGGAAAAGAAAAAAATAAATAAAATAAGTAAAAAAATATAGCAGATGTGAAAGTTAACTTTTCCTCGAGCCTAAAGTAATTTTATGCTTACCAAAAAAAAAGTTCAGAAGCAGGTCAAGTGCTAAGTAACTCACATTTTATTTATTCTTAATGTTATCTAGCAGTATTATTATAATGGAAGTTTATGGCAATACAGAACTTGGGAACACAATCAGCACAATAATACTGTACCACTTAAACATGCACAAAAGTGTAATAAGAAGCAGGCAGACTGCCCATGGTTAACAAATAAAGCACCTACGGCCAAAATAATTTTATGGACTAATGAAATTACCTTATAACGGGAACCACCTTCCTTTCGTGGTTCATCTTTTTGGGTGCTCCCAGTAGCCTCGTCCACCTCCTGCTGTGGAGTCCCCGAATGGCATTTTGCAATGGTTCCTGTAATAGAAAGTAACACAATTATGTATCACAATTGTTATTTACAGCACTTTTCGTCATATTATGCTGAGTACAATATTTATATCAAAAGATAATATTAAACATAAAAAATATATTACAAAACTTGTTCATTATTTCTTGAAACACTTTAAGACACTATTTTATGAAACTTGGCGCAATCTGCCATGAATACTCAGTTAAACAGTTAAGCAAAGAGAGTTGTAAAATGAATGAAAACCCGAATTCAGAAAAGAAAGAGAACTCTCTGCTCTGCTGGTGATTCACATCAGTGCAGGCTGAGTACTAAATGAGTATCCAATGGCACCCTTGCTCACTTGAAAGATCGGAAGTCCATATAACCTGCACTTTGTGTCAAACACAAACAAGTAAACTACCTTTGGTGTTGAGCACTTCACATATTGTAAGCGTTGATTGGCTGTTTTAAGCTTCATGTAATCTCAGCTCAGCTTCATGTAAAGTGAACATCCGTCAACCATCGAAACCATTTACAAGCAGAAAGATCGCGTCATAGAGAAAGTTAAAGGTTATATTTGATACAGTATTTGATATTTGATGAGTGAATTTTATTAAAATTGATCTATTTGACATTATTTTGCTTTAATTTAATTTATTTGAAATTAATGTTGATATTACTTGATATACAGATGCTCCCTGACTTACGTTCATCCGTTTTACGTTTTTTCAAATTTTGAGTTTCGACTTATCTATGTAATACACTGACGTAATGACACAATGACGTAATTACGCTGCGTCTTTTGTTTACAAATGACAGACTGAATGTGCCCCTCCTTCTTCCTAGTTTAGTTAATTTTATATTTGAATCGTCTCTTTGGTCTTCCTCTCGGCCTTCTGCCTGGGAGTTCCAACCTCAGCATCCTACTACCAATATACTTACCATCCCTCCTCTGCACATGTCCAAACCATCTCAATCTAGCCTCTCTGACTTTGTCTCCAAAACCTCTTACATGTGCTGTCCCTCTGATGTACTCATTCCTGATCCTATCCATCCTCGTTACTCCCAAAGAGAACCTCAACAGTTTCATCTCTGCTACCTCCAGCTCTACCTCCTGTCTTTTCCCCAGGGCCACTGTTTATAAACCATACAACATCATTGGCTTCAACACTGTCTTGTACATTATTCCTTTCATTCTTGCCGATACCCTCCTTTCACACATCACATCGGACACTTTTCTCCAACCATTCCAACCTGCCTGCACAAGCTTCTTCACCTCTTTTCCACACTCTCCATTGCTCTGGATTGTTGAACCTAAGTGCTTAAAATCCTCCACCTTCCTTATCTCTGCTCCCTGTAACCTCACCGTTCCTCTTGGGTCCTTGTCATTCATGCACATGTATTTTGTCTTACTGAGGCTAACCTTCATTCCCCTCCTTTCCAGGGCATACCTCCACCTCTCTAGATTTTCCTCCACTTGTTCTCTGCTCTCACTACAGATCACAATGTCATCGGCAAACATCATAGTCCATGGGGAATCTTGTCTAACCTTGTCTGTCAGCCTGTCCATCACCATAGCAAACAAGAAGGGGCTCAGAGCTGACCCTTGATGCAGTCCCACCTCCACCTTGAACTCTTCTGTCACACCGACAGCACACCTCACCACTGTCTTACATCTCTTATACATGTCCTGCACCACTCTGACATACAGTGGTATGAAAAAGTATCTGAACCTTTTGGAATTTCTCACATCTTGAAAGACCGGAAGTCCATATAACTCGCGCTTTGCGTCAAGCACAGCAAGTACACCACTTTCAGTGTTGAGTGCCTCACATATTGTAAGCGTTGATTGGCTGTTTTAAGCTTCATGTAAAGTGACTCGGCTAAGCTTCATGTAATGTGACTTGGCTCAGCTTCATGTAAAGTGAACATCCGTCGACCATCGGAACCATTTACAAGCAGAAAGATCACATCACAGAGAATGTTTAAGGTTATATTTGATACTGTATTTGATATTTGATGAGTGAATTTGATTAAAATTTATCTATTTGAAATTATTTTTGCTTGAATTTAATTTATTTGAAATTAATGTTAATATTATTTTATATATTTGATATTATTTTACAATGTTATATTTATAATAATTGATTTAGAGGTGTTTTATGAGATTTATGTAATGAGAGTTACATAATGTTATGTATGAGAGTAATGGTATTTATGTATGTATAGTACAGTATAAGTGTCATACGTCACACATCATACGTCATAAGTCACTGTAACAACTTACATTCCCTTTCAACTTACGTTCAGCCGTCTGTAACCTATTAAAAATGTAAGTCGGGGAGCGTCTGTATTTGATATTATTTTACAATGTTATGTTTATAATAATTGATTTAGGGGTGTTTTAGGAGATACGGTAATTTAGGGTCAGTGGTGGTCTAGTGGTATAGGGTGCTGGATTGCTGATCCTAAAGTTGGAAGTTCGAGTCCCCACAAGGTTGTCACTGTCCCCCCCAGTGCAGCTAACCGGGTTATCAAAGGCGGGTCATGTCTCTCACTGTCTATGGTGAGAGGCATATAAAAGAACCATTGCTGACTTTCGTAAAAGAGTAGGCTGCAAAGCCGTCAGTGTGTTTCTGTCCCTTGCTAAAAGAGTTGTCAGGAAGGGCATCCGACGTAAAAACCTATGCCGAATCAAACGTGCGAATCATTGGCTGTGGTGACCCCTGAAAAAAAAAAAAATGGAAAAGCCGAAAGGAAATCTCATCTTATGGTATTTATGGATGTATAGTGCAGTATGAACGTTGTACATCACTGGAACATACAGTAATAACTTACGTTCATTGTCAACTTACGTTCGACCGTCCGGAACCAAGCAAAAATGTAAGTCGGGGAGCGTCTGTGTGTGTGTGTGTGTATATATATATATAGTAAGGTAAGGTAAAGTCTGTTGGGCTTTTTACACCCGAGCCTAGTGGCTCATCAGGTCGGTGCTTATACCCGGTTTCTGTAGCGTGAAGCAACTCGGAGTACAACTCCTCCTCGATGGGACGCTAGTCCATCGCAGGTTACCTTCCCAGTATATTTTTACTGGTACTCATCTATACTGCTGGGTGAACAGAGGCACACTTGTGGTTGAGACCTTGCCCAGGGGTCTTAGCACAGTGGGGGTCTAACTGGGATTTGAACTGACAACCTCCCAATCATGAGCCCAGCGCACTAACCACTACACCACCGACCCAATATATATATATATATATATATATATATATATATATACAGTAAAACCTCCGCTGACGAACGCTTAAGCTCACGAACTTTTCGCCTCAAGAACATTAAATTCACGAGCATATAGTCTCTGCTGACGAACTTGTTTTAGCGAGACTAACCAAACCACGCGGTCGAACAGCGCCACGGTGGCGGCCACGAGAAGCTGACGCACGCTCACGGCATCCCAGTTCGTCACCCCTTTCTTTGAGTGCGGACGTGGTTTGTGTTTGATAGACATTTTGGACCATATTGAGTGTACTTTTGCTATTATGGGGCCGAAAAAGACCCCACCACAGGTTGAGTTACCTACAGTCCTTATGGAAGGTGACTCTCCTTCCAAACAGTAAGTCCCTCCCTCCCTCCTCCTCCCACTCCATTCCATCAAGCCATCAACTACCATCACAAAGGTAAATAAAACGACTTTATTATACAGTACAGTTTATTTCTTTAATTACAATACAATAGCACATTTATTATACATGAAATAAGGTATATTTTTGTGTAGTTTTAAGGCTTATTTCGTAGAAAATTATGTTTTATGGGGACCTGGGAACGGATTATTCTCATTTTAATGGTTTCTTATGGGAAATAAATGTTCGGAAGACGAACTTTTCGCCTTACACACACTTTCTGGGAACCAATTATGTTCGTGAGCTGAGGTATCACTGTATATATATATTATATCAAAAGATATATTACAAAACTTCATTATTTCTTGAAACACTTTAAGACACTAGTTTATGAAACTTGGACTGAAACTCAGGGTGATAAAGTTTTGTTTACAGTATATATAAGAAATGATCGACCATTTGAACATATCTATTATGTATATATATATATATATATATATATATATGTGTGTGTGTGTGTGTGTGTGTGTGTGTGTGTGTATATGCATATATAAACCTCAGGTAATTCATGAAAAAAGAAATGTTGTTAGCGATACTTACTTAGAATTACTTTATAAAGTGCATAATTTTGAAATGATTTCTTCTTTTTTCACCCTTTTGAACTGTACAAGGACCACAAGCCTGCTGATTCCGGAGTCTTCATACCGATGGTTTGGTTTTCGTCTCCTTTTTCTGCTCTTCTCCATGTCTTCATTTTCAAAGTTGGACGTTTCCTCTGCCCGTCTCGCAAGTGTTTGTGCGGTTTTGTATGTATCTGTTATTAAAGCATAGCTAATATAAGGAAAGTTCACTTTAACTGCTAACATAGCTGTCAACCCCTAATATTAATAAAAAGTGACAAGCAGGGTCCTAGGGTGACAGACCAGGGGTGGTGGTGGTGGTGGTGGGGGCACCCAGAAAACTTTGGTTTTAAGGGTTTTTAAGAGTGATTTTTAAGCCATTTTATGGAAGCTTTAAATGTAATGATTAAACACAGAGATGGGGGGAAAATACAAAATTACACACGTCTTTAAGATTTAATAATGTAATGTAAATGAAATCTTCAATGAAAGAACTAATGAAATATGAAGCGTCAATAACATATATCAAAAATAAGGTTGGCTAAAGTAAAGTATTAATTGTAACATTTTTATTTTTTAAAGTTTTATCCAAATAATTCTTCACAATAATCTTTGCTGTAAAATACATAAAATGCAGCGGGGGCGGGGGGGGGGGGGGGGGGGGGAAACAGTGTCTTTCCCTCAAGCCGGACCCAAGCCCGGATAAATGCAGAGGGTTGTGTCAGGAAGGGCATCCGACGTAAAACCAATGCCAAACTTTATCATGCAAATTACAGATATTACCTCCATACCGGATCGGTCGAGGCCCTGGTTAACAACAACCGCCATCAGTGCTGTTAACCAACAGGGTGCTGGTGGAAATTGGACTACTGTTGTTCAAAGAAGGAGAGGTGGGAGGCATGTCCGTAGGCGGAGAGAGAAGAGGAAAAGCATGAGTTGAGGACTGAGAGTAGGGATTTTGAATGTTGGAACTATGAAAGGAAAAAGTAGAGAGCTGGCAGACATGCTGCAGAGCAGAAAGGTGGACATACTCTGTGATCAGGAGACCAGGTGGAAAGGTAGCAAGGCTAGAAGCTTAGGAATAGAGTTTAAGCTGTTTTATCATGGTGTGGATGGGAAGAGAAATGGAGTAAGAGTCATCTTGAAGGAGGGGTTTGTCAGGAATGTTCTAGAAGTGAAAAGAGTGTCAGACAGAGTGAAGAGTCTCAAGTTAGAAATTGAAGGTGTGATGGTCAAGGTTGTTAGTGCTTATGCCCCACAAGCAGGATGTGAGCTAGAAGAGAAGGAGAGATTCTGGAGCGAGTTAGATGAAGTAATGCAGAATACCCCCAGAAGAGAAAGAGTGGTCATTGGTGCAGACTTCAATGGGCATGTTGGTGCAGGCAACAGAGGGGATGAGGAAGTGATGGGCAGGTTTGGTATCCAGGACAGGAACACAGAAGGACAGATGTTGATAGATTTTGGAAAAAGAATGGAAATGGCTGTGGTGAATACTTTCTTCCAGAAGAGACAGGAGCATAGGTCGATTTATAAAAGCGGAGGTAGGAGCACACAGGTAGACTACATCTATCTAGAAAATGATCTATACAGGTTGGCACAGCAGAGAAATAGAGATGGGAAGGATGTGCAGCAAGTTAGAGTGATTAAGGATAGAGAGGGAAATGTATTGACTGATGACAGAAGTATGCTGGGAAGATGGAAAAAGTACTTTGAAGAACTTATGAGGTCTGATGAGGCCAGCGATGTTGTATGGTTTAGAAACAGTGGCGCTGGGGAAAAGACAGGAGGCAGAGCTGGAGGTGGCAGGGGAGGGATAGTAAGTATATGAAAACTGAAAACTCTACATACACACTTGAATACACATTGTAATGTACAGTTTGGAAAGGTTTATTTAACTTGCTCTGATATCATAAATTATTAATTATATTGTTAAATAAATACAAATATGCAAGGATAAAGTGTAATTTTTAAAATGGTAATTAGTATATTTTATTTCTATACCACAACACAAATAAGATTTATGCATGGAATACATTTTTAAAAAGATCCAAAACATTTAAAATATCTATTTGTTAAAGCAAGAAAAACCCCACACGAATAAACACTGAACAAACGCATGTTAAAAATTACATTTTCACAATAGTGTTTTCAGTCTTGAGATAAAACACAGTGACAAAGGCTTAACATGAACTGCTTGCTATAAAATTTTCTCATCTATTCTCTCTCCTCTTCTTTCTCTCTTTCATTCTTCTGAAGATCTCATTCTTAGTCTCTTCAACCTTGAGGCTGAAGTACCTGTATTACTGATTTTGTGATAATTGGTTACACAAAATATATTACATAGTCATGTGCAAAAATGTTCACAATTAGTATAATTCTGTAAATGTGCAGCAGTATTATTTCATTACACTCGTTTTTCCATGTTAAGTAAAGAATGCCCATAAATTGCTTTGAACCTTAAAAAGGCTTCGAGACATTTTATAGCTACATCGTCTACTCCTGGGTCAAACTTGTTAGCAAAGAGATGTTTCTGCTTCAGAATCCAGTTCAGGTCCCCTGCTCCATAAACACACACTGCATGTCTGCATGTCCCAGTGCATGGTGAATATGGTGCTCCTTTATTCATATCTCCTGCAAGATCACTCCACTTGACCAACCTCGCGATGGCCACCATGTCTGACTCATCATATTTTCTATTGGGTGGGTTGGAGCCAGGCACTGAAGGCATCCTCTGTAGTGTTGCCCACATGTGCTCATCTGGGCTGTACGTGTCCTTCTCCCATTCCATGAAGTTCTGAATCTCTGGACTATTAAATATATGTTCTACAAACTCTCTTGTGACAATAAAGTATGCATTCCCAGAAAACATAGGGGTGCTGATGGGTGGAGGAGTCTTCTTAATGTCTGTCCGAGTCACAGTGGTTGTGACGTTATAATGGTACTCCCAGCGGCCTTTTTTGTGCGGACTTGTGACTTCAGACTCCAGACTATTCTTTCCATTTAGACTTTTTAGAGCAAGAACGAGTTCGCCATTGGTTTTCAAGGGAAAATCGGCCCCGCATGTGTTGAGCAGATACCTCCACCTGACAGGAGACCTGAGAAGGTCCTTCATACAGTTGATGTCTGCTTGAACTCGTGCCCAGGAGGCATAGACAACACTGTCTAACTTACTTGCCACAAACACATTGGGCAAACAAGACACAATAGCCCTTACAGCCTCCAAAAAAATCTTGTGTGACTTTCTGTCTACGTGAACACAGTAAACATTCTGTGGGGTGTAAATAGCACGCAGAAGCCTCTCAAACATCTGAATCTTCTCATGGATGACCATAGAGTAAGCTACTGGGAAGTCTCTTTCCTCGTTACTCAGAGGCACTGTCAGAAACCCTCTGTCTCTGATAAAAGCTTGGCAGTCCTGTGTGGCATTTAAATAGAAGGATTCAGACAGAGCAGAATGTTTTTTCCACCCTGCAAAAAGTTTGTTGACGTCTTTGCTGTCGACTCCATCCATGTCTCCTCGGATGATGGCTGAACAAGCTTGCAGTTCTCCAACATCATTCTTGATCAGATGTTCCATGTTCACCTGCCTGCTCTGTAAGGAGTCCCTTCTGATATATTTTATTCCAAGGTAAATAGTGGAAAAGCTCAAAAAAAGTAAAGAGATACTTCTCCAGAACTCTTTTTTCTTTAAAGCCATCTCCACAGTGAATGTTCTGTGTAAATCAGAGAGCAGTTCAGGAAACAGGTGACCGGCACTCAAAAGTAAGTGTGATACTCCAGATAAACGCAGCAGTCAAAAGAGAGCAAATGTGTAAATAATGACAATGGGCCAATCACAGATCTTGATGGGAGGACCTGATGAAACTATTTATTTAATATACAGTTTAGGTGTGAGCTTTCTAAAGGGGAAGTATGTTTGCTTTGAAAAGACTGGAACAAAGAAGAATTATTAACATTTATTATATATGTGCCAGGAAGAGGTGTTAAGAAGAAGAGTACTAACTAAAATACCTGTAGTTCGACTACGCTACTCTGGGAATTGCTCCCAGAAATTTGTTATTTTTCCTGACACTATTATCAGAACAGGTCACCCAGGTTTGTCCCACGAGGACTGTTGTTATTAGAATGAACTGCTGATTATACATGATTGTTTTAAATACCAAGTAACAATAATTCTCCCAGGTCCCCTTTAATCGCTGCTGACTGGGTGATTATTGGATGAAGTTATAGTACTGTTGTGTATAACACTATCCTCAATAGAATCAGATGAACGACTGAATGAATTGCAAATTGCAGCTGGGTTTATGTGTACTGCAAGTATTGGTTTAAGTTTTTGTGTTCAGAACTTCTGGCAGTTTTTCTAAATGATACTATACGATGCGTTTTCTCAGTGGTTGTGTTGTGTCCTGATCTGGGTGTATCATGTACAAAGTTGTTGCATGTTATTGTCTGTGAGACCATTTTCAAGTATTTAGGGGCATTATATTAGAATGATGGTTTTCAGACACCACATTGTTGAACTCTTTATCATTCCTACAATGTGATTGCTGACGTGAACCATTTCTGAACCCTGATGTGATCATCACCAGTTTCTAAATGTGACTTGTGAATGAGGGCCAGTGTTCCTTGATAATAGAAATCAGTGTGCTTTTTCAAACAACTAGTTAGTTTAGCTTTACATTGCAGCTCTTGCACTGCAGACTACCAGAGATTGTTTCCAAAGAACTCTGCTGTGTGTGACAGCTCTTCATTCAGATTAAACAGGCTTTGAGCTCCGAGGTTTTGCTGACAACTTTATAGTCCATTGTAGTTACCTGGTTTATTCATTATCTGGTATATTCACTATTTTCAATACATTTCATTGATTAAAACACAGAGAAAGACACAAATACTGAAATTTTTTTTTGGCGGCGTGAGGTGTTGATATACATACATACATACATACAAATATTTATATCTCGCTAATTCTGGCAAATGCCACTCAAAAGCGCTGGGGGTGAGTCTGAGAACTTATTGATAGGCATGGTAGGCAAGTGTGAACAGATGTGTTTTAAGTTGTGACTTGAACGTGTTTATGTTCATCTGGGATCTGACATGGATCGGTAGATTGTTCCACAGTATTGGACCCGCTTTCTCAAATGAACGGTGACCAAATGTGTGCGTTCGGGTGGCTGGTATCTCCAGGAGATTCTTTGAGTTTGATCGGAGAGATCTGAGTGGCTGGTACTCTCGAAGAAGATTGGCGAGGTAGTTGGGAGCAAGGCCTTTCATGCACTTGAACACAAGGAGCATTATCTTATACTGAATCCTGTATCTGACTGGCAGCCAATGTAAGCTGTGTCGTACAGGAGTAATGTGATCATACTTCTGGTGACGTGTGATGTCATAGTGATGAGTTTTTGGCCCAAAAATGGCATTATGAACATTTCTATAATATGCTTTTAAATAATTAATGAAATAAATACTGATATTTGTATAGAAAATGAGAATATAGTGCAGTCAATGTTCATTTTCTTTTGTTCCAAAAGAAATTATGAGATGTCTCATGTGACTTTGACAACACAATAAGTAAATCATATCACATGAAAACTCTTCATACACACTTGAATACACATTGTAATGCACAGTTTGGAGAACTTTATTTAACTTGCTCTAATATCATAAATTATTAATTATAGTGTGAAATAAATACAAATATGCAAGGATACAGTGTACCATCAAAATGGTAATTATAAATAGTACATTTTATTTCTATACCACAACACAAATAAGATTTATGCATAGAATACAATTTAAAAAGATACAAAACATTTAAAATATCTATTAGTTTGAAGCAAGAAGAACCCCACACGAATAAACACTGAACGTTTTCACAATAGTGTTTTCAATCTTGAGATAAAACACAGTGACAAAGGCTTAACATGAACTGATTTTCTCATCTATTCTCTCTCCTCTTCTTTCTCTCTTTCATTCTTCTGAAGATCTCATTCTTAGTCTCTAAAACCTTCTGAAGTACCAGTATTACTGATTTTGCGGTAATTGGTTATATAAAATAAATTATACATAGCATAGTCATGTGCAAAAATGTTCCCAATTAGTATAATTCTGTAAATGTGCAGCAGTATTATTTCATTACACTTGCTTTTCCATGTTAAGTAAAGAATGCCCATAAATTGCTTTGAACCTTAAAAAGGCTTCGAGACATTTTATAGCTACATCGTCTACTCCTGGGTCAAACTTGTTAGCAAAGAGATGTTTCTGCTTCAGAATCCAGTTCAGGTCCCCTGCTCCATAAACACACACTGCATGTCTGTATGTCCCAGTGCATGGTGAATATGGTGCTCCTTTATTCATATCTCCTTCAAGATCACTCCACTTGACCAACCTCGCGATGGCCACCATGTCTGACTCATCATATTTTCTATTGGGTGGGTTGGAGCCAGGCACTGAAGGCATCCTCTGTAGTGTTGCCCACATGTGTTCATCTGGGCTGTACGTGTCCTTCTCCCATTCCATGAAGTTCTGAATCTCTGGACTATTAAATATATGTTCTACAAACTCTCTCGTAACAACAAAGTATGCATTCCCACAAAACATTGGGGTGCTGATGGGTGGAGGAGTCTTCTTAATGTCTGTCCAAGTCACAGTGGTTGTGACGTTATAATGGTACTCCCAGCGGCCTTTTTTGTGCGGGCTTGTGACTTCAGACTCCAGACTATTCTTTCCATTTAGACTTTTTAGAGACAGAACGAGTTCGCCATTTGTTTTCAAGGGGAAATCGGCCCCGCATGTGTTGAGCAGATACCTCCACCTGACAGGAGACTTGAGAAGGTCCTTCATGCAGTTGATGTCTGCTTGAACTCGTGCCCAGGAGGCATAGACAACACTCTCTAACTTACTTGCCACAAACACATTGGGCAAACAAGACACAATAGCCCTTACAGCCTCCAAAAAAATCTTGGGTGACTTTCTGTCTACGTGAACGCAGTAAACATTCTGTGGGGTGTAAATAGCACGCAGAAGCCTCTCAAACATCTGAATCTTCTCATGGATGACCATAGAGTAAGCTACTGGGAAGTCTCTTTCCTCGTTACTCAGAGGCACTGTCAGAAACCCTCTGTCTCTGATAAAAGCTTGGCAGTCCTGTGTGGCATTTAAATAGAAGGATTCAGACAGAGTAGAATGTTTTTTCCACCCTGCAAAAAGTTTGTTGAAGTCTTTTCTGTCGACTCCATCCATGTCTCCTCGGATGATGGCTGAACAAGCTTGCAGTTCTCCAACATCATTCTTGATCAGATGTTCCATGTTCACCTGCCTGCTCTGTAAGGAGTCCCTTCTGATATATTTTATTCCAAGGTAAATAGTGGAAAAGCTCAAAAAAAGTAAAGAGATACTTCTCCAGAACTCTTTTTTCTTTAAAGCCATCTCCACAGTGAATGTTCTGTGTAAATCAGAGAGCAGTTCAGGAAACAGGTGACCGGCACTCAAAAGTAAGTGTGATACTCCAGATAAACGCAGCAGTCAAAAGAGAGCAAATGTGTAAATAATGACAATGGGCCAATCACAGATCTTGATGGGAGGACCTGATGAAACTATTTATTTAATATACAGGTTAGGTGTGACCTTTCTAAAGGTCTATGTTTGCTTTGAAAAGACTGGAACAAAGAAGAATTATTAACATTTATTATATATGTGCCAGGAAGAGGTGTTAAGAAGAAGAGTACTAACTAAAATACCTGTAGTTCAACTACGCTACTCTGGGAATTGCTCCCAGAAATATTTGTTATTTTTCCTGACACTATTATCAGAACAGGTCACCCAGGTTTGTCCCACGAGGACTGTTGTTATTAGAATGAACTGCTGATGTTATATATGATTGTTTTAAATACCAAGTAACAATAATCCTCCCAGGTCCCCGGTGCTGACTGGGTGATTATTTGATGAAGTTATAGTACTGTTGTGTATAACACTATCCTTGATAGAATCAGTTGAACAACTGAATTAATTGCAAATTGCAGCTGGGTTTATGTGTACAGAAAGTATTGGTTTAAGTTTTTGTGTTTGGAACTTCTGGCAGTTCTTCAAAATGATACTATGCGTTTTCTCAGTGGTTGTGTTGTGTCCTGATCTGGGTGTATCATGTACAAAGTTGTTGTATGTTATCATCTGTGAGACCATTTTCGAGTATTTTGGGGCATTTTATTAGAATGATGGTTTTCAGGCACTACATTGTTGAACCCTTTATCATTCCTACAATGTGATTGCTGACATGATCGTTTCCCAGGAACACATAGAACTGTGATGTTGTGATCATCACCAGTTTCTAAATTTGACTGGTGAATGATGGCCAGTGTTCCTTGAGAATCAGTGTACTTTTTCAAACAACTAGTTAGTTTAGCTTTACATTGCAGCTCTTGCACTGAAGACTCCCAGAGATTGCTTCCAAAGAACTCTGCTGTGTGTGACAGCTCTTCATTCAGATTAAACAGGCTTTGAGCTCCGAGGTTTTGCTGACAACTTTATAGACCATTAGAGTTACCTGGTTTATTCACAAACTATTTTTCAATACATTTATTTGGTTAAATGCTTATAAAACCCAGAAAAAGAAACAAACACGGATTTCTTTTTTAATGGGGGGTGGGGGTGGGGGTGTTGTAATGGATATGTGTTTTTGGACCAAAATGGCAATATGAACATTTCTATAATATCTATAATTTATTATAATTAATGAAAAAAAAAATACAGATATTTGTACAGATGCTGAGAATATAATGCAGTTAAGGTTCATTTCCTTTGCAGTGTTTGTAACAGGGGTTCGAAAAAAATCCTCCCTCAGGTGGAGGCCGGAGGCGTTTGGCACGCAGTGCCAAAGTAAGATGGCAAAAACGTCATAGCGCGCAGCTATGCGGAGTGTGGGGAGGGCGTGGGAGAGGGTATCTCCCTCCCATAGGGGGTGTTTGGGGGGCCTCCTCCAAGAAAATTTTTCAAAATGGGAGCTTTGAGATGCATTCTCTTGGTATCTGAGGCCAAGAATCTGAGAATTTGTGAGTGACTGCTAAGTATAATGATCTATAAAAGATTCACACACCAGGCATGTGGAATTTAACATAAGAGATTCATCTCCAAGAAAATTGATTTTAAGTCACAACATTTTATTCAATATACAATGTAAAGAATATGCCATATTTTCGGTAAGTATTTTACTTTATGTGTTATTTATCAAACTATGCATTGTTTTTGTCAAATGCAAAAAAAAATCGTAATTTATAATTATTTCAGTATTGAGTATTTCAAGTGGAGATTCAGTTTATCACACAGATGCGCCCTGACTTATGTTAATTTTTTCTACATTTTTTCGATTTTAAGGTTTTTTTTTTTTTTACAAAATAAAAAGTCAAATTTTGAGTTTTGCATGCTCTCTGTACTACGTAGCACGCTGACGTAATGATGCGATGAAGTAATGACGCTGCATCTATTGTTTACAAACAGCAGACGTGCCCCTCCTTCTTCCCAGTTCAGTAGTGTGTGTTACCCTTATGTTAAGACGTTGTCTCTGTGATCTTTGTGTTTACAGTGTTTTGCGGACTTTTGTAACCCTAAGCAAATATGGTGAGTCAGAAGCGTAAGCCTACAAGTATGGGTGCAAGTTTTTTGGCATATGCCAGAATTTCCAGTTTTCCCAAGATTGAATTAACTATCTGCTCGGATTGGCGCAATCTACCATGCATACTCAGTGAAGCAAAGAGAGTTGTAAAATAAATGAAAACCCGAATCCAGAAAAGAAAGAGAACTCTCTGCTCTGCTTGTGATTCACATCAGTGCAGGCTGAGTACTAAACAAGTATTCAATAGCGCCCTTGCTCACTTGAAAGACTGGAAGTCCATATAACCCGCACTTTGTCTCAAGCACAAGCAAGTGAATTACTTTCTGTGGAGCGCCTCACATATTATAAGTATTGATTGGATGTTTAAAGCTTCATGAAAGTGACTATGATACTGTATCATTATTGATTGAAACATATTTTATTCAAACATGAAATGGATTTGGCACAAGTTAACCAACTTAATAAAGCCCTCTCCAGGTAGTTACAGTAATTATATTACAAAATATACAGCAAGATATTGACAAGGGAAGGATATATACAAAAGAATTAAAGGAATCGTTTAGTATTACAAATAAATATTTGTACACATTTGAAAATATTCTGGTTTTCTCTCAGAGAATAATCTGCATTGCCATTTAAAATGAGATTAATATCGATTGGTGATCTTAGATGGACAATGTGCTCCAAAGTTTTTAAAATTTGTTCACGTTGAAAATTATATAAGGGACATTCTAGAAAATAGTGAAAAACATTCTCACACTTGTGGC
Organism: Plotosus lineatus; assembly: GCA_024760905.1. NCBI lineage: Eukaryota > Metazoa > Chordata > Actinopteri > Siluriformes > Plotosidae > Plotosus > Plotosus lineatus. The sequence goes on from CM045742.1 coordinate 23,368,845, forward strand.
CACACTGACAGTGTGCATCATCCTTTACATTAATTCTAAATAAATCATAATTAAGTGAACTCGACATATATCTTAATCTTGTGTGTAATATATTTAACTTCCTTTTCCCGTATGAAAAATATACCGGTGCACATTTTTGGTTTAAGACAAATCGCTGATCTAAATGAAACTACAGAATTGCTGACTCTGGTTCCTAGTGGGATATCATTCCACAATTTAACTGTTGATGGAAAAAATGAAAGTGTTGAATATTTTAATCGTGTAGGAGGTATACTATAATCATGGCTATTTCTTAATGGATAGTTCGTTCTGTTCGCTACTACTGGAGGTAGTAGATCACAGAGAAAAGTTGGAGTAAGACGTTTGTGTATCTTATAAAATAACATTAATTTGCGGACACGCCTCCTTTCAGACAGCAATTCCCAGCCTGTTTCAAAATATAGGGCTTGAGAAGAAGCGTATCTTGGCAGTCCAGTAACAATACGGGCAGCTTCAAGCTGTAACTTTTCTAATCTGTTGGCTTGCTCAATCGAACACCCGTCCCATACCTCACATGCATACTCAAAGTTTGGTCTGATAAATACGGTATAAATTTTGGACAGTATCGCTCTATTTAGTAGAAATTTTAACTTTCGAAGTTAGCCTATCATTCTGGAAGTCTTTAACAATATTTTCAATGTGAAAGTGCCATCTCCCATTTGATGAAAAACATAAATCCAAATGTTTGTGAGATTCCACTGCTTTCACTTTACAGCCGTCAAAATACAAATTAATATCTTGATTATTCTTAATAGTGAATAGCATAGTTTCGATTTTTTCTGGGTTATATGAAATTAACCAATCCTTAGCCCAATTGCATAGAAGTTCTAAATTTTCATTCATAAGCTGTTCCACTAATTGCTTTTCTTTTGACAATGTTCCTAATGAAGTATCGTCAGCGAAAAGCCAAATAAAACAATTTAGTTTATCTGCAATCTCATTTACATAAACAGTGAAAAGGAAAGGACCTAAAACTGACCCCTGAGGTACTCCAGCTTTTAATACCAAAGGTTTAGACAACGAGCCATGAACAAAAACTGATTGACTGCGACCACTTATATAATTATTAAACCATTCAAGTAGTTTTCCACAAACTCCATACTTCTCTAGTTTGTGCACAAGCCCCATGTGCCAAACTCTATCAAATGCTTTAGAGACATCACAAAAAAACATACAATAGTAATCTTTGTTATCAAGTGATGTGCAAATCTGGTTATAAATTTCAACAAGTTGTTGTACAGTAGTGACCTCTCCTAAATCCACATTGATATAACAAATATATCAAAATATATATAACAAATCATTTGCCACAAAATAATTATAAACATGTTTGAAAACCACCCTTTCAAACAGCTTTCCAACACAGCTTATCAGTGAAATCGGGTGATAATTTGATACAATAGAGTTATCACCCTTCTTGTATAGCGGCATAACATTTGCGTATTTCCATTGACTAGGATATACTGATAAGTTAAGTGACGTGTTAAATATCATATACAACACTGGGCTTATAGACTCAACAGTATATCTCAATAACTGATGATTAATCTGATCTGGTCCAGCAGCTTTCTTAAGAGGTAGACATTTAATTATGTCGGATATCTCATTAACTTCAATCTTAATATTATCTATAACAGTATTAGTGCGTCTATCAAAATTTGGAAGAGATTTATTGTCTGCACCATTCAGATTGGTTACAGACTCAAAATATTCGTTCAACATATTAGCTTTATCTATGTCTGTAAATGCTGATGGACATTCATCAGAAACACTTCTTTTTAGAGCTGGAATTGTAGAAGCGGAACCTGACGTCTTGATTAAACTGCGTAACATTTTCCAATATGATGATCTATTCTCTCCATACAACTCGAAAATAAATTCATCAAGATTAGAGTAGAATTGTTCTTTAGCATAATATTTCATGTTATTAACTTTATTTCGCTGCTTTTTGTATTTACTAATATCAAAGTCCTTCTGTGTTCTTTTTGCCTTTTTCCGTAGTCGATCCCGCTTTCTACTTTCACGTCTAATATTTGAGTCATACCATGGTTTGTCATTAGGTATTATCATAACTATTCCAGAAGGGATACATTGTTTTGTGTAATCATTAAAATGGTCATAAAATGTACAACAAACGTCATCAACGTTGGAACAGACACTAAACAATGACAACCAATCCGTATCATTAATAAGTGCGTTTAGCTTCTCATAGTCACCATCTTTATAACACCAGACCTTTCTGGAATATGCAACCTTTGTTGAGACGTGCACATCTATGCTAACAAACGTACCTTTGTGATCACTTATAGTTCTGTCAAAATCAATCACACCACTTTCTACAACATCAACTTCATCACTGACTAACTGGATCTAGCAATGTGCTGGTTGTCCTGGTAACCCTGGTAGGCTCTGTTATAATATTACATAAATTGTTTCTAGTTAAAATATCTGTTATGTTTAGATTTGATACAGATAATACATTTTCATTCACATCACCAACAATAATAACTTTATTTGAGATATCTAAAGCACCTTCAATACTAATATCAAATCTACCCCAGAAGTTGTCCATATTGCTTTCTGGTCTGTAAACTGTACATAAGATGAGTGGTTTTTGAGGAAAAAATATCTTAACCCATATTGACTCATCAAATATATTCTCTAGGTCAGGAAGTCTCTTAAAGCTTAGGTTTTTAGAAATATACATCACCCCACCCCCGATAAATTTCTGTCTCGATGTACCGGAACATGAAAGTTTTCCCAAACTAAGATTTCATGATCTATACTTGCATCTAAATGGGTTTCTGTGAAACATACTGTCATATTCAGATAAAAACTCTGATAGATAAGACTGCTTATTACGGTTGCTTCGTGCATTCAGGTGAAAGATAGACAACAAGCTGTCATTCTGAACAATAGGACCTGGGTTAGATTCTACGTCACCAGCAAGCTGAAGTAACAATAAGATAATCAAGGTGATATTGATGTTTATAACTTGCGATTGAAGCAGACGTAGAAACATGAATACACAGCAAGCTTTCAATTCTAGGGATAATAAATTACACATACTTCCTACTTCATAAATTAGAAAACTAAAAAATACAGTTTTATTACTAAATAGAATACTGAAGGTGAAACATTTCTTAAGATGACGAGAGCACTTGATATGCCTGAATAACCAGATCACCGCACAGTGTTTCATTACGTCATTACTCATAAGGCTTATTTACTTGATGTTGACAGACAGTACTTGTGTGGGCACTAGATCGGGCTATTAGCAGACATATCAATAAATATAATTGTACATAATAGGATGGCAATGCAGGATCTCTCACATGTTCTAAAGAAAACGAATAAACATAGGATATATACATTGATTCCATAATGGATATATATATATATATATATATATATATATATATATATATATATATATGCACTGTATTACAATTTGAAGAATATAAAAACTAAAGGTGCGAAAAAGTATAATATGAATATGAACAAAGAAAAGTGCAAACATGGCAAATAGTAAGATAGGTTATTGTGTGTTAATATATTATTTACAATTAACAATCAATGACATCTTAGATACTTACATATTTAAGAAGTCCGATGCACATAGAATCCAATTGTAAGAATACATACAATCCAAGCATACTTGTGAGAACACATGAAATACACTACTGGTCCTTAAACTTATTCAAGTCTGACTCACGTATAATCAAATCAATCGCACCTTCCCGCTGTTCACACACATATACCCTGCCGTCGTAAGTCCAAGTGGAGTAAATCTTCCCACTCTTCTTCAGATCTCGTGCTAACTTGAACAAGTGGTTCCAGTATTTCGTTAGGTCTTCATTGATGTAGATACCCTCTCTCTTTCCTTGAAGTTTGGACTTGATCTTTATCACTTTGTTTCGGTTCCAGTAACTGACAAACTTCACAACCACACTCCTATTCTGGCCTCGCTGTCTCTTCCCGACTCGGTGGCACCTGTCAATGTCTGACGGGGATATGTCCGGGTGTATGTCCTTCAGAACATCAAGGACAACATCGTCGATGTTTTCATCCTTCTCTCCCCACTTAGGCTCCAATTCCATGACTCTTACTGAATTCCGCCGGCTGTATTGCTCTAGCTCGTCGGTCTTGTTCAGTTAGTCTCTCAGCTCCTGTATCTCCTTCTTAAAGGGGGCCATGACTTCATCAATTATACCCTGTAATGCCTCTTTCGCTACACTCATAAATGTCTCCCTGAACTTCTCCTGTAAAGCTGGCAACATCAGGGCACTACTCAGCTTCATTATTATCACATCCATAGAAGCCTGGTTGATGAATTCGAAGAGTGTAGAAGGGTAGGAGTGATCCATATCTTGGGCACCTTGACTTGACCTGCTTTGTTGTGGTGTGGAGGTTGCCATCTTGGTCAGTGTTGAGGATACAGGTTTACTACACGATCCAAACGTAAACACTTCTGGCAAATCCATCTGTAGTGTGGACTGTACGAGGGGCTTGGATGTCTTCTGTGGTGGAGGATCCACCGGAGAGCTTGAGGGTTTTCTTTTCTCACTGCTACTCCTTTGTGGCGTGCTCTGTGGTGTGCTCTGGTTCTTCACGTTGGCGGACTTTTTTCCTCTCTTCCCCTTTGAGGACATATTTATATGAATATTCCTTTCAACACTTCACTCAATACACTCACAAATACTTCTGTGATCTTGCTGGTAGTCTCAAATCATTTGCAGACTATGTCAGACTTACAGTCCTAAATTACAAACACACAACCACAGGAGCGTTCTTACACGTCGCCATCTTGGAAAAGAAAGAGAACTCTCCGCTCTGCTGGTGATTCACATCAGTGCAGGCTGAGTACTAAACAAGTATTCAACGGCGCCCTTGCTCACTTGAAAGACTGGAAGTCCTTATAACCCGCACTTTGTCTCAAGCACAAGCAAGTGAATTACTTTCTGTGGAGCGCCTCACATATTGTAAGTATTGATTGGATGTTTAAAGCTTCATGAAAGTGACTCTGATACTGTATTTGATATTTGATGAGTGAATTTGATTAAAATTTATCTATTTGAAATTATTTTGCTTGAATTTAATTTATTTGAAATTATTGTTGATATTATTTGATATATTTTATAGTATTTTTCAATGTTATGTTCATAATAATTGATTTAGGGGTGTTTTATGAGATACGGTAATGATATTTATGGATGTATAGTATAGTATAGTATAGTATGAACGTCATACGTCACTGGAACATACAGTAACAACATACGTTTTTGTTTTCAACTTACATTTGGCCGTCCAGAACAAAACAAAATCATAAGTTGGGGAGCATCTGCACAGTGGTACCTCACCTTATGAAATTAATACATTTCAGAGCGTTTTTTGTAACCTGCATTTTTCGTAAGTTGAACCGCATTTTACATGTAAAACGCTTGATTCGTTCCAAGGCTCCCAATACTACCCCTAAACCCTTTAAAATTATAAAAGCATACCTTTAAGACCTCCTTCTGCTTCAATATTGTACCGATGGTAGGCGGGTTTGGCCATATTCCTTTGTGATATCACTTGAGCCCATTTCCTCTTCTCACTGTGTGTGTGTGTGTGTGTGTGTGTGTGTGTGTGTGTGTGTGCGCGCGTGTTGACCATGTCTTCTTAGCAGAATTATAATCTTACAAATGTTTATGGAAGGTTAAAAGCCTGAGTCAAGAAATAAAGCATAAAAAAGCATAAAGCATAAAACAACCGTAACGCTGTCCTTTACACGAAAAGCATCATGGTGGATTCAGCTCTATAATAGGCAATGGGAGGTAGATGCATCATTCCTCATCCTCATCTTCTTCCGCTATGTCTAGGGTCCGGTCGCGGGGGCAGCAACCTAAGCAAAGAGGTCCAGATGTCTCTCTTCCAAGCCACTTCCTCCAACTCTTCCGGGGGGACACCGAGGTGGGACCAGACAAGCCAAAAAACATGGTCCCTCCAGCGTGTTCTAGTTCGACCCCGGGGTCTCTTCTTGGTTGGACATGCCCGAAACACCACACCAGGGAGGTGTCTGGGAGGCATTCTGACCAAATGCCTAAGCCACCTCAACTGGTCCCTTTCAATGCAGGGGAGCAGCGGATCTACTCCGAGCTCTCCACAGATGGTACAGCTTTTCACCTTATCTCTAAGGGAGAGTCCCACCACCCGGCGAAGGAAGCTCATTTCAGCCACTGGTATCCACGATCTTGTTCTTTCAGTCACTACCCAAAGCTCGTGACCATAGGTGAGGGTTGGAACGTAGATTGACTAGTAAATTGAGAGCTTCGCCTTGTGGCTCAGCTCCTTCTTCACCACGACCAACCGTCGATCTCCCGCTCCATCCTTCCCTCACTCATGAACAAGACCCCAAGATACTTAAACTCCTCTACTTGGGGCAAGACCTCATTCCCAACCTGGATGGTGCATTCCACCCTTGTCCGACTGAGAACCATGGCCTCGGACTTGAAGGTACTGATCTTCAGCCTGGCTGCTTCGCACTTGGCTCCGAATAGCTCTAATAAGAGCTGGAGGTCCCGACTTGATGTAGCCAAAAGGACAACATCATCCGCAAAAAGCAGAGATGAGATCCGATGGCCACCAAACCAGAAACCCTTAACACCTCGACTGCACCTAGAAATTCTGTCCATAAAAATTATGAACAGAATCAGTGACAAAGGACAGCCTTGGTGGACTCCAACTCCCACCGGAAACAAATTCGACCTGTTGTTACCAATACAGACCAAACTCTGGCTCTGGTGATACAGCGACCGAATGGCCCGTAGCAATGGGTTTGGAACGCTGTACTCCCGGAGCACGCCCCACAAGATTGTTTGAGGGACACGGTTGAAAGCCTTCTCCAAATCCACAAAACACATGTGCACAGATTGGGTAGCCTCCCAAAATCCTGTGGAGTAAATAGAGTTAGTCAAGAGTGCTAGTGCTATGGCTAGGACGAAAACCACATTGTTCCTCCTGAATCCGAGGTTCGACTATCAGTCAGATCCTCCTCTCCAGTACCCCTCCATAGACTTTCCCAGGTAGGCTGAGGAGTGTGATTCCCCAATAATTGGAACACACCTTCCGGTACCCTTTCTTTAAAATTGGGACCACCACCCCGGTTGCCAATCCAGAGGTACAGCCCCCGATGACCACGCGATGTTGCAGAGACGTATCAACCAAGACAGTCCCACAGCATCCAGTGCCCTGAGATATTCTGGGCGGATCTTGTCCAACCCCGGAACTTGACCACAGAGGAGCTTTTTGACAACCTCAGTGACCTCCACTCCAGTGATGGGCAGACCCCCAACCAAACCGCCAGGGTCTTCCTCCTCCACAGAGGGTGTGTTGGTAGGATTGAAGAGGTCCTCAAAGTATTCTCTCCACCTCTCGACAACATCCCCAGTCGAGGTAAGCAGCTCCCCACCTCCACTGTAAACAGTGTTTGTGGAGAACTGCTTCCCCGTCCTGAGGTGTCAGATGGCGGTCCAGAACCTTTTTGAGGCCAACGGATAATCACTCTCCAGGCCCTCACTGAACTCTTCCCACGCCCGAGATTTTGCATCCGCAACAGCCTCAGCTGCAGCACGTTTAGCCTGCCGGTACCTGTCTGCTGCCTCAGAAAAGGGCAGGCTTTATTAACATCTTCAGTATGATGCCCATTTTCAACGCGTGCAAAATTTTTTGAGTTGCACAATTCCTGCAAGAATCTTATCTTACTTTCACTCCTGAGAAAGCCAAGTATGGTTGTTAGACAAAGTTAAATACCCGAAATTCACCTCATCCGCCTCAGAATGGTTGTGCTGATTTGGGAGCCTCCAAACACAAAGCTGAGAAAAGAGTATATTAACAGTGTAAATTCCCAGCAATGTTTAAATGGCAGTATGTTAAGAAGTTGTGATCAGAACATACATCATGGACATTCAAAGGTTTGCTGAATCTTTTTTTTTTGTAATAATCGACTTTCAGTGATTTTTTTTTTTTTTATGGGTGTGTGTGTTGAGGTATAGATACGACTTTCTGGCTCAAAAATAGTATTATGAACATTTCTATAATATGCTTTTAAATTATTAATGAAATAAAGATATTAGTATAGACAATGAGAATATAGTGCACTTCATGTTCATTTTCTTTTGTTTCAACAGAAATTATGAGATGTCCAATGTGACTTTGACAGCATAATAAATAAATCAAGGCACATGAAAACTCTTCATACACACTTGACTACACATTGTAATGCACAGTTTAAAAATGTTTATTTAACTTGCTCTAATAGCATAAATCATTCATTATATTGTGAAATAAATACAAATATGCAAGAATAACGTGTACCTTCCAAATGGTAATAATAAATAGTACATTTTATTTCTATACCACAACACAAATAAGATTTATGCATACAATATAATTTTAAAAAGATCCAAAACATTTAAAAATATATTTGTTGAAGCAAGAAAAAACCCACACAAATAAACACTGAACAAACACATGTTAAAAATTTAATTTTCACAATTGTGTTTTCAATTTTCAGATAAAACACAGTAACAAGGGCTTAACATGAACTGCTTGTTATAATATTTTCGCATCTATTCTCTCTCCTCTTCTTTCTCTCTTTCATTCTTCTGAAGATCTCATTCTTAATCTCGTAAACCTTTAGTCTGAAGTATTACTGATTTAGTGATAATAGGTTATATAAAATAAATTATATATATCATAGTCATGTGCAAAAATGTTCACAATTAGTATAATTCTGTAAATGTGCAGCAGCATTATTTCATCACACTCGTTTTTTCCATGTTAAGTAAAGAATGCCCATAAATTGCTTTGTACCTTAAAACAGCTTCGAGACATTTTATAGCTACATTGTCTACTCCTGGGTCAAACTTGTTAGCAAAGAGATGTTTCTGCTTCAGAATCCAGTTCAGGTCCCCTGCTCCATAAACACACACCGCACGTTTGTATGTCCCAGTGCATGATGAATATGGTGCTCCTTTTTTCATATCTCCTTCAAGATCACTCCACTTGACCAACCTAGCTATGGCCACCATGTCTGACTCATCATATTTTCTATTGGGTGGGTTGGAGCCAGGCACTGAAGGCATCCTCTGTAGTGTTGCCCACATGTGCTCATCTGGGCTGTACGTGTCCTTCTCCCATTCCATGAAGTTCTGAATCTCTGGACTATTAAATATATGTTCTACAAACTCTCTCGTGACAATAAAGTATGCATTCCCAGAAAACATCGGGGTGCTGATGGGTGGAGGAGTCTTCTTAATATCTGTCCGAGTCACAGTGGTTGTGACGTTATGATGGTACTCCCAGCGGCGTTTTTTGTGCGGACTTGTGACTTCAGACTCCAGACTATTCTTTCTATTTAGACTTTTGAGAGAAAGAACGAGTTCGCCATTGGTTTTCAAGGGAAAATCGGCCCCGCATGTGTTGAGCAGATACCTCCACCTGACAGGAGACTTGAGAAGGTCCTTCATGCAGTTGATGTCTGCTTGAACTCGTGCCCAGGAGGCATAGATGACACTCTCAGACTTACTTGCCACAAACACGTTGGGCAAACAAGACACAATAGCCCTTACAGCCTCCAAAAAAATCTTGGGTGACTTTCTGTCTACGTGAACGCAGTAAACATTCTGTGGGGTGTAAATAGCACGCAGAAGCCTCTCAAACATCTCAATCTCCTCATGGATGACCATGGAGTAAGCTACTGGGAAGTCTCTTTCCTCGTTACTCAGAGGCACTGTCAGAAACCCTCTGTCTCTGATAAAAGCTTGGCAGTCCTGTGTGGCATTTAAATAGAAGGATTCAGACAGAGCAGAATGTTTTTTCCACCCTGCAAGAAGTTTGTTGAAGTCTTTTCTGTCGACTCCATCCATGTCTCCTCGGATGATGGCTGAACAAGCTTGCAGTTCTCCAACATCATTCTTGATCAGGTGTTCCATGTTCACCTGCCTGCTCTGTAAGGAGTCCCTTCTGATATATTTTATTCCAAGATAAATAGTGGAAAAGCTCAAAAAAAGTAAAGAGATATTTCTTCGAAACTCTTTTTTCTTTAAAGCCATCTCCACAGTGAATGTTCTGTGGAAATCAGAGAGCCATTCAGGAAACCAGTGAACACCACTAAAAAAATGAGTGTGATACTCTAGAAAACACAGCAGTACCAAGAAAGGAAGTCTAAAGACCGACAATAAGCCAGTCACAGTTTGAGAGGAGGACTTGAAGGAATTACATGTGTAATGTTTAAACTGTACAGGTGTGGCTTTTCTAGATAAGAAGGATTTTTGCTTCGGAAAGACTGGAACAAAGAATCATAAATATTTTTTAATATTTTAAAGATTAACATCCATATTAGGCTGGACAACAGTCTAATAATTTAAATTGCTTGAGTACATAAATATATATATATATATATATATATATATATATATATATATATATATATATATATACATATATATATATATATATATATATATATACATATAAAATACAGATATTAAATTAGTCAGTTATGAGCAAAGCTTAAATGGAATCAAAAATCTTGACTAAAATCTTTTGCAATAACTGTAGAAACAATATCAATAAATAGTTTTGATACTTCATTTGTCCTCCATAGGAGCAAATTCAAACATCCAATTTCAATCAAATATTTACACATCAAATTTACAAAAGTCCACAATAACATTACTATGCACAAAAACACTCACAATGGATGAGTGAAAAATAGAGAAATTGGTGAACAAAAAAAAGTATCTTATATGGACTTAAAATGGACACGACTTCAGGAGGATAAATCAGCAGTTACTGTTAAAATGTGTAACGGCTGTAGGGACAAAGGATCTCCTGAACCTTTTAGTCCTCCAGCTGAATAAAAGAAGCCACTCCTTGCCGTTGTTCTCTGACCTGTCAGGATGTCAATAAGGGGTGTTTATTGTCCTTAATTATTGCATGCAGCTTCCTTATCCATTGCACCATACAGTATCTCCTAAAAACAAATGGAAAGAATTTGCAAGCAACTGTAAGAAATTTCAGATACCCTTGGTAGGTTAACTCAGTTATACTAGAAAACTACCCACAAAATATCTTGAATTTGTGGTTTACTTCCAGATGACCGCCTAAAATGTTCAATGAGGACTTAGCAATATCTGCTTCAGCATGAACTGGGCATCATATTGTCATTATTTCTTGCTATGCCTGGACAATGGTGTGTGGGTCCTGGTGTACACACTATATAACAGTACTGTATATACATACGATCCGCATGTTTGGCCTCCTTTTTACAACCTGTGCCGTCATTTCTGTGATGCAGAGCAATGACCCTCTATATACGCAAGTTGATAAGAGTCATGAAGTCAGTCATGCTGCAGGAAACAAACACACGATAAATGTACTATGCAAGCATGTGTGCTGATGTTTAAAGGAATATTATGGAATAAATAGGAATGAATAGCCAGCATTGGCCCAATCCCAAATCACATTGCTCACTCTGTGCACAGCTTCATACACATGCATAGCAAGTATGCTTGATTTTTAAGTTAAACGGTTCAGACGATTCGCCAGTATGCTGGAGGGACAATATCTCTCAGATGGTCTGGGAACACATTGGTGTCTCCTTGAGAAGAGCTGGAGGAAGTGGCTAAGGAAAGGGACGTCTGGGATTCACTGCTTAGGCTGCAACCCCACCCCGGACCAAGTGGAAGAAGAAGAAGATGATGATGATGATGATGATGACGATGATGGTCATGATGACTCTTCTTTTCCTTTCGGCTGTTCCCTTCAGGGATCGCACAGCGAATCATCTGCCTCCATCTCAACATATCCTCTGCATCTTCTTCTCTTACACCAACTACCCTCATGTCCTCCTTCACCACATCCATAAATCTTCTCTTTGGCCTTCTTCCTGGTAGTTCCAACCTCAGCATCCTGCTACCAATATACTCACTATCCCTCCTCTGTACATGTCCAAACCATCTCAATCTAGCCTCTCTGACTTTGTCTCCAAAACCTCTTATATGTGCTGTCCCTCTGATGTACTCATTCCTGATCCTATCCATCCTCGTTACTCCCAAAGAGAACCTCAACATTTTCATCTCTGCTACCTCCAGCTCTACCTCCTGTCTTTTCCTCAGCGCCACTGTTTCTAAACCATACAACATCGCTGGCCTCATCAACGTCTTGAGCACTTTTCCTTCCCGGAATATATTTTCAATAAAATTCATCTATTTTGTGTAAGAAACCAAAGCTTTTTGACCACTAAATACAGAACAGGTTATAGAATTCCAGCCTTCGTCTATGTGTAAGGTTGTAGCATTATGAGTTTTGTCTGAAATTTCTCCCGGGAGCATATGTACACAATTTCATTTATGGGGCGGGGAGTGAGGCGCGTCGATTGGTATCCACACCCCAGTATAAATTACGTAATGAAACGCTTGCTGTTATAATAAAATAATCAGTGCAAAGGTGGTACAGTGCAAAATTAAGTCTCCGTATTTAATTGTTTTATACCTCTGATACCCCAGCAATTTGGTAGCACTAAACGTGTTACTTATTACGGAACACATGGTAGATTTTTTTCCAGCTATGCTAACTGTTATGGAATGTCCTCAAGGGAAGGTAGGTCCTGTAATCCCCTTACGTTGCAGCAGACTCTGTCGTCAGGGTGTTTTCCTCTCTCCTTTCAAGTTAATAACACCAAAATAAAAAAGGCAGCACTGTCCAGTCATGTTACTGAGAAACCTAAAAGGTCAAAGGCCACTGCCATGAAAACAAAGTTAAAGATGTTACAAAACTACAAAAATGCTAACCAGGCACCTCCACACAGACAACACTGAATTCATGCATTCTTAACCCTGCTTCACAAGTCCCTGTATATATTATACAGTCGTTCGTTTTCTAAGTCACTTCATCCTAATTAGGGTCGTGGGGAGGGTGGTGCCTATCTCAGCAAACTCTGGGGGAGGGAGGAGTACACCCTGAGCAGCTCACCAGGCCATTGCTGGACAACACACACACACACACACACACACACACACACACACACAACCATTCACACGCACTCTCACGCCTAGGGACGATTTGGATCAGCCACTCAACCTACTGTGCATGTTTTCGGACAGTGGGAGGAAATCAGAGTGCCCTGAGGAACTCACGCAAACGTAGGGAGAACATACAAACTTCAAACAGAAACGCCCAACTCCGGAAATCAAGCCCAGGCCTTCTTGCTGTCAGGCGGACGTGCTAACCACTCAGCCACCGCGCCGCCCCATCTATATATGTTATTGGTAGAAGAACAGTACAACACTTGATACAGGCTTAAAACCGCAATAAAACATTAGAAACTACTGCTGATACTAACGCCTCATCAACACCTTCTAAAAAATAAAGTTGATCCTTTATGATAAATATTTAACATAAGTTCAGTCTTCTATATATTTTTTTCTAACGTGTAAGTTTCAAGTGGTAAACAAGCAAGTTTATCACCCCCCCCAAAACAAACAAACAAACAAAAAACAAACAAACAAACATCACTTGCATTTGCTCAACAAATGACACAATACAGTAGGCCCCACCCATTCGCAGTTCACAGGTCACGGCCCCGCATACTCACAGATTAGCGGCAGCTCAAGAAATTTACTGGCATGTGATTCAAATTTAGCCAATGGCTAAGAGCTTCTGTTTCTCCCTCCTGCTGATTGGTTGCAGATGATATGTACACCTTTCTTTCTCCTTCGAGCTCAAGTTATCAACGTGATTGCTAGAATTACGAATTAGAGGTTTTTTTAGTCTGTTTTTAATGCTTATTTAAACGCTATGATGTCACTCAAACGCCCTGCACCTTCTCTAGCTTCTGGTAAGGAAAGCGCTTTATTTATTAATAAATATTATCACAGTACAAAATTAAAAAGTTTTTTCTTAATCATTACTACATTTTACTGCATTATTACTTTATTAATGAGTAAGACTGTCTACAGAATGTGTTTAAGAAGCATATTTGTGAGGCGCTCCACCGAATGTAGGCGCTTGTCGCAAGTGATGTATGGTGCTTGTGAGACAACGCGCGGCTTATTCGGACTTCCGATCTTTCAAGTGAGCAAGTGCACGTTGAATACTTGTTTAGTACTCAACCTTCTGCCTCCAGCATAGCCTCTTCCTAGCACAGGCCTTTGCCTGTATATATATATATATATATATATGTGCTGTTTTCTGTTTATTGTCTGCTTTCATGTAAATAGTTTGGGTAATACCACAAAATGAATAACACAAATAAAGTAAAACTCTTTTATTGTTCTGTTATTATTTGTGTTTTCCACCTTGTTGGTAATAAGCACTTACTCTTTGGCACATTTTAATAAGCACCCACCCAGTCCAATTTTTAAAGCACCCTGTATAGGGTGCTGGATCGCTGATTCAAAGGTTGGGGGTTCGAGTTCCACTCTCCACAAGGTTGTCACTGTCCCCCCAATGCAGCTAACTGGGTTATCAAAGGCGGGCCATGTCTCTCACTTTCTATGGTGAGAGGCATGTAAAAGAACCATTGCTGACTTTCGTAAAGAGTATTCTGCAAAGTCGTCAGCGCGTTTCTGTCCCTTGCTAAAGGGTTGTGACAGGAAGGGCATCCGACGTAAAAACCTCTGCCAAATCAAATGTGCGAATCACATGATTCGCTGTGGCGACTCCCGAGTAAAAGGGGAAAAGCTGAAAGGAAGACAGACCTGGGCGCTTATCAAGTCGAATACAGTATTTAAAAACGGCTGCCATCACCAAACTTATGGAAGAATTCTACCTGGATATTTCATCACTATTATTAGAAGAATTGTTGTGCCTGGAGAATATGCGTTGGACCCAAAGATGCAGAAGACCATGTAAGATGAGTCAACTATTTTATTTTGCACGTTTGGAAAATCTAAATCTGGAAATTAAATCAAGGGAAACTGGTCAAGCACAAAGCAGGAAACCAGCAGTCAGAGAGATAGCAGGGAAACGGAATCGCTAGGAAGGACAATCTTCTGACATCGGAGGGAAGCGCGCTGCTCCCATTTATGGCTCGCTGATTGCTGATTACTGAGTGGAAAAAGGTGCGATCTCTGGACCTCGCCTACAGGCAAACAGTCACGCCCCTCGCCAACGCCTGCAATATATGAAGAGAGAGTTAATGTCGCTAGCCAGCACAGACCATAACAAGAATTATTCATTTTTTCATTTGCCAAACTGTTTTATCCTACAATAATGGCTGGAGACCAGGGGCCTATTTTACCCTGAACAGCTTGTCATTCCATTGCAGGTTCAACACACACACAACCATTTTCAATCAGACTTACATCTTGGGGCAATTTCAAACAGCCAAGTAGCCTGATGTGCATGTTTTGGACTGTAGAAGAAAACTAGTTACTGGAGGAAAACCATACAAGTATAGAGACAAAACTTCACACAGAAACACCCTCGCCATGCCTGGGACTTGAACCCATTACCTTGTCATGACAGAGCTAAGCCAACCTCTATGCCACCATGCCGCCCTATTATAGAATGAGTAAAGTTCAGGTAAAATTGTTTCCTGTCAGGAACCTTTTTACAGATCTGTAATGAACTTTTTGGACTTTGCTATTGCACTGAGTGATGGTCCACCCAGTGAGTGCTGCTAAGAGCCAATTTTTATAAGATTCAAGCGGTAGATGATACATGATCCCTTCTCCTTCCTTCATTGATTGATATCTATCAAAATGACAGTGAGGTGTTGTGTGCATATTGAGATATTTAAATTTCAAAAACTAATTTTTTTAAAAGTACAATCTGACTGTCAAAAAATGATCCAAGTCCCTGAAATAAAAACCACTGGGCATGGGTGGGGGATTATGCATATCTGAGGGGGTTTCTATCAAAAAAGACAAATTTAGGAATTTAAAAATTTTTATTTGTACATGCACAAAAAAGGGTGGCACGGTGGCATAGTGGTTAGCACATCCACCTCACAGCAAGGATGGTCCTGGATTCAATTCTCAGCTCGGGCGTTTCTGTGTGGAGTTTGCATGTTCTCCCGAAGATTTGGTGGGTTTCCTACAGCTACTCCGCTTTCCTCTATCAGTTCAAA